>JAUMJK010000871.1:0-64474 GCA_033558105.1 Coccyzus lansbergi
GGAAGATACCAACAAGAATCTAGATTATCTATATTCTATCAATAGTCTGCAAAATCTCATAGTTTTATTCTTTTTTAATACAGCCACATTACAAAAGAGAAAAGCACAACAAAAAAAGATACTTGGAAGTGCTCGATAGATTACGATTCAAAATGGAATACAAATAAAATTCAGAAAAAAACCAACAATTTTTTTGTAACTGCAATATTTCAGCATCTTAATCATTATTAAACAGTTAAACCATCAGCAGCATTTCAAGCAGCTTCATATTATTTTACTTTAAAAAGTATGTCTTTATTTTCATGCGCTGTGCTTTAATAATTTATTGCTTCCATTTAACCATTTTTCAGTACAAGCTTTCCCAAATGCACCACAAATTTAATCTCTGTGAAGAAAGAGATCCTCCAAGACAGAGTCTCACTCTGCAAGACCAATAAAACAGCTGTTCTTTTATCTGAAAGTTAAGCATTTCAAGTGGACGCACTACAAACAAAGGGTACATTGGTGTTCTGACCAGCAAATCACTGTTATAGAAATTGTGGGAAATAGTCGGCTTATCCACACCAGCGAACGCCAAACTCAAACATGAAAATAATAATTTTACCTCTAGGAACAATCAGCATTCAGACTAAACATAAATGCAGTAACACTTACATGAAGGGAGAAATACTCAAACGGAGGAGGGAAGAAAGACAAAAAATGCCTTTTTTTCCTCAACAAATCAACTGGCCGTGAAAGGACATTTGCTTCCTCAGTATCCCAATGGTTACAGGCTACGGTTGCATTTTATTGGACCACAATTAAAAACTGACAAAACATCACAGCACTCTTCGGTTTGTTTCACCAATGGATTTATAAGGAACCATTACTTACGACTTGCATTACTGGCACTCACTCCAGTTAGTCTTGGTTAAGTATGAGACTGTGAGATTAAATGCAACGCTAAGGAATTGTTCCAGCCCTTCAACCTTCATTTCTACAGGTTTGTATGAAGGCACCGATATTATACCCACCGGTGTCTTCTATGTCTAGTTAGCAGTGGGAATGTAAGTCTAAAAATACGTCATTTCTTTGATGCCCTGAAGCATCCTGCCATGGATAACACAAGTTAACAACGAGGAAAATCGCACTACTTGCCGCGGGCAGCCGGGGCCCGCACTTACCGTGGGCACGCTGCGCCGGTAGGGCAAGGCAGACTGGGACAAGCCCTTTCTGTGGGAAAGAAGCAGATCACACGCTGAGCGGGACTGGACTCAGATTATCACCACGAGGCCTGGGCCGAGCTCGCCGAGCCTCCGCTACCGCCCCATGGGGCGGTAGCGGAGGCTCGGCGAGCTCGGCCCAGGCGAGGAACCCGCACGGCGGCACCAGCCCGAGGCCCTCCTCCCGCGGCCGCTCCGCTCCCGCACCCACAACACCCCGATCCTGCCCCGCAGCCCGGTCCCCGGCCCCGCGGCTGCCGCCTACCCAGGAGCGTGCATGCGACCCATGATGGCGGCGGCAGAAAGAAGGAGGAAGGCGAGGCGGAGGCCCTTCCCGCTCCACTTCCGTCGGAAGGGGCGGGGCGTCACCTAACCCCGCCCCTCGGCCGTCCGCCAGCCAATGAGCGGTGGTGAGTCTGTGCCGCTCTAGCCAACCACTCGCGCCACGACCCAATCGGTGGCTGAGTCTCCGCCCCCACCTGCCAATCAATGACTCTGGTCCCGCCCCGCTCCTGCCAATCAGTTGCCTTAACCCCTCCCCTCGTCACCAGCCAGTCAGTGGCTCTGGCCCCGCCCACCAGCCAATCAGCGGTTCTGGCCCCGCCAGGCACAGCAAGGACGTTCATTTTCCGTGTTCAGAACCACATTTAATCACAGAGTCACAGAACAATCAGGTTGGAAGGGACCCATCGGATCTTCTAGTCCAACCATTCCTATCAAACACTAAACCAAGTCCCTCAAGACCTCATCCACCCGTGTCTTAAACACCTCCAGGGAAGGTGACTCAACCACCTCCCTGGGCAGCCTATTCCAATGCCCAATGACCCTCTGCGTGAAAAACCTCCTCCTAATCTCCAGCCTAAATCTACGTTTAATTTTGCAAGAAAGCATATGAATATATGATGTATTTTACTATGAAACTTCAACAATTTCTGGTTCATGACCCAAACTAGAAATCCATCACCGAAAAAAATCATCGACTTACGTGAGAGCTTTGGAGCGAGAGTGAACCGGCGGAGCGGGGGCAGCACTGTACCCCCATAGGAACGAGTTCGTTAATTGAAGTATTTGGCTCTTAGGAGGACCCTAGGGCCGCGGAGGCGAAGGCTCGGCGGTCTCGGCCTCAGTGCAGCCGAGGGGGCTCGGCTCAGCCCTGCCCCTACAAACCGGGGAGAACAACTTCAAGAGCTGAGAGAGGGCGCTGCGGGTCGAAGAAAGGCAGCGAGGAAATGTCCAGCGCCAAGGCCGCGGCTGCAGAGAAGGGGGGGCACAGGGCTGGCGCAGCAACAGAAAACAGGGTGTTCTCTCCATTAAGCAAGAGGCAAAAAAAGATTTAAAACATGTTTAAGCTACTCCCTGTACTGGTAAATTCCACCACAGCTGTTCAATGTCTTCATCAATGACCGGGATGAAGGCACTGAGAGCACCTTTAGCAAGTTTGCAGATGGGTGGAAGTGTGGATCTGCTGGAGGGTAGGGAGGCTCTGCAAAGGGATCTGAACAGGCTGGACTGCTGGGCTGAGTCCAACGGCAGGAGGTTTAACATGGCCAGATGCCGGGTCCTGCACTTGGGGCACAACAACCCTATGCAGTGCTACAGACTAGAAGTCTGGCTGGAAAGCTGTCTGGAGGAGAAGGCCCTGGGGGTGTTGGTTGACAGCCGACTAAACATGAGCCAGCAGTGTGCCCAGGTGGCCAAGAAGGCCAATGGCATCCTGGCTTGTATCAGAAACGGTGTGACCAGCAGGTCCAGGGAGGTGATTCTCCCTCTGTACTCAGCACTGATGAGGCCGCTCCTTGAATACTGTGTCCAGTTCTGGGCCCCTCAGCACAAGAAGGATGTTGAGACTCTGGAGCAAGTCCAGAAAAGAGCAACGAGGCTGGTGAAGGGGCTGGAGAACAGACCCTATGAGGAGCGGCTGAGAGAGCTGGGGTTGTTTAGCCTGGAGAAGAGGAGGCTGAGAGGAGACCTCATTGCTCTCTACAACTACCTGAAAGGAGGCTGTAGAGAGGAGGGAGCTGGCCTCTTCTCCCAAGTTACAGGGGACAGGACAAGAGGGAATGGCCTCCATCTCCGCCAGGGGAGATTTAGGCTGGACATCAGGAGGAAGTTTTTCACAGAAAGGGTCATTGGGCATTGGAACAGGCTGCCCAGGGAGGTGGTTGATTCACCTTCCCTGGAGGTGTTTAAGGCACGGGTAGACGAGGTCCTGAGGGACATGGTTTAGCGTCTGATTGGAATGTTTGGGCTCAATGATCCAGTGGGTCTCTTCCAACCTGGTGATAATATGATTCTGTAATTCTAATTGAATATTCTCTTTCACATTAAAAGGAAAGAAAAAAGGTTGAGCACATTAAAAGTCTTATTGCAACAATCTCTTCTTTCTTAGTTGAGAATAGTGCAAAGAGGTAGGAGCTTGGTGCTGTTCCCTCTGTGTGTGAGAAGAATCACAGAATCACTAGGTTGGAAAAGGCCCACTGGATAATGAAGTCCAACCATTGCAATGAATCAGTAAACCATGCTCCTCAGCACCTCATCCACCCGTCTTTTAAACAGCAAGTGTAGGGAAGCCAGCAAAGTCCAGCTTAGCAAAGCTTGGCTTTTCTTCCAAAACCCACAAACTGCCTTACATTGCAGGGAATGATATTTATTTTATTTTAAACAAACAAACCAACAAGCAAGCAAGCAAGTAAAAAGAGAATTATTCACAGGTTTGGGATTAAAAATTGTGAATCTGGGAAAAATTAAGTATCTTCTGGTTTGGCTGCATCTGTCCTTGATGGGCTGGTGGGGCTGTGGTGGTATCAGAGGTTTCTCCAGATCTGTGCCCTCTTTGGGTTTGTATAGTACCCTGAATTTCTGCATGTATTTCTCAATGTATTGCTTTGCATTTCACATTCTTGGTGTCGCCCTTTGGATAATCCGTGTCAATTTGTTGGCTTTGGATGTTCTCTAGACCAGGGTGGCTGTAGATCTCTACAGTCGGTGGGGTCATTTGCAAGCAGGGTAACTGGCCTGTGCTTCTTAATGCCAGGCTGGTTGGAACTAGGCTGGCACATAATGCTGTTGGGGGGCTACAGTCTGCTGGCTGCAGTCCCAGAGCTCTGTCTCTGCACCCAAGTCTGCGGGTGCTCGTCTGCCGCCAGCAAGCCCATGGAACCCATGTTGGGTGTGGGCAGCAGCATGTTGCCAGCATTGGGGTTGCTGGGGTCTATGTGGGGTAGCCCCAGATGTAGCCAGTGAAGCTGTTGTGAGGTGCACTGTAGTCCATGGAGTAGCAGAGCAGGGTGGGCGCCATCTGCCAGTTTTGCTGTTGCTGTTTCTGGGCCTCCTGCTGGATGAACTGCTGCTCAAAGAGCTTCCTGCGCTCTGCTAGGTACAGCCCGTGGTGTCGCTCAAATCGGACTCTCTTCTTCCAAGGTGTTGGAGTGTCATATGTGTCCACTGGCCTCTTCCTTCCTCACTCATATGCCGAGGGCAGCAGGGACGACTCTCTCCATCTCTTTCCCTAGCTCTGCCTCTGCGGTTCCTGCTGTCTGCTGAGGATGTGGTGTTTGGGAGCAGGTTTCTCATCTCTGAGACTGATTGTCTCTCTGCCACAACTGGCTCTGTTATCCTTTTCTGCTGGCCTCTTCTTTGGGATACGACACACGTGCTTGAGTTGCTTCCAGGTGCTGAGCAGCCTGGTAGCTAGGTTCGTCACATCCTGTAATTTGTCAGTTTGGTTTTGACTTTCCATGGTCTGCGCTCTTTCCCAGTGCTCGATGATGGGAATCACTTTGCTCTCTTCCAGCATGTTCTTGGTGGTTATGGGCAGGAGCTCTAGTATCTTTAGAATCTCCAGCTGCAGGTTGTTAGATGTGCTTCCTTTCCCATGATCCGTCTCCATCTCCTTCATCCAAACCCAGAGGAGAGAGAGGCCATCATGCTTCAGGAAGGATTTCAGGCCAGATTGTAAGCGCATGTTCTGTACAATTCGGAGGCAGGTGAGCTTCTGCTCCAGAGATCTAATTCGAAGCATCAGCCAGGTTAACCTGAGACCTTGGTTCTCTTTGCTGTCAGTCCCTCCATTCTCCAGCAGCACTTGCAGCTCCCTGTCCACTGAATGCTTCTTACGGGAGCGTGCCTTTTCCATTGTTCTTTTGGCAGCTCTGATGACGACCCTCTTGTCTTCTCCCAGGTAACCCCAGCAGCTAGCTGAGTGGCAGAAGCATTTCTGAGCCTCTTTGCCATAGTGCTGGAAGTGGTAATCCAACGTCAGCTCTGAGCCCAATGGGACTTGTTTGGTGGTGAAAAGTCCAACTCGGAGCTGCCCATTCACCATCCATTTTTGTGCCTTACAGTTTGGTTCACAGCTGTGGTTCACAAACCGAGAGCAGTGTCCTTTCTGGGTAGCATCAATGATCTCCTTTTCTGTCATGGCCATGAAATAAGAATGAATGTTCTTGTTGCGGGTGTATTCCTTCTTGCGAGCCTTGAACTCCTTCTGATCCAGCACTTCTCCACAGTACTCCAAGACAAAAGTGTCTGGTGGCAGATCTTTGGCAGCCCTCAGCCCCCAGCCTGTGTCTTGAGTGAGGATCACTTCAACATCTGCATAGCGTTTCTTCTGGATGCACCTGTTGGAGCAGTGCTTGCCATTTGGGCACTGGGAAGAACACTCTATCAGGAGCAGGCGATTGAGACAGTGTTCTCCGCAAGCAACCGCTCCCTGAGCTCGCTGCTCTTTGGAGAGAGGACGGCATTGGCACACTATATACTTCATATCCTGGTGAGGTGTTTTTTTGTTTCTTTCTGACAAGTAGACATTCTTGTCAATCAGGTCAAAGTAAGGGGGCATCTTTCCTAGCTTGGCTAACTCCTTCTAGCGCTGGGGGTCTTTGAAGTCATCCACGACACACAATGGACTGACCACAGAGGAGTTCTGCTGTGTTGCCTCCACTTGCCTCCCTTCCAGTTTTGCCGCCTTCTCCCTCGAGTCCACGTTACCCTCAGAGTTACTCTCCAACTCTGGGTGTCTTCTTTTTGGTCAACCTCGCTCTTGTGCATTGTTTTTTCCCCAAAACGTTCACCGCCTCCTTCTCTCTGCTGGGCAGCGGCTCCTCGTGTGAATTGCTGCTAATCTTGGATGCCTGCACAGAGCCTTTTGCTTTCTGGTTGGGCACCTGGAGTTTTCTGGAGGGGCTCGGAAAGTGAAGCTGGCAGTCATCATCCCAATGGTCATCCTCTTCATAGTCCTTGTAATCACCTGTGAGAGAATCCAGTATTTGCCCTCAAATTGGTTTGTAATTAGCTGCAGGTCTGCCAGCAGACCTCACATCCCCCTAACCGTTGTCTTGCCATACACTCCCAAGCCTGGCTGGTAACCATAGCCTGAGTAGACCCCCATGCCACTGTCTGGGTGCTCGTAGTTGCTACTCTGTTTCCCCAGCTCAGAAAACTTGGTCCCTTCCCAAACCACCCACGTACCCCATCATGTGAAAAACCGTCCAGGCTGGAGAAATCTCCGAGGCCGGACTGGTTAAAGCCACCCTTCCCTTGCCTACCTTTTGGCTTGAAAAACCCTGTCTGATGCTGAGCTACATCAGTGCTTTTGAAACTCCCTGGCAGGTAAGATGGCCGCTTGGTGCTCTGAGGCTGGCCTGGGTCAGGCTGCAGCTTCTCTGTCTCATTTGTGTTGAGATCAGGAGAAGTTGCCGCACTGTCCTCCATGCCTCTAGGAGAACACCTGATCTCTCTCTGTGGGCCATCTTTGCCTGCCATATTCTCCAGTCTCTCTTCATAGTAGGCTCCACTAGACAAGTGATCAAAGAAACACCTCTTCCTTCTGGCTGCTCCAGGAGTGCTGCTCTGTCCCGTGGTGCAGCTCTGCAGCTGTGGTCAAGTCTGTGGTGATGCAGGAATGGAATGGAACCATTTCTATGGGACACCATCATCGCACCCCTGGTCCTCTATGTCCTCACTGCCTGCCTTGCTGTCCCTCTGTCCTGTGTCAGACTAGAAGATCCGATGGGTCCCTTCCAACGTGGTGGTTCTATGATTCTATGATTTTGGGGATAGGAGAGTAATGGACATGTGGAAGATGCAGGACAAGCAAGGCCCACTTAGAATCATAGAATTACTAGGTTGGAAAGGACCCACTGGATCATCAAGTCCAACCATTCCTATCAACCACTAAACCATGCTCCTCAGCACCTCATCCACCCGTCTTTTAAAATCACCTCCAGGGAAGGGGACTCAACCACCTCCCTGGGCAGCCTGTCCCAGTGCCCAGTCACCCTTTCCGTGAAAAATCTTTTCCTAATATCAAGCCTGAACCTCCAGTGGTAGAATGTGAGGCCATTGCCTCTTGTCCTGTCCCCTGTCACTTTGGAGAAGAGGCCAGCTCTCTCCTCTCCACACCCTCCAACACCCCGCCGAGGTGACAGACAAATCCATGAGCAGAAAAAGCTTCAGCCAGTGACTATTGTGAAAAAGAAGAGAAAGGCACAAAATCAGCTAAGCTATGGAGAAGGTTAAAGCAGAAGTCAGGATCAGTGCTAACAATGACACAGTACTATAGTTTTTTACTCCCAGAGTCCAGACAATTGTTAAAACGGCAAGTCATTTTTTAAATTATTTTAGTTTATTTGTATTTTTGTGCTGTAAGACACTGTGCTTTAATAGCGAACTGCAAAAAAGGCAGTACATATTGCTTTCTTTTTATTTCATAATGGAACGTTTCACAAAAACAGTAATCTACTTTCCTGTGTTTAAGTGACTTGTGATTCTAATGATGGAATGGAGTAAGTCTCAAAAGCATCAAGTGAGCAGGAAATAGATCTAGTTAGTTATATAGTTTATTATTTACAGGCTATATATTAAATGAAAAATACGCAGAAGATACCTAGTAAAACTGGGATTTGTTAGTGCCCATTTCATCAACCCAGTTTCTAACATTCAAGATATTCTTAGCTTTTTAGTTGTAGTAATTCCTACAGAGTTGGACCATGAATATTTTAGGCACCAGGAGATTCAAGTTTACTTCTCTCTTCTGTAGTGAAGGGAGACTGGACAGTAGCAAGGGAAGGAAAATGTCAGATTATGAAGTAATTTTTTAGTGTTAGGTATATAAAAGGTTTTTCCCCATAATGTGTTTTCATTCATAGTTGCATATTTTACTTTTAAAATTTCATTCTAGTCACAGTCAGTGGTGACAGTCTGTGTTGCTTCAAGATTTAATGCTAAAAAAGAAGTGTGCAACTCAACACTCTAGCTTTGTTTAGATAGAGCATGATCATCCTGAACACCGAACAAGGTGAATAAAAAGGCTACACCTGTAACGCAGAACCACCTAATTAAGTAACCAGTGGTATTAACAGGATAGTAAGTTCCCTGGAATGAAGTATTTTTAGTGGAAGTAGTTCTTATTGTGAGTGAGAACCAGGCTTTTTTTTAACAGTTCAAAGTGACCAAGTTCCTTTCTCAAAACTCTGTTAATGCAACTAATTTCTGTCCTGCAAATCATCCAGCAGTTGTGCTTTTTAACTAGAGGCTAGCCTTTACCTGGAGGTATAGCTGCAAATGCCACTTTGGATTTACTGTTTGAATCCATTCTGCATTTAATCATTGCATTATTAAAAAGTTCTAGAAATTAAGACATTTCAAAACACTGAGAAGCTGGGCACATTCCCTGTGCACCACATTCAGCCAGTCTTCATTAATTTTTTTGGAGATACTGGGTAAAAGATGGGGTAGAAAAAAATTTATAGGTTGCACTAACTATGAAGGTCAGAACAAGTGATGTTATTTTTAAGAAACATCTCAGGAAGAGACTTCCAGTAGAACCTGCAAAGTCAAATACGAAAACATTTCCCCGTTTTAAGGAGCTGAAAGTTAACATGTATACATATTTAAATACTATAAATGAGGTAAATGAGAAGCACTGGAATTATAAGGCACCATTATTTACAACTTCTGTTATTGGCACTCACTCCAATAAGTCTTAGAGAAGCATGAATCTGAGATTAAATGCAACGCTGAGGAATTGTTCCAGCCCTTCAAACCTTCATTTCTACAGGTGTGTGTGAAGCCAACAAATTTTTACTCACTGCTGTCTTCTGTGATGTCTAAATAGTAGTGGGAATGTAATCCTAAAATATGTCGTTTCTTTGATGTTCTCCAGCATCATGCTATGTATGACAACATAGGTAACAAAAGCAAATATGTATTATATCCACAGGCCTGGTGATTAAGTTATGGTTTAACCAGCCAGTGTAGTCAAACTGTTCATCTCACTTTGATGGATGGTTTAAAAATCCCTTCCTTTACTCACAACTCAAACATGTATAATGATGCTTGGATAACATTGCATAAGCATAAACCAGGTTTTCTGGAAATCCTCCAAATTACGCTACATGAACATTGGTCCAACACATCAGTTGAAATGCAGAGTCTCTTAAAGATGTAAAAATTATATTTAAGTAGGAAGATCCACAAAATAAGTGAATACAGTTGTTCTGGTCTTACTCCGGTGTAGATAGAAATGGGTTCACAGATAGGGTACAGCAGTTAGTCGATACCAGTTAACAGTCTCCTTGCTCAAGTTGAAGTCCTTCAGTGAAAGCGTAATTCCACCCAAGAAAAAGTTCTCACGTAATGATTCTGCACTGAGCACACTTAACTGAAGTTCTCTCTGTTTCAAAGTCTCCATGCTATATCCACTGTATACAAGCTAGAAGGTAAGAAGTCAAGAATTTTTAGGTTATCCAAATGAAGTTACACAGATTGCCCTTTCATCTAAGTGGCTAGCCACTGACAGATGTCTTAACTGCACATAACCATTCAGTATATCTGTTTCTCAGAGGACACGCTGAAGTACCTCCCTATTGCATTTTGTGCTCCCAATGTTAAGCGTTTAAAAGGACCAGTGGTTTGAGATGGAAGTACTGTTTACATGCCAAGACTTCCTAATTCATTCTTCTGCACGTTATGAATCGAATCTAGGGCAGAGGAATCCTTAGTTTTAAGATTTTTCCTTCTCCCCATCATTACTCAAGAGTCAGTTTGAGAATTTCTCCTTACTTGCAACAGGACATTTGTTTACTCAGTTGCTTTAGGGTTTCGGGGTTGATTTGTTTTGCTTTTTAAACAGGGCACAGTTTTCCAAACAAGTTCCTTTTCTGTATTTTAGATGTAAATATTTAGATTTAAATATTTTATAAAAAATATTTAGACAATATTTTAACTACTGCTTAGAATGAAAGACAATACCAAACAATAAAGAGTTACTGCACAGATTTTAACTTGCCATTTCATTGAAAGTTGGATTTCTTGTCTTCCGGGAGATTTTGGTTTTGCGTTTGGATGTTTTGTGTGTATCAGGAAGTAAGTATGTTTTTACATAGGGATTTGGATCTGCACCATCTTCTGTAACCTACAATCCAAAACCAAGACAAGTTAGGAAACAGGTTAGTGCATACCTTTTTGAATTTATGTTTTCAAGCATCTAGACTTTGCAATCAGAGCTAAACAAAAGCAGCACTTAAATAAACTGGCAGTTGGAAAATTTGAAGGAAGAGATATAGATTAACGTAGGAATGGTGGAACTACGTCAAGAAAGTAATTGATAAAATAGAAACAGATTTTGGTAGTGAGATTAGTATCTCTACTTACCAGGTCTTTAATGTGCATCACCATGATAAATAGAGTGCTATTTCTGTATGATATCGATAGCTTCACTTCTCCTCCCACTTTGCCTGAGGTAGGGCTTGAGGGACTTGTATCTGAAAAAAAACCCCAATGATTTCCTCTGTAATATCTGTATGTTTTCCTCAGTACTGCACTGCTTTATTATATAGAGGGAATAATACAAGCTTCAGACCAAGTTTTGTTTCTAAGTTTATTTCTGGTTCCCTAATAAAAGGGCAAGGCCATACTTTTTGAAGATTTTTATATTCTCCTGTAAGAGCCAGCCTGGAGGTTTAAAGGAAACACTCGAATTATTTAGTCCAACAGTAAGCAAGCCTAAGTGATCACATACATGATTGCTACTTTTTGTATTGTTTTAATTCCTTGAAATTGTATACAGGCACATTTGGAAAGATAGTGATGCAAAGTTTTCAATGAGGGAAACCCACAGTTAATAAAAAAAATATTAAAATCGCATTGTAATGGTGCCATACTATTGTCATCCAATTTCTAAACACCCCTAAAACCACTACCTTACCTGCAGGTCTTGCTATTCCATCTATTCCTTCCACTTTGTCATCACGAAGTAATGGATGGAAAAAAGTATAAACAAGATCACACTAAATTTGGAAGAAACATTACAAATTAGTTTAATTGTTAGCAGGCATCAACATCTGTAAACTTGCACTGGATTTGCTTAAGTTACTTGAACTCACTTCTGCCACCTCTGAAGAGCTGTTCATCAGACTCTGTATGTAGCTGTTGAGCTCCACTTTTCTTTTAGCTGCTACATCTTTTATGTGTGTTCTTCCCAGAACCATCTTATTAGGAAAGCTGCAAGGGAAGAACAAGAGAGTCTTCTACTAATTTCTCTATAATGAAACTATATTTATTTATCATTTCCTTGCTGCTGACATCATAAAAAGGTGAGGAAACATTTATAGGTAACTGTTATATCTGGTACAACACACAGACTAAAGACTCGGTTGCTCCTCTGGTTCTTCTCCATGAAACTCAAAGAGATCACAGTTCTTCCCCTTAATTGCCAACTTTGAGGTCTAGTTTGCTTCTCTGCAGTTTTGTCTCCATTTGAAGCTATTTCTAACCAGCTGGGAGCAGTTTTCTTGTTTCCATTATAACAAGTGAGTTTGGAACATACCCTGGTAGCTTCCAGAGAGGAAAGAGAATGCCAAGTTTGTTGTGGAGCTCCTGGAATTCATCAAATGTTCGGAAGACAAATGTTGGCTCAACTTGCCCTTCTCTCAAAACTCTCACTACATATATCTGTCCAAAACATAAAAAACCCCAAAGACAGAAGTAGTAACAATATTATAGAACTGACTTCACAATATACTTTGCTTAACAATTATTTTTTTTCTGCTATAGTAAGCCTTCTCCTGCATACATATCTCAGTTTATAGCATTTATACTGTAAACAGCATTTGCAGTTTATAGTAGAGTTAGAATTATAAACAGCCCTACTGTAAGACAGAGTAATATCACAATCTTTCCATAAGCTAGATTCACATCTGACAGTGTGATAAAAGTAGTTAAGGCTAAGCTGTCCACATTCTTCCTTTTAAGCCTCATTGTAAGTTCACGCCACATAGGTATACAAAATTCTAACACATCAGTGCAGGATTAAATCTAGACATTTATCTGTGGGGCCAGAACAACCTCAGAATTTTCCAGGTGTGGGCTAAGGAGAAAACTAATCCCTACTTTTTTTCCAATCTAATTACCTGAAGATTCTACTTTTAAAATAATAATTTGGTGGGCAGGTACAAGTACACTGCATTATACAAAAGGAATTTTAAAAGAATTATTTTTTTTAAGATCCCAGGATGTAGTTATTTATGTTACCATGAAAGGGAAATGAAAATTCAATTCTGTGGACTAATTTATGGGCAGATGCATTAAGTTTGTATTTCAGACCGTGTAACTAGGCAGAGGTTTAAAATATCTAGCCAGAAAGAGGCTACACCATCTTAGCAGTTTCCTAAAATATAAAAGGCTATTTTGGCTTAGACAAGGAACATTCAAATACAATTAAAATATAGCAATTCAATACAAAGCTTTTCTTCACTCGTAGCATTATTCAGCTTTGTTCTGCCTTCCCTATCTGGTGTCTTACTAGACATAAACAGCAAATACAACTTGGAAAGAGATGCACATCTGCATATATCAATATGGCTCACTCTTTAAACGACTTGAGGAAAATGTAACTTGAGCTGACTATTCTAGGCCCAAGGGCAGTAGAGAAGTACAAAATAAATTGAAGATGGTTTCACATCTGCATAGGAATACAAGTATTAATACAAATCTTAAAGTGTGATCCAAGTCTATCAAAATAACAAGGGCAAACTGTGAGGTTTGCCCACCTCTATTAAGACTGACAAGGAAAGCAGGTGCGTTAACACAGGAAACTATGCTTTTACTTAGGAGGAGCAAACACAAATTTAATGGAAGGCATTTTACAGAAGGTGGCTAGAGTAGCCCTTAAGTATGACTTAAACCCCCATCTTTTAAAATCATCTCCACCAACACTACTTCTAATGACACTTCTACACGACACAAAAGTTGGGTGAAAGTGTGGATCTGCTGGAGGGTAGGGAGGCTCTGAACAGGCTGGACTGCTGAGCAGAGACCAATGGCATGAGGTTTAACAAGGCCAAGGGCTGGGTCCTGCACCTGGGACACAACCCTATGCAGAGCTATAGACTAGGAGAAGTCTGTCTAGAAAGCTGCCTGGAAGAGAAGGCCCTGGGGGTGTTGGTTGACAGCCAACTGAACATGAGCCAGCAGTGTGCCCAGGTGGCCAAGAAGGCCAATGGCATCTTGGCCTGTATTAGAAACAGCATGACCAGCAGGTCCAGGGAGGTTATTCTCCCTCTGTACTCGGCACTAGTGAGACCGCTCCTTGAATCCTCTGTTCATTTCTGGGCCCCTCACCACAAGGATGTTGAGGCTCTCGAGCGAGTCCAGAGAAGAGCAATGAAGCTGGTGAAGGGGCTGGAGAACAAGTCTTACATGGAGTGACAGAGAGCTGGGGGTGTTTAGCCTGGAGAAGTGGAGGCTGAGGGTAGACCTCTACAACTACTTGAAAGAAGGGTGTGGAGAGGAGGGAGCTGGCCTCTTCTCCCGAGTGACAGGGGACAGGACAAGGGGGAATGGCCTCAAGCTCTGCCAGGGGAGGTTTAGGCTGGACATTAGGAAAAAAATTTTCACTGAAAGGGTAACTGGGCACTGGGACAGGTCGCCCAGGGAGGTGGTTGAGTCACCATCCCTGGAGGTGTTTAAGGGGTGGGTGGACGAGGTGAGGAGGAGCATGGTTTAGGGATTGATAGGAATGGTTGGACTGAATGATCTGGTGGGTCTTTTCCAACCTGGTGATTCTATGATTCTGTCCTTTCTGCTTCCTTCTAGATCCTTTTCAAGAAGCGTCTTAATTTTAAACATTACCAGATGCTAGGAATACCAATCTATACCCCAGCACCCCTCTGAGTGGTTTACCCTAGTCAGCAGCTAAGCACCCCCACAGCTGCTTGCTCACTCCCACCCCCTCACCAGTGGGACAGGAGACAGAACAAGAACAAAAGTAACAAGACCTGTGGGCTGAGATGAAGGTAGTTCTTGGGAAGGGAAGTGATGCAAAACAATCTCTCACCACCTCCCACAAGCAGACCTGTGCCCAGTCAGTCCCCAGGAAACAGCCATTTTCGAAGAAAACGCGTGCTTGTCGCCTGCTTTTTTCATCTACTCTCAGCTTTTATTCCTGAGGACAGCATTATGTGCTATGGAGTATCTTTTTAGCCAGTATGGGTCAGCTGTCCCTGCCCTGTCCCCTCCCAACTCCTTGCCCACCCACAGCCTACTTGCTGCAGGGGGTGCAGGGGCAAACTGGAAGAAAGAGAGGAAGTCCCAGCACTCTACGAGCACTGCTCAGCAACAGCCAAACCAACTGTTGTTATCAACAGCTTTAGTTAAACATCCAAAAGACAGTAGTGTGTGGGTTGCTATGAAGAAACGTAACTCCATCCCAGCCAGAGCCAATACAACTCCATTCTCCAGGAAGCAAGCAAGGCAACCCATTCCCTGCAAGATCTACATTTCAGTTATGGGGTTTTGTTTTACTTTCAAATCATCCACAGTGAGGCTCAGTCTTGGTGTCAATATTGATGTAGGCTTCTAGGCTCCCACTATAGTTCGACTTCAGGGGACTATTTGGATCATCCCAAATCTGACATCAGTGCCTAACTGAACAAGCTAGTATCTGTAACTGTATTTACTAAATCTCTGTCAAGAAAAGGAACCTAGTTATCTACCTTTAAGATTGCTACTTAAGGCTAAACAAGGCACGTTTCCCCTGGGCTCATTTTCTATGATTAAGTCCTGAATTCATGGCAAGAAGGAGAATGTATCTTGTAGGAAGAAAACGCACAGTGTCTTCACTAAGTGGAAATAAGATTCCACATACTTACATAGTGTTTATCTGGGTTATATCTCTTCTGATATGTAAACACAGACACTTGTTTGATTCGACCGTCTTGTTTAAGAGAGTATGTTTTAGCAGAAAATGAGAGGATGGGTTCATCATTAGAAGGCAGACCTGAGAAACGCAGCTGAGCCAAATTGTGAATGAAGAAATTAAACTTTGTGGCAACACTTCCCAAACTGGATTCAATCAATCTAAAAAAAAAAAGAAAAAAATAAATCAAAAAACACAAAAGTGTCAATGAATCAGACATAAGCCTAAGGAAAAAAAATCTTACAGGCAAATAAACAATTTTTAGATTAAGTGAGATCAATGGGCTATATAAATAGCATCGTATCAGCATTTAATAGAAGATTCAGCACCCAAACTTTGGAATAGCTTGTTATCCAAGAAGCAAAGGCTTTCCAGACTTGGTAATAAAAAAAAACAAAAATAAAAAAAAATCTGGAGTACTGCATCCAGCTCTGTAATCCTCAGTACAGGAAAAACACAGACCTCGAGTGGGTCCAAAGGAAAACCACAAAGATGAGTGTTGGAAAGCATCTTCTATGAATAAAGACTGAGAGAGTTAGGGTTGTTCAGCCTGGAGAAGAGAAGGTTCCAGAAGACCTTATTACAGCTTTTCCATATTTAGAAGGGGCTTATAAAGAAAGATGGGGACAGACTTTTTAGCAGGGCCTATTGCAATAGGACAAGGGGTAATGATTTAAACTAACAGGAGGCAGATTCAGACTAGATATAAAGAAGAAATCTTTATGATGAGGATGGCAAAACACTGGAACAGACTGCCCAGATTGGTGGTTGATGCTTCATCCCTGAAAACGTTCAAGATCAGGTTGGATGGGTCTCTGAGCAACCTGCACTAATTGAAGGTGTTCCTGTTCACTGCAGGGGGGTTGGACTAGATGACCTTTAAAGGTCCTTTCCAACCCAGACTATCCTATGACTCTGAACTGCATGCATAGTATTGAAATTTTCCCCATATATTTAAAAGTGAGTACAATAACACATTTTCTAACACAGCAACAACTGAGATACACTATACACCTACCCCTGCTTGCTACATTGAGCATCACCTCTCCCTCCCTAGTGCGCAAAAGCACTTCTTGGAAGAAAGAACTTCACAATGCATTACAAGGTTTCCATTATACACACTGCTATTAAGCAATTTAGGTTGTATTCAAAATGCAAGCGTCAGACAGTTATCTACTCTGGGTTACAAACAATTTTATTTTTTGTTCAAGGTTACTCTTAAAGACAAAGTGTTTTAGTACAGGTATTAATCTTATATGAAACTGATTTATGTAGTTCACTGGTTAATGGATATTTTAGGATTGTACGCTAACTATTTCACAGATATGTTTGCCAACATGTTTGTGGTTTTTTTTGTTTTTTTTTTTTTTTTTTTTTTAAACAGTAAAAAGCTCCCATTAAGAGGACAATGCTAGGAGATATTTTAGTGTTCACTTATTCAGTAACCTTGTAAAGAAAATGGTGGCTTCTGCATCCGTTGTTTGGGGTTGGAGGGCATCCTGGACATACTTCAGATCCTGAACCCCACTTAGTTCTGGTAATCCAGAAGAAAGCATCTGCAAGAAATTACAACCTACAGGTTTAAGGCAATAAAACAAACACAATTTTACACTGAAATGATTAAAACTTAGATCCTCATTTGAACTTAGATTCATTTGAAGCTGCACTAAACTGCTAAATGTTAACAGCAATAAAATATTACTTATAATCGGCAGTTACCATTTCTGCTGAATTAAAAGCGGTTAAAAACACTTTGCAGTGTAATTTATGGTATCATTTTATAAATTTTTCAGGAAACACAGGCAGTAAAAGAAGCTTACAAAAATTCCTACTACAATCTTCCTAAAAAGAACATCTGATGTTTCTGGCTCCTTAAACCACGCATTGAGAGTTTCTGCAGCACAAAAAGCAGGGCACTTACTACAATCCAACATGACAGACCTATTAATTTCATTTAATAAAATAGTTACCAATGAAAGTAGGTTAAGGAAGAGACTTGCATGTTTTCTTATCAAATTGTATGCTTGACAGCAGAGATCCACAAACAACTGAAAGCGAATAGTGGGTTTTTCGCCTCCATTAATGACATAAGCCATATCTGATGTTAGCACAAAAGGAGCTCGATCCCTGTTCAAAAATAAAAACATTCATATGTTAGTTATAACGGTTATCTGCTTTGTCATGTGCTTTCTCCTCTATCCCCACACCAAAGTAATGATCTTAAGCAATACAGTAACACCATTTTACTTTCTGGGCTGAGTTCAGCTGCTTAGTGCTATTCTCAGATTTCCAGAACATTCACATGGTACTAGACCTACAGTAGATCTCCTGGAGCAACA
This sequence comes from Coccyzus lansbergi, assembly GCA_033558105.1. Lineage (NCBI taxonomy): Eukaryota > Metazoa > Chordata > Aves > Cuculiformes > Coccyzidae > Coccyzus > Coccyzus lansbergi. The sequence goes on from JAUMJK010000871.1 coordinate 17,739, forward strand.
CTTGGAGGCCAAGTTACCTTACAATATCTTCCATGCATCATTTTTGGACGCCATAAAGCACTAAACCAATTATACTGACTACATTATCACCTGATTAAAACAAGTCCTCTCTCCTGGATATAGACTATCTTCCCCTATGCAGTGGAGTAGCAAATACAAACTTGCTGTTCACTCTTTTCTATAATGTTGGCATCTGCTGTTGGTTTTATGGGCCAGAGTCTGTTCTCACTTGTTTCACACTCAGATATTCAGATGATGAAGATTCTGGCGCTCAATGTCTCACTCAGTGATAAAGTTTACCTAAAAAGCATGTGCTACATAATTGCATGAATACAGCTGAAAAGGTAAAACCATGGTTTTACCCAATATTCCTGGAAAAGTATGACACTAAGCCTTGTGTAAGATGTAAGGCTTCCAAATATCAATAAAAAGTTACATTAAACTTTTCCTGTACCAAAAATAATTTGCTTTCATAACAATTGTAAAGCAATTTCCATTGAGATTTGTCAAGAGCGTGTAGCACAAAGCTCCCAAGGAATGAATGCAGTTTGGAAGCACTGAAGTTAAATGATACTTTGGAGACCAAATACCTTATTTCAATCTAAAAGTGACCAGAACAGTAATTTTATTTGAAAGCTGTGCCTACGTGCCTTGACTTAAAACAGTTCTAGAGATGAGAATATAGAGATGAAACAGGAAGCTGGAGCCTTCTAAAAATTAATTCCATACAGGTAAGGTTGAAAGCATTCCGAGAACTCTGTGGTTAAATTGTAAGATACTGGCTTCAGAATGCAAATAGCAGATAAGAGGAATTTAAAAGTTAAAGTTTAGAATTATAATGCTTATAAAAATATACTAAAAAAAATCACTTAATTCTCTACATTGCTTAGCTACAGAAAATACCTTTTAAAGCTACCAAACATTTGAGCATGACCCAAAAATTTGCCAAAGTCAATGTGAAACATATGTCCTGTGTTTCGAAGCATTATATTATCATTGTGACGGTCACAAATTCCCAACACATAAGTAGCTACGCAGCATCCTGCACAGGAGTAAATGAAATTTTCTGAAGCCTGGGAAGGAGAGAGAAAAAAGTGAATTGAGATCAAATACCACTGGGAAAAGAGCATTCATACATTCAACAGTCAATCCTGACAAATGTAAAATCCAAGCCAGGCAAAACAGGCCCCAAAATTTGCTTTTTTCCATAAGTGGTCTTCAAACGGATAGCATTGAAAAAAATCTTTAGCTATTACACCTTCCAGCAAAACCAGTTTTGTTTTTTAAATAAGTGAAAGAGAAAACAGGAGTTGAAGACAAATCACAAAAAGAAATAAATGTGTTAGAGAAAAGAGAAGTGTATAAGACTTCTTTTTCCAATGTGTTGTCACAACACTTTAGCCAAAACATTTTATTTTTTGAAACCCATGTCTTTGTATGAGGCCACTGCTTCTAAACCACCATTTAAGAATAGCCACCATTCCTCCCTATCTTAAACGTAAGTACAATTTTTTTTCCTCTCCATCCAATAAAAATTCCTCGTGCAAATCCTTAGAATCCATCTATCTCAGTTTTAGTTATAAAGTGATTTTCCCTTTCTCTTTTTCAAACACAGGCAAAAAAGTTTCCTAAAAATAAAAAAAATATTTCAATGGAAGAGCTGGAATGTCATTCTTTCAGAAGATGGTATTTATGCCTTTTACAAGCCCTCCAAAAAAAGAACAATACTGAAAAAATTTACCTTTTCATATTCCTCCTCTGTAGGATTATATTTTCGCAGCCACTCTGCCAAAGGCTTGTCTTTAAAAGAACCTGTCACTCCATATTCCACTTGAATTTTCCTAAGAGTATCTGAAGCAGGAACAAGCTCTACCATGCCTTTATATAAACAGAAGAAAGCATATTTAATCATCTCCTTAAGTTATACTCCACTTTCATTATTCTGTAGAAACTTTGACAACGATGGATTTTATAATCTTAGATTAGTTTCTTTCAAAACCCAGCTAGGTGTAAAAACAGTACTATTAGTCTAGTAAGCATTTCTGCAGACTATATTACAAAGCATTATGAAATGCATGTAGCAATCCAAGTTAGGCTTACTTTGCTACAATTAATTAAGGCTGCCAGAATGCACATGTAAATTACACTTTGGATAATTACTTTCTACTACCTAAACTAGTACTGGTCTATAAATAATAACGGCAAAATATTTTCATGCTGACATGTCGCATACACTTGACACTCAAGTAATCTGGTAATGCTGCCTGCTGTCAGGACTTGAAAGAGACCAGATTGTTCCTCCAGAAACAGGGCAGTGGCTTTGCATATAGCCTTATTTTGGAGATATTTACTAAAAATATTTGCACAGCTAAAGCCTAAAAGGAGAACATTCATTTGATTAACAGAATTACTCCTGTCTTGGCAAGAACTACTAAATGCAAATCTGTACTTCCCACCCATTTTTCTTTTGCACTTTAATCCTTCAAATACTTTAGGAATAGCAATATTAGCAGCAACAAAAAAATGTTATTTGCTATACAATCAAGTCATCATTCAAAGAAGGAAGAAAAGTCACCTGTTTCTCTAAAAAGCAATTCTTAATGAAACAAAAACTTTTTGTTTCGTTTTTGTTTTGCTAACCTAAATTTCCAACTTTCCACGTACTTAAGAGTTTTCATCACACTGTTCTAGCATCTGACTAAATATTTAAGTTACAGAATCACACAGAATCACAGAACAACCAGGTTGGAAGGGACCCATCGGATCATCAAGTCCAACCATTCCTATCTAACACTAAACCAAGTCCCTCAATACCTCATCCACCCGTGCCTTAAACACCTTCAGGGAAGGTGAATCAACCACCTCCCTGGGCAGCCTATTCCAATGTCCAATGACCCTCTGTGTGAAAAACCTCTTCCTAATCTCCAGCCTAAATCTTCCCTGGCAGAGCTTGAGGCCATTCCCTCTTGTCCTGTCCCCTGACACTTGGGAGAAGAGGCCAGCTCCCTCCTCTCCACAACCTCCTTTCAGGTACTTGTAGAGAGTAATGAGGTCTCCTCTCAGCCTCCTCTTCTCCAGGCTAAACAACCCCAGCTCTCTCAGCCGCTCCTCATAGGGTCTGTTCTTCAGCCCCTTCACCAGCTTCATTGCTCTTCTCTGGACTTGCTCCAGAGCCTCAACATCCTTCTTGTGCTGAGGGGCCCAGAACTGGACACAGTATTCAAGGAGCGGCCTCATCAGTGCTGAATACAGAGGGAGAATAACCTCCCTGGACCTGCTGGTCACACCACTTCTGATACAAGCCAGGATGCCATTGGCCTTCTTGGCCACCTGGGCACACTGCTGGCTCATGTTCAGTCGGCTGTCGACAAACACCCCCAGGTCTCTCTCCTCCTGGCAGTTTTCCAGCCAGGCTTCTCCCAGTCTGTAGTTCTGCATAGGGTTGTTGTGCCCCAAGTGCAGGACCCGGCATTTGGCCATGTTAAACCTCATGCCGTTGGACACTGCCCAGCAGTCCAGCCTGTTTAGGTCCCTTTGCAGAACCTCCCTACCCTCCAGCAGATCGACACTTGCACACAGCTTTGTGTCATCTGCAAACTTGCTAAGGGTACCCTCAATGCTCTCATCCAGGTCATTGATGAAGACACTGAACAGGACTGGACCTAGCACTGAGCCCTGGGGAACCCCACTTGTCACTGGCCTCCAGCTGGACCACCATTTACCACCACTCTCTGGGCCTGGCCATCCAGCCAGTTTTCTACCCAGGAGAGTGTGCGTCTGTCCAGGACAGAAGTTGACAGTTTCCGCAGCAGAATGCTGTGAGAAACTGTGTCAAAGGCTTTACTGAAGTCCAGAAAGACCACATCCAAAGCCTTTCTCTCATCTAGCAGCCGAGTGACTTTGTCATAGAAGGCCATCAGGTTGGTTTGGCAGGACCTGCCTCTGGTAAACCTATGTTGACTGGGCCTGATCACCCGGTTCTCTTGTAAGTGCTTCATGATAGCACTCAAGATTACCTGTTCCATGACTTTCCCTGGCACTGAGGTCAGACTGACAGGCCTGTAGTTCCCCGGATCCTCCCTGCTACCCTTCTTGTAAATGGGAACTACATCAGACAGCCTCCAGTCCAGAGGTACCTCCCCAGTCTTCCAGGACTGCTGGAAGATGATGGAAAGGGATTTGGCCAATACATCCGCCAGCTCCCTCAATACCCTAGGATGTATCCCATCTGGCCCCATAGACTTGTGGGTGTCCAGTTGGCCAAGCAGGGCTCTGACCTCCTCTTCATGGACTATGGGAGCCTCATATTGCTCCTCTGTTTCCGGGGTATCTACACAGAGGGAACAGCTTTCTTTACAATTAAAGACTGAGGCAAAGAAGGCATTAAGTACCTCAGCCTTCTCCTCGTCCCCTGTCACTGCTGTTCCCTCTGAGTCCAAAAGGGACTGTATGCTCATCATCTTACAAATCTTATAGTTCCTACAGCCTAGCTCTAGAGAGCTAGTAAAAACTAGCAAAAGGCATGTTCAAGGTGCAGGATGATATGTACACTCAAGAGTTCTGTGACTTAGTTTCAAGCCTAAAAGACAGCCCCATATTGTCAAGGAACTTTTACTAGCGTATGACACTAATTCTGGGGGACAATGCATGTGTAAAGTGTTGTGTTTTGAATTTTCCTTCTTTTTGCACATTTCAGTGCATGAATAATACTCCTTGACTCAACTGCAGCAGGTACTAAACACTTCAGAATTTCAGTTTTCACTTGAATATTTTCTTTCATAATAACTAAACTTTTAAAATCAGGATTGCTCAGGCACTATTACTTGCTTGTGTTGCAGTAAGGGCATCAAGAGAAATGTTAGCTTTTATCATATTCACTTGTCGCACCACTATGAGACAGTAGAACACAAGAAACTCAAAAGATGGCACATTTAAATGCAACTTCAGCCACAGGAAACCAGGTACAATTTAACTTGCTATACTCTTGAGTACTGAAGTCCCTTGCTTGGAAGGCTTTTAGCCTTCCACTGTTCCTTGGGCCTGCCTCTCCACAGAAATTTTTCACTATTAATGTGACAAGGAATTGAAGTGGGGAAGCAAAGACCATAGGTGACATCTGGCTTTTGCACCTCGGTCTTTTCCTGTTGACAGACACTTGAAGATAACCATCCGTAGATCCAGTCCCTCCTGCAGCCAGATCTTATCCATAATCTTAATCATTTGTAGAGCCAACATATCTTGTCTCAGATCTTCTCCAACCTTAAATGGAAAAGCAAAAGTTAACTGGAGACATTATACATTTTCAGCAAAACTAAACTTCACAGATTTTAATTGTTTTATATTCCTAGGAAGTGATATATTACACTACTTTCTTCCTCATACCTAGGCACTTAAAAAGAGAAGTTGGGTACGTTTAAGCTTTCACATGTGGTAGACTTATTTTCACATTTTACAAGCTGTTCAGATGCTAGTCTCTAGATACACATGAGCAAACTCACAAAATAAATAAGCTTGTTGGTCGGTGCTGAAGTTGATTGCTAACAATGACACCGTGATTATCATTCAACCTTTTTTCTCCTATACACATATATGACCTACCTTAAACATCACATTAATTTCTTCTCCCAGAGGGTCTGCATTTATTAGCGCAATTTTCAGTGGTACTGCATTGGAGCTGAAGAAAGAACATGCCTACAAGTAGATTCAGTGTTAATAATCAGAAAGGACTGTTGCTACTAGCCAAGAGCACAAGACATTCTGACAGCAAGCAGGTCTGACACACAATGTGCCTATTCAGACTTTCAACATCGCAACTGTGGCAAATACGTGCTTCCTTTTGAATAAAGAGCCCTTTGGCTCTTACTTGTTGAATTCTTGTACAAAAGCCAATAACACTGCATAGTTGTTTTGTACATTTTTAAGTGAAGAGTGAATAAAACATGGATAAATATTTTATCAGCATTCTTTTTGAAACCTATAAGATACTATAAAAATGTGTATTAGCATGTTTCACAATATTTTCTCATGTATCTGCTTTAAGTACATATTCATGATTTAGTAGTTAAAGAAAGGAAGGAAAGCAAGAGGAACTGTCTCTCCACAGGATTAAAGCCAGTGTTCACAGACCTTCAGGCTTTCAGTCATGCATGATAATATAATCAAGGCTGTGGTTGAGCACACATTGTCAAACCTTGAAGAGGTTTCTCCTACATTGTTACCTGCTGGACCTTCACAATAAAATAAAGCTACTGTCTGCCTCCCTGAATTTAGTACATCACTTAGACACAACCATTAACAGGTAGTTTTGCCTATTTAAAAATCTACTCATTGTTTGAACTTTATAGCCTTGCTCAATTTTCTCTTTCGAATACTACTGCAAACAGGGCTTTTTCATGCACTTTTAATAGTCCCCAGTTTTACTACACCCAGAATTGCTCGTCTCAGAAGAGACAGGGTCTGAAGAAATAAAACCCCATATATATATATAAAAATAAAAGAATAAGTACCCTTATTAGTTTTACACAAGTATTTGTATAAATTTTATCTTTGCCTAGCTAATTTCACTGCCTTGTTCAATCAGAATTGTTAATTAATATCTCTTCCAAGAGCAGAGAGTTTTCAAGATCATCAACTCATGTTTTTTATCTATTGGTAAAAGTTTTACCTACATGTAATTTTTACAAAAAGGTTTTGAAACTCTGAATGGGCAGTACCTTAATATTTAGCTCTTTTGCCACAAGACTAGGATTGAGAGGCAAACGGCATTTGTTCTTCAAGAAAAATAACTGCACACGCTCCATACCATTTTGCAAGGCAACCTAAAGACAAACAAAAAATTCAGTGACATTTTCCTACCAGAACAGTCTACCAAAACCTTCCGGACAATGCTATTCTGAAGTCAATGTTTTAATTCCACAGTGCCAAATGCATGTGAGATATTATAATTGCTGGGTTAGCTATTAAAAGTACACTAGTCTAGCAGTATAACATTTATGACAAAAATCTGTGGAATTTTTTGACTAAACCAGGGGACAGCATTCCACTCTATGAAACTGCAAATTCATATAAGCGTAATTTTATATTAGCATACAAAGAAGGGTATCTTTCTTTTGCATAATGGGATCATTCTTGAGCAGTAAGAAGTTTAAATCCAATTCCAGCTCGCTATGCACAGAAGTCATCCTACTTTCTTACCCTATCACCACACACAATCTTCTGTTTCAGATGACAACTCTGATAAACACATCAACTTCATTAAGCTATTAACTTGATAAAAGGCAGGACAAGATTCATAGATCTTCTTATATATTATATGTAACATTTTATGGAACTTAGACTAAAAAGGCAATTGAGTTGATTGTTTTGAGGGTAAACTCAAAGAAATACATATATATACACACCTGCCGAGCAGATCCACTTGTTTGCTTTACTTTTGCTGCTACCATTCCAAAAAGCTGCACTAGTCTGGTCTGCTTCTCCAGCTCTTCCCTCAGTCTTTTTCCACAGACTGAAAGAAAAGCTCCTAGAATCTGCTCATACCGTACACCAAACTTTGTATCATACAGTGTATCCTTAAGAAGCCTGAAATAAAGGATTTAAATTATTTTTCCCCAAGTAAAATACTGCAAACAATGCACTATTTAGGCATTAAAACACTTTAATGAACCAGTATTATATACATCTCTAATGTTATACCGATATACAGGATATAAAAGGCAACAAGTTTGTGCCTTAAAGACGCATTGCCTGGTTTTTCATAAAAAACCACCAGTATCTACATTTTGTACACTCTCCCCTTTAGTAACACTCACTGCTATAAATTACAATATTAAGAAAGAATTTATTTTCTGTAAGTATTATAGTAAACACATTACATGAACAATGGAACAAAGAACATCTTACCAATATAGGTAGTGTGCTATTCGAATGCTTCCCAGTGCCCGAGCCAAAAGAAATTTGACAAGAGCACTGTCAAGGTAGGTTTCATATTTCAGTGCCTAAAACCAATAAAAATGAAATAAAATGAATGAAATCTAGACAAAGACTGAGATATTACAATTAATGTACAGGCAATCACCCCAAATCCATAGGAAAGTCAGAGTGATTACTGACTCAAATAATTTTCCATACTAAGCATTCAAGTTAAGCAGAGGCACCCAAATGTGCTGCTGTTACCTGTCATCAGAAATTCCTTTGGGGTTTTGAGCAAAGAAAATTCAAACTTTAGTGTAGGCAGAAAGTCTTACCTGCACAAACTGAGGGAGGAAATCTGTTAACTCATCATCACTTAATGCCTCTATCCAACTCACAGCTGTATTTCGTACTTCCTGGTCAGCAAACCTAGGAAGTCACCACAATTCCACATGAAATGTATTCTATTCATATCTGATTTTCTCTCTCTTTTTTTTGAGATCAGCCATATACAAAAGAACCAAAATAAATTCTGTAACAGCTTAATAAAGGACCTAAAAGTTTGAGGTTTTGCATTACCAAAGATGCAAACACATGGGCATGTTTAGGATAAGCATACTAATCTCTCAAAACTTCAGTTTTGATGGCTTGGCTGTATAGCTTGCTCCCCTGTCACAAATTAGATTTCTGACTCCTAACTATATTTGCTATTCTTTCACTACATTAATTGGTTAAACCTTCATCAATAAAGTAAGCCTGTCTTCTTTAAAACTGACAAAACCCCCACACTTTAGCTTTTACACGAGAAAGTCAGCAATAGTTTTTGCACAAGAAGGCCATTCAAAAAATCTACTGAAGAAGTGTCTTTTAACGCATAACACACAGAACTTATTTACATTGGTTTTCTTACTTTGAATCAAGTAGTTCCAGTGCAGCTAATGGTGATAAAGGAGGCCACTGCTGAAGTAATGAATATATTTCTGGAAGACTTGCCCAGTCCCAGTGAGGGGCACTGACCAATATTTTTGGTAGACCACTAGTGTGACTATGACAATAATGCCTCTTGTCCCACAAAAACTCTTTATCTTCTTTTGATAGCCTGCAGACAAAGGCATTTCAGTTTATAACACACATTAGAGATTATCATGTGAATAGCCTCAATGCTACTAGTCATTGTATATGTACAGGTAATTTAACATAGAAAAAGGAAAGAAATCAAAATGGCTATTTTCTCCTCAAAAGTCTAAATGAGAAGCAAATAACAGCCTCAAACATTACAAAAACAGTTGTTCAAAGTTATAATTTGGGCAGGACAAAAAATAGTTTTATTATAACCTGAAATAGACCAAGATGTTAATGTTAAGTTTCATGTAGATAAATGGAAAAGACAGCCAAGAAAAGCACTCATGGCAAATGAACAGTCACTGCTGAAACTGCTACTGCTCACTGTAACTGGAGAACTGCCAAGCAGGAACAGGTATAACGTAATAGGCAGCCAAAAGGGTAGGAATCTTGTAAGAGGAGAATGACACCAGCCATGGTAAGCCCAAGTAAATTAAGTCAGCACCATTATTTTGCAATTTAATTCAATCTTGTGTTTAAGTCTCCACAAGTCTTCAAACTATATTAGAACAACATTAAAGAAGAATAAATACGTATTCCATACTCTAGACACAAATGGTTACATAGCTAGAAAAGAAACGAACATACCCAATAGTGTTATCCTTAGAGAGAATGGCAAGGAGACGTTCTCTCAGTGGTTTTTCTAATGTTTCTATGGAATGATGCACAGTACTCTTTGAAGCTTGAGGAATTTTATATTCAATATCAAAAGCATGGGATGGGAAGTCAATCTAACAAAAAAAATTAAAAAAAAAAAATAAAAGAAAAAGAAAAGAAAGATAGAAGCTACCCCTTCCAGAAGCCTCAAATGTTTAGGCATCTGAACTCTTTATTTCTACATAGGTAACAGATGTGGTTAATAGTATCTCAAAAAAGTTTTTCATCTCAATTCTTCTAAACAATGAGCCTTAAACACATGATGACTGTGTCGTTGCACAATCCAGCAGCTGGAGTACTCCTCAGAAGTGAAGTGGGCATCCTTAGAGAAGAAACTAATCACAGAACTATTAAAATCTGCACCAGTGGTTTTAACACAACCACCAATTCCAACCATGCTTTGGGACTGCTAAGACATGACTAACAAAGTCCCTTCTCTTCCAAGAGCTATTTGTACTCTGAACTTAGAATGAGGTGCTTATAGAATCACAGAAATACAGAACAGTTCCAACACCCCTGCCATGGGCAGGGACACCTCCCACTACCAGGCTGCCCAAGGCCCTGTCCAACCTGGCCTTGAACACCTCCAGGGATAGGGCATCCACAACTTCCCTGGGCAACCTGTTCCAGTGCCTCACCATTCTCATGCTAAGGAAATTCCTCCTTACGCCTAGCACAAATCCAATAGCACCATATCCTTCTTATACTGGCCATTCCAGAACAGGACACGGTACCCCAAGTGAGGTCTCACAAAAGAGGAATAGAGGGGCAGAATCACATCCCTCAACATGCTGGTCATGATTCTTTACATGCAGCCCAGGATACGGTTGGCCTTCTGGGCTACAAGCGCACATTGCCAGTTCACGTCAAGCTTCTCATCAGCCAGCACCCCCAAGCCCTTCTCTGCAGGGTCACTCTCAATCACATCCCTCATCCTGTATTGAAATCACAGATTGCCCCAACCTATGCACAGGATCTTGCACTTGGCCTTGTTGAACCTCAAGAGGTTCTCAAAGGCCCACCTCTATAGCCTGTCCAGGTCCCTCTGGATTACATCCCATCTTTATGTTCTGTAAAGAAACTGGTGTTGCTATTGTTTGGGTCCAAACTCCCATCTCAGTGTATGCTTCTACGTCTGTCATCTTCATATGGCTTTTCAAAGATGTTCTCTCTCCATTCTGACAGCATGTACCACCAAGGCACCTTTAATCTCTCATACTTCAAGACAGCGATTCAATAACTGACTTGTATTCACTTACAGCAGCTTCCTATTCTTTGCCCTTAATGCTTAGTAATCACTATTTTATACTGGCTTTCAAATACGCTTTAGCAATATTGACACTCTTCCCAAAACATTCATTAATATATCATCACTCACGTAAGCTTTACAAGTCACAACATTCAAACAAAACATAGATCAAGTCAGAATTAGATACAACCTGCAATACTATTCTTTCCATATTTCCTTTCTTATTGGCCATGCCTGATGCATGATGTGGATGTGATGAGATCCAGAGCTGCAAGAGTTTTGTGCCAGAAGTTAACAATCTGAAACAAAAGCATGTACAAGTATTAGCATCACAGTCAGTTTACTTCAACAGAATATTAGTTATTAGAATACTATTTGGAAAAGATCAATGGTCACTACAAGGAAATAACTCCAAAATATTACCACAGTATAGGAGAATAGTTCAAACAGCATGTGTTTCTACTGTACAGATAAGAATTTATCTTATAACTAGTATTTCAATCTTGATGTTCAGAAAAACACAGGAAATGAAACTGTACTAGTCAATATAGTTTGGAGCTTAAAAAAGGAACTATGACCATCAAGTGCAAAATGAATTTATTTCTTCCACTGGATACCTTCTGTACTTTGAAGTCCTTTAAAATGTTACATGCAATTTTTAGGTGTAAAAGGCAGAGGAAGTAGTTCACTGCTGACATAGCTGATCTAGTTAAATGAAGTGGTCCTTGAAGAAATAAGGGAAAGAAGGGAATACTTTTGCCTGCGAGGAATAAACCGAACATACACACACACACTTTCCTGCTCTCCCAGTAAAAAAGTCATAAGCATAATGAATACTACAGACACTGCCATTGGCCTGGACTTTCCACATTACCTAATTCTGCCAGTGCATATCAGATGACATCTGTATTTGCCAGTTTATTCCTAATACTAATTCCATTCCCAGTTGTAGTAAGGCACAATTGAGAATACTTCATATATCAGTTAAGTGCTGAATGTTAGGCATGGAAAAATTTCTATTAATCTTTACAAATCAAAATACAGTCTCAAAAGACTGCTTGAAAGCAAAGCCTTAAGTATATTTTGAAATATTGTTTTAGGGTTTATAGTTGTTTAAAGGAAAGAACAGTTCTTTTTATGTAAGTATTGATTATCTGGGAGCTTATGCCATCTATTGGGATGCCACTAGAAATTCCACTCATATCTACTGGTATGCCAATAGAAATTACTAAATCATGTAACTATGGCATGAACAGCTTGTTCATTTTAATAACATTCCGGTTTAACATACAGTCTCATTCACAACTAAAGATATTAAGGCACTGCACACGCTTTATCTGAAAGGATTTTAACTTGCCTACAGATTTTTCCAAAGCACATATATGACCTCTTATTCTTCCTGCGTTTCAGGTAACTACAGGTTTTATCTCCTGCCTGCCATTGACACTATTTTCAACTTTAACTAGAGTATTTGATTACTATCTTTAATTACTTAGGTCTGGATTTAATTTCTGCAAGTGGATTAGACATCTAGTATCTCTACAGCTGCCATGTACAGGTCAATCAGTAAACCCTGGCACAATACATTCTATTGCAGTGCTCTGCATAAACAGAAAATACAGTTTTCCTCCCAAACTACTATGAAAACGCCACACAGTATGAAGACAAGGTAAATCTGCAATTCAAATCAAAACAGAAGCTACATTTTCCATCAAGTACTGGGAAATGTGGCATTGAGATAGGAAAGTGAAATGCAACCTTTGCACAGAAGGCTGAAATAAGCATCGTTTATGGAAAGAAATCTAAGTGTCAATGGAGACTGAAAGCAGCTACAGACTGTCTTTGCAATGTAGGAAAGCCTAAGCACCCCCAAGCTGCTGGAACCACCACCATAAAAATGGGGAAGTAGAACAAGTAGAGCCATATCTAGAACCAGAGGACACAAAACACAGAATAGACATGCAGCCTTGGTTGACAATTACATAAGTCAAGCTTCCAGTAAGAACTAGAAGTCAGGAGCACATAAACAGAAAATCTTAAGCATAAATCCTGAAGCTATTTTGCAACGTTGTGATCACTTCTGCAACATCACGCCTAACTCTGGTGCCTGTTACTCAAGTCTATTGGTTAATGTTTCACTGAATAGCTACCAAAGTGGTAAGCATTTTGGAATACACTGCATAAGGAAGGTGTCAAGGACAAGGCAACTTGAACAAATCCATGAATACTTAAATGAGGAAAATTACAGTAGGTTTTTCATTCTTAGTGAACAAAGTATAATGGGGTTGAGCAGCTGTACCTGAAGAAAGGCCAGCTCAAACTACAAACAAGTTCAACACAATAGTTAATTAACCCTTTATTTTAATATTTTAAATGAATCCAGCTTTAAATCAAAAGGAATAATTCCAGAATATCCTGGGAGCACTGTTACTCAGAAACAGGTTGATTGAAGAAAGGGCTTATTTTTGTAATCTATAACACACACCTGTATTTTAAAATATATTTACATTCTATATCTAGTATTTTGATTTTCTTTATGGCTTATATATCATTACTCTTAAAAATTACTAAATCTGATAAAAGGACTAAAAGAAATAAACCCCAAATCAATATATTCAAAATTCTCCAGTTTCGTTCCAGTGTAAGTGTACTTACAATACATGCAGCATTGAGCATTTTTGCATTCAAGGCAAAGATGCTTGTAAAGAATACTACTTCTTAGAAACTCTACAGACTTTAAATTAAAGGTCTTATTTCTAATATCCGAGCCATCACTACATTTTGTTCTACAAACAAGACTGGGTGAAGATAAGAGACATCTTAAGACAGTTTTAAGACAGGAGCGTTTCCTTCCCAGTGATATGATAGAAGCATAGCACACTGTCAGAATTCCGTTATATATCACACTAGATGCTATTCCTGCTGAATCTAAGGCTTGCTGCAAACATTTCCCTTTGCAAGCTGCATTCTCTGTCATTGTGGCTCAAAAACTGACTGAGAACTGGCTGTTTACACTTCATTTACGAAGATAAAGTGAATACTGACTGAACTGCCTCAAGACAATATAATGTACTTCAAGATCTCCTAATCAGATATCAGACATCATAAAATGTCATCTACCAAGACCATATTCTTAGAAGGGAGGGTATCAATTCAGTAGAATAATGCCTGAAGATACTTTAACAACATATGAAATACAGGTTAACACCTGAATGTCACTGAGTTCCTCAAAAGGACAACTTGTGTTATGCTTACACACTCAACTGCTACATATTTATAAGTGTTCTGTACTAACATGACCTCTTTTGGCTCACATTACTATGAAAATTTCCTGCAAATAGAACTGCTTTCATCCAAACAATATTCAACTTCATCCAGCAGGTAATTTTTTTCAGCCAGTTAGATGGAAATATTATAACACAAGACTGTGCTCTGTACCCTATTTAAGGCACTAACCCTGTAACAGTATCATTTACAATTCTCATTTTTATCATTGCTTACTACTACATTCAGCGACAGAGAAGCAGTTTCTATAGTTATGTGAATGGAGTAAGGTTTATACAGAGTAAATCATACAAACATAATTTCACACATTTTCAATACTTACCGCCTAAAATCAAAAAGAGGTAGAGAAACTTGACCCAAAATTTCTGGGCCCTTTCTCTGCTTATTTGAGTCAGGAGAATTTCCACTACTACTTTGATTTAGTATTCCAAACAAAGTCAGACATAAAACTGATTCCAAAGGCAGCTGTGAAATCTGGATGGGGAAAATTATTCTGCAAAAAAAATTGTTAAAAATAAGTCAGAGGAAAGACAGTTGTTAGTAAATTACAGGGTTATCCATATAATCTGTTGATGTCTCATACTTTCTAAAAGTTAATTAACACTGGAGAACAAGTGCTACATTTCCACTCAACTATATTTAACTCCATTTTATCTACCATGCCAATAGTTTGCAAAACCTATAAATTATACTTCTGCACCACAACCAGATTTGGAGCAACCGTTTCTAATTTTTGTCTATTAAATCACATTCCTTACACAGAACAGCACCATCCAGCATAACCAGTCTTTCCACTCTACTCACTATGAGGACACAACTTCATGTTAGCCACCTCTTAACTCTCAAATTCAAGAGTCAGCTGACAACAGCTTCCCATCCAAATCTATCAATTACTGAAAGCTAAATACACATGGTACAAAATTAGCACCTGTAAAGAAAGCAGTATGCACCTCACTGAGCAACTTAGATTATTTTTACACTATCTTTATTGCGTAAAGTATTATTTAAATTTTCTTTTTCATTATACACCAAAATATCATTCTAAAAGTTATCACAGTATTTTACTAATTACTAGAGTATTTATACCATAAAACTTTACAAATAGATTTCTTACAAGCTACTTAATATAACACATCTTTCACTAATATAGTGGTAAATGCCAGCAAAAGACCTGACAATTAATCCTTCGCATCTTTAGATAAAAGGTAGTTGGAGTACTCTCTGAAGGCAGATATTCTAGAAGCTGAAATTCTCATTTCTGGTCTGATATAATTTGCCATTGTAGACTTTCAGGGTACTCCTCAGTGTCTATGTCTGACCTTTAAAACGGTCAGGAAAACAGATAAAATGCAATATGGAGCTTGCCTGAAGCTCCAGTTACAACAGGGTGCCTGATAACTATTAAGTGGATAATGTTCACAGATACAGAAGAATGTTCCCCTCTATGTTGCCAGATATCACCTGCCATCCTCTCTTTATTTCTTGTCTGCTGGCCTCTTCTTCCTTTCAACCTTCTCCCCTGCCCCACACAGAGAAACTGAAGTTTAGCAGGTCAAATCAGACATTCTCATATACTATGGACAGACACTCTTCAAGCATTTCTGTATCTGCTCTCTTGGTAGAAATAAACCTAAATTACAGGTTTGAATTCAGGTACAAAGTTGGCACAATGTATTTGGAACAAAAAAGATTCAGTATTAATGTTAGTAAAAGTGAGTTGCTTTTCCTCTGCATTTACCTAATTTGAGCAATGCTTAAGAGCAAGATTTTCATTCTCCTTTAAGTAACACAAGCCGCTCCCATTTCAAGGGACGCTACAACCTTCCCAAATCCTCATAATTAAAACTACAAAGACATTAGGAAAGGGCATTTGTCCAGCATTTCCACTCCCACTTTTAAAACAAGTAACAAAATATTATTTGAAAAATTATTTCTGATTTTGGTCACTAAGTCTCTCACACTGTTCTTTCAGTCCTTCAAATGGAATCAGAAGCAATAGTTCAATGACTGTATTCAGCAGCTAGCTTGCTAGGTACTAGCTAATATTTTAGTAAGTTTAACATGCTAAACACTTACAGTTCATCCCATTTAATCAAGTAGAAGAAGTTCTTGTATGTGCCAACCTTCTTGGACTGAACAGGCTTAAAAAGATCTTTTCCATTATGCGTCAGAGAACAAATCAAGTAGTATTTTTCATAACTGGACAAGGAAAAGAAAGTAAATTAAACAAGCAAAGATAATCAACAAAAGATGAAATTTACAATTAATATATTACTTACTTTGATACCCAAGCAGGAGAAATTCCATGAACAGCAAATATTGTGAACTGGAGATGTTCCGTGGCAGTCCATGCCTCCTTGGTACTCTTAGTATCTTTCGGAGAAATTGCTGTAGAACTGCTACATGAATTCATGTGGAGTTTCAGAAGGGCCTCAACTGCTCTTGTTAACTGGTCTATACTCACTTTCAGAGGGTTTTCAGGCTGCAGTGAATCTAAATTATAGTTTATCTTTAATACATATCTTCCTAAAAGAGCCACCTGAAAGCAGTTTTGAAATAAAATCGAAGAATTCTACTCACCAGATGAGCTCTTACTTGAGTCACCAGCACGTTTTAAGGACACCTAGACAGTAAAGTTAGAACAAATTTCAGCACCAAGAAACCTATATTAATTTTCTATTGCTCTTAAATTGCGGTATTTGCTAAGTTATCTTTTGCAGGCAGAGTTACTATAAATGTATTTAATAAAAAAAGTTAAACAGTTGAGAAAACTGAACAGCAAGTATTGTCACTTCATACTATCTGCTGTGTTTGCTTCTTGGTCTGCTAAACTGGAAGTCTAAACATGATACACTGCTACAGCAATGTCTAGTCTGAACAAGGACACCTTTGAAGCCAAGACGTGACAAAGCACGGGAATTTACTCCCTTCTAACAAGGAAGGGTTCCATGCCAAATTCAACTTCTGATAAAACTGAAACTTTCAATGAAAACTAAGTTTGCAATTTAAAAACAGAGCTTGGCAAATTCCTAATAGTTCCAAGAAAGTCTGTTTGTCACAACTGCTGTAGAAGAATGAAAGCACTCCTTATACTTTAAGCATATAAATAAAGCATTTTGCCTTCATCAATTTCTAATTACCAAAAACTTCACATTCTTATTAAAAAGATGTAGAAACTTTGGGGGAAAACAGAAATCATATCTTTTCCCCCCCTCTCAGGAAAAAATGCTGTTCCTCCCATACTTGTCAAGTAATCCAAGTATTTTTGGATCACAGGATGCCAAATTGTTGAAACAGCACTGTATATCTGATTTTCTACTCTACTACTTTCTTTTATTCTTTGGCCACTTCTTCCAAAACAATTACTTAAAAAAAAATAACCAATATCTTACAAAAGGCTTAATTGCAACCAGCTTCAATCTTTACAGCAAATTTGTTTCATAATGCAATCCTATATGCCTTCATATATATTACTGATTAAGCTAAAGTTCATCACAGGAGAATTGCAGGGTTTTATTGATACAGAAGTACTTTTTTCAAATTCTACTGGGATAGTGCTATTTTTAGAAGCTATTTTTACACTATAACCTAATTATTTCAACAGCTTTCTCCTATCAGAAAGTAACCAATGAAGGAACATTTGATATGCTCTGTTTTGCTAAGCTTTCTTAGTGAGTCTCCTGTATTTCCCTGCAAGCATTTTAGTTCATGTGACAACTCTATTCGGTCTGCGCATCTTGCAACGCTTCTGCTCTGTACTACAAACATATCACTGAATTGATGAAGCATTGAGATGTTAAAATAAATGGATGATACACTGGTATTTGCAGTTAGTAAAGATTATGAAATAGTTTCTGTAAGTGTTAAAAAGCATATGCAAAATGCAGTGTATAGTATGAAAGCTTACCTCAGCATTTTTAATCCTTGGAAGATTAACAGCCCTCCTTAGCTTCTTCACAGATTCTGTTATCGCAGGAGTCTCTACGCAATCCAATGTAGAACAGATTTTTCTGACAGTCTTAATTACGTGATCTACTGCTTTATGCTGGTTCTAATAAAGATTGTATGAAAGAACAGATTGACATGATGACAATTGAGAAACATGGTATTGCTTTAATTTTACTATTTTTTCTTTAGAATAAATTGCCAAGGAAATTATGAGATTCATATCTCAAACTGTGGTATAATAATGTGACTAAAAACCCTTGCTATTGTCAACTTCCTTACAGCTCATTTATGAATGCCACAAACATAGGAGCAGTGTAGATTCTAAAATGGATTCCAAGGAAACACTGGGATATTTTCAACCATTTTTCTATTAAGCTGTAGGCAAGCAAGTATTTTTTAAATTATATTAAGCTCCAATCCTCTTGTAGCACAAAACTTTAAAAAAGGATATTCAAGTAATGCTGAGGAAGTGGCATTTCAATTTCAACTCATTTAAAGATATTCGTACAAATCACACTTACACTTACGCTTGCAGTACAGGCTCTGTAATGGAATCTTATCTTTTTTACTTCACTTTAATATACTTCTGAGAAAAGTTTGTTGCAACTTTTGCCTAATGTATTATTTAATTTAAATGTTTTTTCCAGATGAAGCAATTGCAAACTCTTGTCTTGAAGAAGGAAAGGAAGGGGGATTTCACACTTCATAGGAATCTTTTAAGAAGAATAGATCAGCTTCTTAGAGAATGAAAATGCTGGCAGGCTGCTTAAGACAAAGTCAATACGCTCCTAATATTCCCTTCCTTCTCTTCAAACAAAACGAGAGCCACTTAATTTAAATTTAAATTATCCTAGGTTCCTTGGTTTCTGTTTTTTAATATAAGCAAAGTCTTCATCCAATTTTAAAGAATGCACGTAGAAATGAAAATATTTGCTTCAGAATAACTGTTTTTTAAAGGCTTTCTTTCACAATCACTTGTGAGCACTTATAACTAAATAAAAGGACTTAGTGTAATATCCTCTTGGTGTGATGTAAACTGATTCCAGACCCCACCCTCCTAAGACATATTCTCATAATCATCCTACAAATGGACAGCAAAGAAGTCACTTGAACCAAAGTTTTTGGATCAGCAATTATCTGGAAACAATTAACTTTGTCCTGGTAAGAAAATAACCACAGAAGCGAGAAGGCACTGTAAATATTTAAGCCATATTTTCAAACCTAACAGTTGGAAGATAACAGCTGTTCTAACATAGGAAAAGCAAAGTTTCCACTGTTTTATTCACAGGCTCTCAATAAAAAGACAATAGATGACTTTTTAAAGTTTCCAGTTATGTGAAATCAATGACTATATGTACAGGTTATTTATGCATTTCATCACCCTGTTTCACTCCAATTAGCAATCTTCAGCTACAGAATACATCCAGGAATTCACTTCAGGAAGTAAAAAAAATTCAGTGTAGCAACTGCTGACATCTGGACCTAATCACCATCGCCTACAAGCAACATCTCCCATCCTCAAAGACACCATAGAAAGAATAAAACCTAACTGAATTAAGATGTTTTGCACACCTCGCCCCAGTCTATGAAATCACATTTCACTGGGCACTGGAACAGGCTGCCCAGATTGAGTCACCTTCCCTGGAGGTGTTTAAAAGACAGGTGGATGAGGTGCTGAAGGGCATGGTTTAGTAATTGTTAGGAATGGTTGGATTCAATGATTCACTGAGTCTTTTCCAATCTAGAGATTCTGTGATTACAGTTAAAACAAGTAAACTGAAGCAGCTCTAAGAGCAAAGCAAGAAAAAACCACTATATCAAAGAACAGTAACACCTCGCTCTTCTACAAAAAGATCATGTTCAAAACTATCCTTAATAACATGATGAATCACTATCAAGGGGATTAAATAACATTAAGGGAAAATGTAAACAGTAGACACCTGCTTGTTCCGATCTGCATTCCCAGAGACAAACATACATCATGGAAATGAAAATGACTGTAATTTAATAATTTTGAGACTGTTTACATAGAAATCATTTAAGAAATAGTTACCTAATCTTTAAGAACTTAAGTCTCCAAATTACATTACTACTGACAGTTAAACTAAGTGTCTCCTTTTAGAAATGGGCAAAGCAGCTTATTTTCAGCTAGGTTTTGCCTTTGGAAATCATTCCAAACTACTTCATGCCTAAATTCTTAAAGCTACCTATCATACACTGAAATAGCTAGTGGTTTTGCCAGTGGATTTTAATTTAATCCAGTAATGCAGAACATTATCAGACTTTTTTAAAAGCTCACCTTTATGTCCCAAACATGCATCAGTTAGCAATGCCATTATACACAAATATTACAGTTCACTATTGTGTAGATTTTTACCCGTTAACCATGCATCATTCATGGCTGACATCAACTGATACAGTCAGGACTCAGACTTTTTCCCTATTCCCTTTTTTTGTAGATAAAGTTATTTTTCACCCCAGGACTTAGAAGATACATTTCTAATTGTAATGATTAGTCTTCAAGAAAAGATAGGAAGAAAAAAAAAATCTAAAAATCCATCATTCAAAATTTACATGTGACAGCTTATTCAGACCTCAGTTTCCCCAAGAGTACCTACACATCTTTCTTCCAACTATCACATTAGTGAATTTTCTTTTACTAACTTTTGATTCAGGAATAACTTACTACGACCTTACCTCATTTTTAAGAGCTATGTTAACTTGCTTGTGATACACATCAAGAAGCTCTCCAATAGAAGATCTGCAAGAAACAGTAGTTATTAAACACAAGTGCAAGAGCAAAACACAACCTTGGTCTTCAAATCAGCAGTGGGTTTGATTACTAAAATAACCACATAACATTACCTTATAATAGGTTCTCTAAAAGGTTTTTCTACTTTGTAGAGATGTTTGGTTAGGTGTACAGGTGTTCTGTCATCATCTTCCTGAAATAAAATATCAGATATTAAGTTCAATTCTCATCATTCTATAGTTTGTAAAACTGCTTTAGAAGTTTAATTACTAATTCCTATGGAGTAGAAGGGGAAAGATATAAGGTGATCTCTTCGAAGGAGAAATGAAATAACAAATTGATAACTTATGAAATGTGTAAACATTAGGACAGGGAAGAAGGAAGAAAGTGCAATCAAGTACCTACCCATACAGATATCAAATATTCTTCCCTTCTTTGATTGCCTGATATCTATCTAATTAAACAAAAAAAAAAAAAAAAAAAACACCCAAACAAAACAGTTCAAGTTTTAACTCTGAAATTTGCCACTTCTCTTTCAGGTCTCAAGTTTAGTCCAACTGCTTGCATACTTACTCCAATTATAGTACTAGGATTAATAAGAGAGATTATCAACATGTATATTTGCCTTGTGAAAATCCAGTAAGTATTTCACTTCTTACTATAAGAGAATACAATTCCCAACACCAAGTAGATACACTAATTTGCTAAACACACATCTCGGATTCATCAACTCTGATGCACAACCCCCATTACTTCAGGATTTACATTGCTGCTGTAGTTCAGGAGGAACTTACTGTTCGTGCCAGATCTCTGCATACTACACTGTGAGTCAAGAGCTGCAGTTTGATTTCTGTATCCCACTTCCGACAATTCTGAATATATTCATGGCTTCCGACACAGTGCTTACTGTTAAACAAAAGAAAGCTATCGTTATATCAAAAGCACACAATGTCTTTTAAAAAGCTCACACAGAATATTTAAAACAATCTGCTGGTTCAAAATAAGAAAATGGTGATCCAATCTCCATACCACACTTCTTGATCTGATTTTTACTTCTGCAGAAGTTCTAATATACTATTACAGATACCTATAAGCTAAAGCTCTTAACTACTGTGGCTAACATCAAAAGCAAATATTCAAACCAAGAAAACTAAAGGGAATTTGTAAAACATTAGCCTTCAAAAAAGCACAAAACAGATTATTTCAGATTATCAAAAATCAGCATTAGGTTTTTTTTCCTAGTTGCTAGGATTTGAAGAGCAGTTGAAAACAGAATCACAGAATCACAGAACAACCAGGTTGGAAGGGACCCATCGGATCTTCTAGTCCAACCATTCCTATCTAAACGACATTAAATCTATAGAAATGCTGTACAAATCTCCATCTGAAAAAGCCTGGATTCAACACAACAAATGATAGCTCAGAACAGGTTTTTAGGAAGCTGTTGAGAACCTATTTGTTGTATCCCAGAGCAACTCTAAAGACTTAAAATCTTCACGCCAAGTATAACTCTTCTACTTTTTGCTATTTCTGCTTTCACAAATTTAATTGTAAAGATATACTTTCCAGTAACTATGCCATAAAAAAGTATGAAGGTAAATACTAGTGAAAAAGTTTGCTTACTTCTGTAAAACTTCTTCTTGGCCACAGACTTTTAGAATGTAGCTGCCAATGTCCACTTCATTCAAGTTGTCATGCACCCAGCAAAGTGCCTGCATTATTATAAGCTCAACAGGGGAACTCACTGTTTAAAGAAATTACATCTAAATGTTAAATATAGATATTTAGTATGAGATATTAAGTTTAAGAAATCAATAAATCCTTTATAAATTAGGATACAGCACAATTCCTTCACCAACAGTCTGCAGTCTGTTTTTACATGAAAATAACTCTTTTTTAATCATAAATTTGCCTTACTTAGCAAGGACTCAAATAAGTGATGCCAAAGCTAAATAAATTTAAAAACCATTATCTGAAAAGCTGGAAACAGAAATTCTACTTTCATTCTGCTTTTGAGGAAAAGAATATCAGCTGTAGCAGGCAAATCCTACTGAATGTCCTTAATTCTTCTTCCTTTCCATTTATCTACAGCATTTTCTCTGCTATACAGATGAGATCTCAGTAAGCATCACCAAGCCTTTGCAAGAAGCAGACCAATTACAAGTACTTTCATATCAGGCTCCAAATAAGTTTTTGAAAACAGTCTCTCTTCCCTCCAGTAACTACAGAGCAAAAGAAATAACCCCAGTCAAACCCCACAGCCATCAGCTGTCACTGACAAAAAATACATAGATATGTTTGAACACCATGAAAATTTAAGTACAAAATACTCTCTACACCTTTCTACCTAGTTTCTCATCTTCTCCTTTACATCATTTGCAAACAATGCCACTAAATTCCATTAAAAACACTATACAAAAACATTTTATTTTTTCATCAGTAACTTCACAGGGGGTGGGTTTTCTTCCTCTCCAAGCACCTCCCTAATTTTTCCGAATTCTTTTTTGGTTTTTAAGAAAGAAATGTTATTACTATGCTAGAGACATTGCTACAACAAGGCAACGCCACCATTTTTTCCAAAAGACAACACAAGTGCTTCATCTCATTAACAGATGACTACTTACTAGAAGCACAGAGCTATCTGACAGCATGTGAAAAATGAGCGTGTGAATTTCAAGATCAAGGAATAATAAGAAGGATGAATTCCAAAATACTGGTTAACTCATTGATAAAACTATTAACTTACTGTTAAATCTAGGGTGGAACTGGTATAGTACTTTGAGCAGAGTATATGATGGTTGACAGAGAAAAAAGATGCAGTAAACTTTTATGGGCTATAGTCAACAGGCAGCATTGGCAAAGGTCTATCAGTCCTGTAAAGCCTAGTGCAGTAATGCACAGATAACTTTACCACCTTCTTCCTGTTCCCCATCTTATTGAAAGCACTTATTTCTTGCTGACACACAATGATTGCTCAAGTAAACTTGTACTTCCATTAAAGTCTAATAAAGGAATACAGAATGAATAGATATACCCAAATAAGCTCTAGAGGTCATCTGTTTCTTTCCTAGGTCCTTTCTACACACTGAGCACTGAGTTGTCAGAACACTGAAAGGCTGCAGCTCCTTTTGAGCAGGACTGAAAGTCATACTGAAGTAGTTCTAGCATTAGGATGCTAAAGTATGCAACAACTTAACCAAGAACAGAAGGAACAAAAAGAAAGAATAACTTCGAGTATGCCTATTACTAGTCACATTACAAGTTACAGATACTTTCACTAGCCGTAGAAGACAAGCAGTTCAACTGTGATTAACTTCAGCATAAGAAAAAGGAAGAGAGCAGAAAGTGCAGAGTAAAATACAGGCTGCTAGAATGCAAAATATTCCAAGATATTCACAGAGCTTCTATAAATAAAGGGCTGAAACAGTAACCTTTTAGTACACTATCAAAGCCTTCTGTAGGAAAGGATTGGGGTTAAGTCTGTAACATTAGAAAAGCATAATCTTAAAGATCAAAAGCAGAAACCTTCCTAGGCTACGCTTACAGTTCACCTCATTTCTTAATAAAAGAGCATGAAATCACAGCAGATTAACTGTAAGGCCCAGCAAATTAATACAGAATGAAAACACTTATGCATTTGGTGCTTGTTTTCCAATAAAGCAGCTAGTTTAAGTGAGTAATAGAGCGACTTCTGAGAACAACTAGCTCTAAAGCATTTACACTGTTACAGATAGAGAACCAAATGATTGGAGAAAAAAAAAAAAAACAACCCTACCACAGCACAGATCCATACCAGGTGACACAGTCTGGGAATAGGAACCCTCACAAGAGTTAAGGGACTACAGCAGTATAGATGCTAAAAAGTTAATTGTTCCCGAGGTAACTTATTACCAGTTATTTTATCACCAACAGCATCCAGAATTAGTCTTTAATATAAACCCACAGCCCAGTCCTGATTGCACAGAGAGTATCAATTCATGTACAAGAACAAGACAAACCTGTAAGTTCTGTCTCAAACTAATCTGGTTACCCACAAATCTGTACCACAGCTAGCTCACCCATCTCAAAAGTATTATTTTAGCATTGGTGTTCATAAACATACTGGAGTAACAGATAATTGCAATATTTATTCATATTTTCCCAAAAGCAATTTGTCTGAATTTCTAGACAACCTGCAACAGTTTTAGACATATTAAAAGCATTGAAATAAAAAATTTAATTAAAAGTTAAGAATTTCAGTCCTGGTGTCATCCTCCTCTCAATTACCATGATTAGGTCAAACACCTGAAAAAACTGTTTTAACAGCCATGGATAGAAAAGTGCTTCTGGTTTGCTTGGCTTTTCTTTATTTAAAAAAACATTTCAGCTTTGTCAGCCTCTAAATATTTTCTGATGGGGGCACTGACCCAGAATCTTTCTTTGGTTACTTCTTCCACATTCCCTCAAGCAATCCACGCACTCCAGACCAGGGATTATAAATCCTAAAAGCCATTACCCTAGACTGAGTATACAGCCGTAACCCACCATTCTAAATCTTACAAGCGAACTCCTATTTAAAAAGCAGAAACATACCATCACACGTAAAAGTTACTGGTTGCTGGAATTCTTCGATTTCTATAGAAACCTTGATACTGGCACTCTCCCCACTTATATTTCTTTGCAGCATGACTGGACTCAGCACAAAGCCTGGATTTGTTTGCTCATTAGAATAAGGAAACTTGGTCCTCAGTCTGAAAGTAGAGAAGGTTTATGAAACATTGCAATGGGTAAGTCTAAGACTAAAGCAAAATAACATGGTAATAACCACAAGCCAGAACAGTAAAGACTACCTTTTGCTCTTTACATAAATTGTATGTACAAACCACCATCTAATATTTCTACTTGCATCAGAGCATTGCTCATAATTATAGAAGTAGTAGTTGCGGGAAGGCGGAGGGAACTCTAGGTTATAATTAGGCAAGTGTTCCATATTTTATGCGATACTAGCAGGTCAAAGCTTACAGGTAATATCCAGTTCCTGTAGAAGCTAAGTTCTAAAACAGCTCTGAAAAAGCTATTCCATAGCATTTACTAAAAATAAGTTTTTTAAAGGGTATTTCTTTTATGTACAAAAGACCATAAAATTCTTAGCATGTTTCCATTTTTGGAATTCTAATCTGAACTTGTAAATTGGGGAAGTTAAGAGGCCTAAATTAAGGGGAAGGCCTTTATTTATTAGGCCATAAGCAGTATAAAACGTTCACCTAGCAATGACAGGCAGTGTTTTGATACCTGCTTTTAATTTTCTGCTATTTAGTATGGATAAAACAATTTAACCTTAACCTTCTGCCACCATTAAGGTAGTATTATGGGCGATTAAGAACAGAATTCATCTATAATGGTCATCCATTTAATCATCTTGACTATTGATAACAGTGCAAGTGAAAAAAAAAAAATCCCCCTAGCAAGAATTGCCCAGTCAGTATTTCAAGCAGCGAATCTTGAAAGAAAGGGCAACAATTAGATTTAGGCTTGTTGCAACAATTTTGACTTATGTCAGTTTTCTCTTACTGTTGCTCATCAGAAAGTTTCACAGGTATAAGACTTGGCATTGGTATTATGGAATTTGGTTTTCGTTTCATAAACATTCAATTTTTAAAAAGCATCTCCTTCAGATTCAAAGATCCCTATTTTCCTCCATTATTTCTTGGATTTTGATCTTAAGAGTGAAAAAAAGTAAGACTCTTAGATTCCCTTCTCTAGGAATTAAAAAACCCACATCCCTCATTAAATTGTGGCAATAAGCAGAAAAAAAAAAGAATAAATAGAAGGAGCACTATGGGTTACCAAGTCCCATCTTCTTTGGTATGAACTGTAGGAAACTTCACCATCTCATCAAAGCAGGAACAAGTTTTAAGGTTTTGTTTGTTACTGGATTCCGTTTGTGGAAGCAATAACAGTGAGAGCATTTAAGGGTTAGAAAACCATCAAGTGACAGGATTTAGTGAGACATATTAACTAAGAAAAAAAGAAACTGTATTCTTCCTAAAGAAACTGTATTAAAAATATATAGGAGAGAGAGATATATGAAAACACTGAAAATAGTTTGAGGATAAAAGAGTACTACAAAAACAAGGAAAAAAGTGAGAAGAAAGTCACATGCCCAAAAGAATAAAGAGGAGATGTGATAATCCAAAAAATCTCAGTAGCAAAGATATTTCTGTTGCATTTGTAAAAAAAACAAGACAAAACTACAAAAAATAGGATAAGATAAAGGAAAAGGACACATACTGAAATCCACCCCATCAAGCAAAAGGTGTGACAGGGCCAGTCCTGCACTGGCTGAAAATGAGTTATTTTGATTATTTTTGGTACTAAAAGCTAATTTGTGTTGAGTAATTTCTTACTTCGTAACTGCTTGACAAAAAGCTGATAGTTCTTGATTCTGCCCTTCAATTTCTTGGAGAAGCACGTTTTCTGTCAGCATGCCAGTGGTCCCATTGTCTTTCTGCAACTCAAAGATAATACTGTTTTTAAATAGCTGCAAACATATTCCTGTAGCCAACAAAGCCACATGTAGATAACAGACTTCCAGGAGTCCCAGGTTTATTATTAGTTTTATGCCTACTTCTATAAGGAGAAAAAATTATATCACTATTAAGTTGAACAGTAAAGATTCACTGGACCAGAGACTCTGTTTCATAAAGTAATTTGACAACATCATTATTTGTTAAGATTAAGTTGCAAGCATAACAGCCTCAAATTCTCAGCAGTGACCAGCTGCATTAAAGTTCAACTAGCTTTTTCTGAACCAGAAGAGAAAGGAATGGTTTTTTATTCAGCTTCTGCGATTCAGCCTTCAGTACAGTCACAGAAAGAACCATTACACATCAGTTCTGCCCAGGATTAGCTTTTCCTACAAAGCAGGAAAAGACACATTGTACACTGGAAGGAAGTAGCATTCCAAATGCTAAACTCAGAAGTCAGCTTGTGGTGTCAAACTATTGCTGTTTTGATCTCTGATGTCATATGCATCAGCCTGCTCTCAAAAATGTAACCTACAAACTTTGAAGTATCCAAATTAAAAACCAGTTGCTAAAACAGAAGTAGTTTC
The DNA here is from genome assembly GCA_033558105.1 of Coccyzus lansbergi. Taxonomy (NCBI): domain Eukaryota; kingdom Metazoa; phylum Chordata; class Aves; order Cuculiformes; family Coccyzidae; genus Coccyzus; species Coccyzus lansbergi. Next base: position 45,756 of record JAUMJK010000871.1, read on the forward strand.
AAACAACAAACTAATAAACTAAAAAAAACCCCAAACAGTAAACTGCAGCAGCTCTTAATCCTTACATGTTTCTGATCCAATTAACAATATGGCCATACAAAGGCTAGTGTAAGCAAAAAGCAGAGAGCACCTGGAACAACCAGTGGGCTTGAGTTGAAACTCTAATCATCTATCATCTAAAATCCTCCATCAGACTGAAGTACTCACAAAATTCCAGCCAGATACTCCTTGGAATAAGCTGGTCTTAAAGCATTTGCTCATGCCATTGGGCACAGACGATAAAACCTCCTGACCAGTGACATTTTACATACAGAGCTTTCACAATGCTTGTAGAGAAACAGACTGCATTGTAGTTTTTTTAAAAAAAAAAATCACAATTTATTAGCACTAGAAATAGTGAAGTCAACTACTTAACTAGTATGTGGGTTATTTATTATTAGATAACGGTTATCTGAGCACTTAAGTTCATTAGAGCATATCGGACAATACAGTCAAATTACACTCTTACAGGAAAGGGGTCAAATCTGACACATATGCAGAGCTAGAGACTGTCTGGTCTTTTCCTTTCACAACTTTTTGCACTCATATTAACATATTTAAGCAGTATAGCATAAATTTAGAAGGCATAATAATATTCAGCCTACAACTGCCACTTAAACCTAGCTATTTCAGCTAAAATATTGGTTTCATAAACACTGATCAGCTTAAAAAGATAAAGTCTGCATAATTGGAGATGAGCCATACCATGCGAAGCAACTAGAGCAGGAAGCTATAAAGCCACAAAACCTGGAATGAGATTCAGAAGCATGTATAATAAATTTAAGAGTGCTCTTCCATTCTAACATCTCCAGCAAGTTCTATCACATAAAAATCCTTCTGGGCAAATGCACAAAACTTGCTGACAAACCCATGAAATTGTCTCTAGTACACCTGTTCTTTAAGCAATTGCACAATAACAAAACAAATTCCTACACGGAAACAGGAAGTTAACATATCAAGTGAAAGGTAAACACCTTTGATAAAAGTTCAACTGCTGGTAAGCACTCAACACAACTCAAGCATTTCAGATCAAGAAGCTGGCTGTACAAACGCTAAATTGTCTCTATTTAGGAACTCTTTAAAAGAGTAATACTACAAATAACTTCTCAAAGCACTCTGCAACTCTAACCAGAGCACTACACAAGGGCTTACTTAAAATAAAGTCACACCAGTGATGGATGCCACATTGCCACTTTATGCCACTATGTCACGCTTTTCAATTACTTACAGCAAGATTTGCAGGTTATTCTGTTAAATTCGAAGAAGCTTAGGGAACTACAACACATTTGTACACATGCGAGCTTAGCCAGAGTAAACAATAAATTGTATTGTAATTAGCAAAGGTAAAAAATGATTTATTTGGTTACCCATAGTTGACCTCAGGGTCACATTTGGCCAAGAAACCTAATGTTATTATGAAAATGTATTGTTAGAAATTACCTCCTGGTGAAAAACTAAAAGCATTAAATAGATTGGTAGATTAATCTCAATACTAATTTTTGGAAGATAATTTCAGGAGGACAAGCTTTTATAAATTAAGAAATCTATTTAAAATCTATTGGACTCAGATGATCAGAGGTTTTGAGCAACAAGTAGTATCTGAATTTCTTTAACTTTCAGATAAGCAAATATAAGCAGTGCAAAAGCTATCAGTGAAACAGGAAATAGCTTGTAAGAAAGGATTTCAGGACTAACTAGATAAAATAGCTTGTATCAGCAAAGCCTGTAAAAATACAAATGGTCTACAAATACCATTACTCGTAACAACAAAAAAACCCCAAAACCACAAACCCCAGTAAATTACCAAAAGTCAAGTTAAATTAAATCCATGAGTATATAAAGCCACAAGACTCTTGGAAAGCTCTGTGGAGAGGAAAGGTAGACAAGACCTAAGCCAGGACAAAATTATGATTTTGAGAACAGGTAGACAAAAGAGCGACAAACACTGAAGTACTGAAAGAGGAATACGGAAGATTGAGATAATTCATCAAGTATGAAGCGAAACTCAAAGCAACCTATTGATCAAGATACATGACTAGAAATTTTTACTAGCAGTTTCGTCTAAAGGGACAGTTAAACCGAGTTACTCAGGGGAAAACAATCTAGATTAGTTAGGATGCAAGATTCCAGAAAACACCTTTTAGGAAAAGCACACCTGGTAAGTGGAATAAAATACATGAGAACATGAACTAAAACTGAGACTAAATAACTCTGCTTCCTTCTATACCAGATGGAAAATTATTTAAACTATAAAATAAAGTAGTAGCACAGGATGTGCAAAAGACTCTGTGGCTTTTGCTTTATGTTAAAGATATCCATTTGAGAGTCTCATCTTTAAATCTATTTCTCTTTTTTTAATAACTTAGCATAAGCAGCAGGAACAAAGCTGTTGATAATTTACAGTCCTGTATCATCAGATAACTTTTCAAGACAGACTAGAACTGCAGTATTATTCTAAAACTAGCTAGCCACAGACTGGAGGAGCACAAATGGAAAATAATCATCAAATTCTCAATTGGGTGTTCATTGCAGGAGTCTGTTACAAATTAAGAACTTGTCTGAAAAAGATGGTTGCTTAAGAAAATGAGATATTTTAATTAACTGCAGGATCAATAATGTGCTGTTGTGATGACACCATGAATAAAGCAATTGCAATAAAAGTGTTTCCAGTAGGATGCCCCTACCTATCCTGAGAGTTTATTCATGCCCATGTAGGAGACACATGGTACACTACGCTCTCACATAGGGAACTAAAATTCTGATAAACCATCTTCAAAACAAAATAGCAAAAGCAAAGAGAAGCTATCACAGAGCTTGCAATGAAAGCTGAAAGGAAGTCACTGCCTCTTAAAATGTGTTACGTTAAACATCAAATTGGTTCTTCATCTTAAATACCTGCTGTTCCATCCTACTGAGAAGCACATTTGCTAAGCACTAGTTATAAACACAGTTCTGATGAAAATCCTATCACTGATGAGGAGAGTGGGGTCTGGAACAGCCTTTAGATCAAAAGCAGCAGGAGGAAAAGACCACACATGAAGGCAGTTCTTGAGCATTTTATGAATCCGTTAACATAAGATTTACAAATAGCATGGGATAGAACCTGATGAACAGGGAAGACCATTTTAAATCCTGCCTTCCTGAAAGAAGAAACAGAATTCATAAGAACAGATTTCATACAACAACAGTCAAATACTACTTTCTACAGACAACAAACACCTCAGAAGTACTGATCCAGTACAGTCTAGCTATTCCAGTCAACAGTAGCATTACAACCAATCAAACATGATGGGAAAGCTGTCAAAACACATCGCTAGATAACATGACAACCTGAAGCAGCAAGCTGTTGTAGGGCCCAGATTTATATGCCTCCCCAAATCCTAGGAAATAATTGAGCTTGCATATCATGTCTCAACAGCAAGTGGAAAAAAATAAAATTCAGTTACACACAAGATCTTCATAGATGTAATGTTAGAAATAAGATCTCTTAAAAACAGAGGTAAAGGGGTTTGATTTTTTTTTTCCAGTCCTTCTTTACTGGTCTCCTATTAAACTTTTGCCAGAATACTGACAGCTAGCCTAGAAAAACAGGAAGTCCTTCAAATTAGGGGTGAAAAAATTTACTTCAATGGAAATTTTGACAGCCTTTTAAGTCAAAGCCTAGTAAATATTCCTTTTTCTGAGGAAAAAGAGCCTCTCTCAGTTTAGGGGAAGGGATGAATTAAGAAGCAATTTGGAAAACATCCTTGACTGATAACAATTGTTTTTTATGGCATGTCCCTAGTATATTAAAAACATCTAAAAAAATAATACATAAAATTCAAACCAGCTGCAATACAAAGTCTCCAAGGCAAACAAATCTTTTACTCCTCCAAATCAGTTTCTGTACATATGATTTTTCCTGCCATTATCACCCTTGCCAGGTGAAGATTTCTCCTCCAGCATTTGTACTCTCTACCAAAAAATAACCCTGCGAGAGGTATTCATATTCAGTTTCTAATGGTAGCTAATATTTTTAAATTTTATGTCTTATGATGTAATTATCACCGAAAGGTATTTAATAGATATGAGGAGTTAAATAATCTACATATAATGTATCTGGAAAAGGGTAAAACACACTTGCAGGGGCATAACTGAAGAGATGAGATCAGTACAGTATCGATCATCTGCCATACAGTTTAGTTCTGATATAACCTGCATATGCTCAACAGCCAAAAATATGAGTGAAATAACTAAAGCCTCCTTTGACATTTTTGTCTTGACATTTTGATTAAAGTTATTCTGATCCTAAAGCAGAAATTGCCCTGATAAAAAGTAAAAACACCCAAAGACAGTTTTCCTTCTTCCAGAACAGAAATACAGGGTTTCTGACCCAACAGGCATTCCACCTTTCAAGACAACATAACCAAAATGCTTGGTTACAATGTCTCTAACATTCCTGCACAGAAGGAATTCCTTCTATCTATGAAAGAGAACTATAGTGGTCCTGTGAAAGACTGCAAGTGATGCTGGGAGAGAAGAAAGGTGGCATAGTCAAAACTTTTTTAATCCTACTTTTCTTCTAAAATCAGGTTCAGATTCTGAAAAATGCTTTTTTCAAAATCCAAGATAAAAGCTGTTCAAGATAAAGCTTTCGGTCTCTAACTGTCCACCTTTTTATTTTGTAGTATGATGACATTTGTCAACACAATTAAAATACTTAATTGTTCTAAAGATTATTTCAATTCCTTTTTGTAGCATGTTGAAAACCAGCTGTTTCTTCAGTGAATGTGGAAAGATTACGGAAGTTACTTTGTGATTTAGTTCAGTAGTAATATTCAATTTTCTAAATATTACTAATACATACATACACCAGTAACACCACATTATTTGTGTACAGCTCAAGCCAATTAATATTTAACAAACAAATCCAGACCTTAAAGTGTCTTTAAACACTGGGATTTATCTCCACTATTATACTACAGTTTATAAATACTGATTACATACCTGTGATATTTGGCCCTGTAACTTTGCAATTTGACTTGCTCGCATGTTTAAGGACTGGCTCCTTGTAACTGTTGCTCCAGAGGATTTCCCATTAACTTTTCTTTCCAGATGACAAGCTACTAGTGGTTTTTCTTCTAACAGCACAGCATCCCATGGATCTTCAGCAGTGATGCTTGAAGCCTTCTGTTCATCATTCTCTGCCTTATTTAAAGCATCCACACTATCCACTTTTGGTTTACTTAGGGGATCCAAATCTAACCAGTCAAATTTACTAACATCCCTGCAGCTTTCTGAGGCTGGTAGGCTAGAAACTGCAGATTTTATAGCAGTGATTTCTAAGTCTGTGCTTGACTTCCCATTTTTCAGAAATTCTGAGGTGCTTGCAATTTTGTCAAATACTTTTGCCATTTCTGGTGTAAGTACTGGAGGATATATAGGTAGGCTTCCTCGTGGATGGAAAGGTGTAGTAGCTGCCAATGGATATGAAATGTATTGCGACTGTCTTGGAAGACCAAGATAAATAGGTTCTCTAGAGTGACAGGAGGACATACTTGGATGGAATCCATTTTGAAATACACCAGTCTGTTTTGTGTAAGAAGCTGAAGGGTAAATAGGAGGTAAAGCGCACGTCACAGGTGCTGGTATCCCAGGCATCCACTGTCTCCTCTGACCCACATGCCCAAGATAAAATTGTGAAGACACAGGTGAGCTCAAAATAGGACTCACGGGTAACGTAGGTATTTTACTAGACTCAAAACTGTCATCCAGCAGCAGTTTCTCTAGTTCAGCATGAGTAAGTTTCTCTATGTCGATGGTACTTAGTTTATCTTCCATGCTCTTGGCATCTGACTCTGGAAACACCATGAGATCATGGTCCTGCTTGTTATGAGTCTGTGCTTTCTGTTCGGTGCTGCTTAAAGAATGAGAAGTTTGCTTATTAACAGCTACACCTCTTTCTTTCTGCATCTTAGCTAATGCCTCAGCTTCCATCTGCAATGCCTCCTCTTTGCCCACATCTTTGGACCTGGTGGCTGCCAAAGAAGGTGATGACCGCTGTTTAAAACCATCGCTACTGGAAATCTGGGCCATGCCGCAAGAGCAGATGTCCATTTAAAGAAGCAACGCTTCTCTTGTACTAGCTGTCCACCCTTCGCTTCAGAATAGATTTAGCAAATCTGAAAAGGAAAAGAAACATTGGAAACTCAATGAACCATATGTGAGGAATTACTACATCATACATCATGGACCGAGGAGGTTGCACACGTCCTTCAGGAACCCAAGACATGAAATTTTAAAGATACTGGTTTGGTTGGGGGGTTTTGGGTGTTTTTCTTTGTGGGTGTGTTTGTTTTTTTTTTTTTTTTTTGGGGGGGGAAGCCAGAGGGGTTTCAAGCTTAAAAAGATTAAGCCACACAATTTAATTGATAGCTTTTGAATTACATGAGACCTATTTATTTTTCTTACTATTACTTACCAGTAGGTACAGTAAGTAGTTGGTTTTTGTACCACTAAAATCAAGACACACAAAGTCACAGTAAGGCACCTAACTGTTTTCAGAAAACAAACTGTTTTTCAAAAACAAACAGCTCTATGATGGTCATAACAATGAAGGACGTCCCCTCCTTTGGAAAATACTGTTGTACTTCACACGCTTAAAAAGAGAACTAATGCTTATGAAATACTTTGCTTGTCCAAGAAATAGTAAGTGATTTAAGTACAGCTGCTCATTAAGTAAACTCTTTAAGAACCTCTTAATGGAAATGTCATTCAATACCATGTAAGGAAAGAAACTCTGAAAGGTCACTTTTGCTTAAGGCCACCAACAAGAAAATGACATCTTACATTTCTCCCATTCCAATCTTGTGCTCAGCACTGTTATACAACATAAAATCATAGAACAGTTTGGATTGGAAAGAACCTCTAAGATCACCTAGTTCCAAACCCCCCTGCCATGGGCAGGGACATACCACTAGATCAGGTTACCCAAGGCCTCATCCAACCTTGAACACCTCCAGGGATGGGGCAGCCACAATTTCTCTGGGCAACCGGTTCCAGTGTCTCACCAGTCTAATGGTGAAGAAATTCTTCCTAATATCCAGTCTAAATTTGCCCCTCTCCAGTTTATATCCATTGCCCTTCATCTTATTACCACAAGCCTTGATGAATAGTTCCTCTCCAGCTTTCTTGCAGGCTCCTTTCAGGTACTGGAAGGTCACTATAAGACGTCCGTGGAGCCTTCTCTTCTCCAGGCTGAACAAGCCCAACTCTCTCAGCCTGTCCACGTATGGGAGGTGCTCCAGCCCTCTTACCATCTTTGCAGACCTCCTCTGGACCTATTCCAACAGCTCCATATTCTTCTTACATTGAGCATTCCAGAACTGGACACATTAATCCAGATGAGTTCTCACAAGAGAGGAATAGAGGGTCAGAATCACCTCCATCAGCCTGCTGACCACACTTCTTTTGATGGAGCCCAGGATATGGTTGGTCTTCTGGGCTGCGAGTGCATGTTGCCGGCTCATGTCGATCTTCTCAACGACCAGCATCCCCCAAGTCCTTCTCTGCAGGACAGCTCTCAATCATGTCATCTCCCATTATGTAGTGAAAACAGGGATTACCCCAACCCAGGTGCAGGACTTCGCACCTAGCCCTGCTGAACCTCATGAGGTTCTCAGAGGCCCATTTCTCCAGCCTGCCCAGGTCCCTCTGGACGACATCCCATCTTTCCAGAGTGGCAACTACATCACTCAGCTTGGTGTCATGTGCAAACTTGCTGAGTATGCACTCAATCTCATCATATCATTGATGAAGATATTAAACAGCACTAGTCCCAGTAAAGATCCCTGAGGGACACCACTTGCCACAGATGTCCATCTAGACTTCCAGCCATTGACCACTGCCCTTTGAATACAACCAACCAACCAGTTTCTTATCCACTGAATCACCCATTCATCAAATCCATCTCTCCAATTTAGTAAGGAGCATGTTGTGGGGGACTGTGTCAAAGGCTTTACAGAAGTCTAGATAAATCACATCCATCGGTTTATCTGTGTCCACTGCTGCAGTTACCCCATCATAGAAAGCCACTGAGTTGGTCACACAAGATTAGACCCTGGTGAAGCCGTGCTGCCTGACACTAATCACCTCCATGACCTCCATGTGCTTTAGCATAGCTTCTGGGAAGACCTGTTCTGTGATCTTCCCAGGCATAGAGGTGAGGCTGACAGGTCAGTAGTTCTCAGGGTTGTCTTTTCTGCCCTTTCTACAAATGGGCACAATGTTACCCAGGGACTTCTCCCAATTGCCATGACTTTTCAAGTATCAATGGAGAGTGGCTTAGCAACCACATCTGCCAATTCCCTCAGGATTCTGCGATGCATCTCATCAGGTCCCATAGACTTATATATGTTCAGGTTCCTCGAGTGATCATGAACTTGATCCTCCTCTACAGTGGGAGGGGGTTTATCCCACGGTCACCATCTTGCTGTCCCATGATCCAGGAGGGGTGAAAAGAACAGTTATTGGTGAAGACTGAGGCAAAAAAAGTTGTTAAGTACCTCAGTTTTCTCATCTGTTGATATGTAATCACCATTTCCAATCATGAGTAGGAGTATGTTCTCTTTGACCTTTCTCTTTTGACTAACGTACCTGTAGAAGCCCTTCTTATTAGTCTTTACTTCCTTGGCAATTTTAGCTCCAGCTGCACCTTGGCCTTCCTGACTTCATCCCTACACAATCGGGCAGTATCTCTACACACACCCCAGGTTACCTGCCTCTACACTACCTGTGCTGTTCTCTATTGATCTTCCATATTCACCACAATATCTATGCCTCTTTATTAAAATACACTTACAAGAACTATGTTTTTTTCAATATTATTTCAACCTTATTCTACCACTTTTACACACAGACAGATTAGAGGCGGATACAGAAGATGTCTTCAAGCAACAGTTAGCATGCCTATCAAGTAACAAGATAAAATCATGAATAATAAGTTTCTGCTATGACAGAGTTACATAAACAGCAATGCTCATTAAAACACAGTTCCACTTAGCTAGATGAGCCCTTTAGATGTAAATTACCGTGGGCATAAGTCATGCAACAATCGACAAATTAAGAGAGTTCTCCACAGCAAATAATGTAGATAACTCAAAAGTCTGTCTTTACATTCCCTTGCCATTCACACCCATTAGATGCTGGGGGTTTTTTGCCCCTTGAATCAGACCAGAGATATGTACTTAAAACACACTGACTGTACTACTGTGGACTCACCACACAGAGAGCAAGATTCTTAACAGTTTTCTAACAGATTCTTTAAATTCTTTCAGAGTCTGGCCAAGCTTTTGTTTTATCTACTTCATTTCAGTGTCTCATCTTGTGAACAACAGACATCTTAATAAAAGGTTCTACACATTTTAGCTAATTTGGAAACAAATTCAGGTGAAACCCTTCACAAAGTAAGACTAAACCAGAACTGATGTTACAGGTACCGATACAAGTTTTAAATGAAAGAGAGTGCCTTCAGGAAGAGTAGAATAGTGACAGACTAAGGAAATTATAAACCCTCCCAAAACCCACACTGCTGAAATCCTGGGCAATAAAAACTTTAGGAGGAGCTTTGGAGTTTGACAGCATGTATCCATTCCATGAGATAATGATATTCAACACCCAAAAAACCAGACACCAGATTATTTTCCATACAATAGATTAAAGCTGCGGAATTTGACATTCACTAAAGCCACAAATACTGTCATTAGAAAAAAGTCCTGTCTACTGCCTGTTTTCATAGCTGAGTGTTGAAACCAGTCAGGGAACTGACTAAAAAAAAGAAACCCTAAACCTTTTTGCTGGGTTCCTTTACAGGCAGTGCAGGTCCCTGGTCCCATTTACAGCAAGCTGTGACATTCAGTGTTACTTGGGTATTTACCATCCCCCTTTTAGCAGGACAGTCCTTCTAAATCTTCTCCTAAAGATGTACTGAACACTTTGTAGATGGTCCAAAATTCTGAATTTTATTCAAAAAGCTAAAATACGATCATACTTTCTGAACTGCTTGAGCTATAACTTTGAAGATTATCAATGCATTCTGGTGCTGCTTGATAATTACAGCATCATGAACACGTGATTTCTCTTAAGGAAAAAATATCAAGATTATAGGTCCATCAAAGTAACTATTTATAACAAATCTGGCTCCTTAAAATGTAGGAAGCTGCCTTTTTGTGCTGAAACTGATGGCTTTCATCTCCATACTCACCATTCAGTCTCCTACTAACAAGAAGTCATTGTTCCACAGAGTCAGGATTGCAGAAAAGTACACATTCCTTCACACTTGTGCACAGCTACTGCGGCACATTTGTTTGCAACATCTAGAAAATCCCAATCATTCAGTAACTGCTTGCTTATTTTACAAGTTCTCACTACAGTGCTGCATTTTTTTCAGTACACGGTTGTATATTTGCACTGACAAACCAGTAACTTCTAGTATTCAAGACAGAAGAATGCTATTAGCAATAATCAGAGTTGAATTTTACTTTTTTTTTGCAAGGTAGTCATCAGCACACATACATGTGCACATGTATGTGTGTATCTGTGTATTTAAATCCTATCCTTCCAAACCTTCTAAAATCAAATCAGTGTATATATTTATGTTAGGTTTTACAAGCAGACTGCAATTTTCAGTTTGAAATTAAAAATTGATTTAAAAAACACTGATGATGATGTAGCAGTTTTAGCAAAACTTTATCCAGCATGCCAGTTTAAAAGAGTAAATAAAGAGTAATAAAACATCAGAAGAAAAGCTCCCCATGCTTAAGCATGATTAAAATAAACTTTCTTTTAAATGCTAACTACATTGCATCAGTTACCATTTTCACATAAATTTAGCCTCACTTCAAACTTCTGACTTTGTAGCCATTTAAGTTCAAGGGCAGAAAGTGAGCCAAATTTAAACATTTCCAGCATTTTCAGAAAAGGTAAAATTCCATTTGGACCATCGATCAGCAGGGAACTCCTCTCATACACTCAGAACAATGTCTCAATTTGAATCCCAGAAACTGGAAAACCAGATACCTGAACCGTTACTGACCATACTGTAGGAGTTCATAAGAAGTCTGCAACAACTGGAAGTCATCAGAAGATTTAGAAGCAGCCCTAGAAGTCGGGATTGTTATAATTGCAACTGCTGTACACTACTTTAAATAACAGTAATAACCAGTTTTCAACCATTAATCTGTCACCTTTAAGAACACGGCTCTTTCTAAGCTCTTAAAGCATAGGTCAATTCCCTTTTTTTGAAGAAAAATTAGATCTAGAAGCAACTGAAGGGATTATAACACAAATCTGAAAGGGATAAATAATCTTCTACACCAATTATTTCTCCCCTAGATTTGAAGTTTAATGAACATATTCATACTTCGCAAAGTCACCATATTTACACTTCCCCAGCAGTAACTCACCAGAACTGCCTGCTTCGCTTAAAAACAGGTCTAAGAATCTCAGCCACCCAATTTATCTACAGCCTTGACAAAAGGTAGTCTGCCTCTTGTACAGAGACTTGGTTAACTTTAAGCAACATTTTCTTTAAGTATTTGACCAGTTGCAATCCAACATGAGTCTGCAGGCCTCTTTCACTGGCTCCAGTCTAGCAGAATTTCCCTAAGAGCGATACGTCCTTGGTGGAGATTTTGAATAAATGTGTTTAGAGTCTAAAGTTAATTTGCTCCATTCAGAACTAATGTATTGCTATGCAATGTTATTTGAGTACTGCTCATTATTCATTATTTCAAATAAGTAAAATGTTCCTTTTTTAAAAAATATATTCAGCCATAAGACTTCATAAATATCAAGAACAAACAAACAGCAAGATGTTTGACCATCTCCTTCAGATCTACATGGAATAAAAAAATCACTTCAAACCAGATTTTCACTTTGAGGCTTCCATAAAACCAAAATATATTTACATATACATTATTCCACCAAATACATAAAACTGAACCATAAAGAATTTATTTTCTCACAAGGAATTTATAGATCCCCCTGAGAAACTTTAAGTGAATCAATACAGGATATTACATCTCTACCAGGACAAAGACTCTCAAAATCTAGATTAGCATGCTATCCTAATAAGCAAAGGATGACTTTATTAGAGAAATCCTGTTACCTGAAGCAGAGGTAATCTCACCATCTGCTCATGAATGTGTTAATACTCTTTACTTAAGATGAGTTGCATGATTTTCTTATTTTTTAAAAGCAAGGCTTTTTACATACTGTTTATGATCTATTCTACTACTGAACAAGCACAGAATAGCCTCACCACAAAAAAGATGTTGAGACTCTGGAGCGAGTCCAGAGAAGAGCAACAAAGCTGGTGAAGGGGATGGAGAACAGGTCTTACAAGGAGCAACTGAGAGAGCTGGGGTTGTTTAGCCTGGAGAAGAGGAGGCCGAGAGGAGACCGAATTGCTCTCTACAACTACCTGAAAGGAGGTTGTAGAGAGGAGGGAGCTGGCCTCTTCTCCCATGTGACAGGACAAGAGGGACGGGATGGACTCATGCTCCGCCAGGGTAGGTTCAGGCTCCACATAAGGAAAAAATTCTTCACTGAAAGGGTCATTAAGCAATGGAATGGTCTGCCCAGAGAGGTGGTTGACTCGCCTTCCCTGGAGGTGTTTCAGGTGCGGGTAGATGAGGTGCTGAGGGGCATGGTTTAGAGATTGATGGGAATGGTTGGACTCGATCCAGTGGGTCTCTTCCAACCTGGTGATTCTATGACTCTATATTAATTCAGTCTAAATAAATACTTTATACTTATCGCAAATCAGTGTGCAAACTCCCTAGAGTTCAAGCACTAAATACAGAAGCAGTAGCAAGTCAGACCATTTCCTGCATTCTTTATCAAGTAATGCCCTGACATACAGCAGCCAGAGCTTCCTCACAACAAATGTAGCTTTCACACTAACTTTGTGATACTTTGCCATTAATTAAAAGATTTGAGGCATTTGCCCAATGCTGAATGACGGCTAACTTACAAACTAACACATCTTGCCTGCATGCCAGAGAATGTAACAGTTTCATGGGATAACAGGGAAAACTTTAGCAAAGTAAGACAGCAGTATTATAGTATGGAAAGTACTAATCATCTGGAAAGGAATTCCTAGCAATACATTTGCCACAGCCCAAAAACTCCTTAGCAAGAAAAAACACACGAGAACTTTGATGTTCAAAAGCCCTCTCTGCCAGATGTATTCTGCTTGCTGCTTAACAGATATTCATGACATGAGTTCTTAGAGTATTAATTAATAATTATTAATTAAAATACAATTAGGTTTAAATTAGAAGTTTCTCAATAATGTGTACATAGGTAGTCCTGAAAGGCTAGTGTTTTAGGTAAATAGTTCTATCACTCTGTCTTTCCATTAAACACTTAATAGCATCTTTAATCTAGCGATTTTAGCAAAATTAGAAAGCACCCTCTTACAGATGAGATTAACAGAGCTAACTGAAAGACTGAAGTTCTGAAAACTCATTTACATCTACAATGTAGAATTTCATCATAAAACTTCTGATCTCAAGAGCTAAGTAAAAATAGGGTGTTTCCAGTACAGGAAGCCTCCAGGAATGCTTCAAGGTCTTTCAATACTGGCAACATATCAAAAACCCCAGATGTTTCAGTGATTATAAAAATACTTATGAACTCTTCTACTTAATTCAATTTTCATCCATGACATGGATGCCCAAGAGAGGCCAAGGACTGAATCATCCACTGTAAGCTACTTACAGATCATACATTCTCCACTGCCACAAAGTACTCTTCCCCTTCTTAAACAAGTGATTTGCATCATCAGCCACTGCAAGCCACTCCACCAGCAGATGTGGATGCGTGCAGATTTGGTACAGTATGCTGGCAAGCTTCTTCACAGTGTATTTGTGCTGTTACACTCCTCTCCTCAAATTTGGAACCCAATCACCAGTTCATTTAATTCTAGTGAAGAAACAGGAGTCTTCAAAAATAATTAATATATAAGTTTCATAAAACCAAGCAACCAAAAACACATAGCTAGAAGGAAACAGTAGCATAAGTTCATATTATTAGACAGCATGGATTTATTACCAGGATAAATTCAAACATTTATAAATGTATGAATAATGGCAAGAAGTCCTTAACACAAATCAGCTGAAGACACAAACCAAGAGAAACATTGACATTGGTTTCATCAGCTACAGAACAATACATCAACACTTGCATTTCCATACCTCTCCCTATTTTGTTCTCAGCTCTCTATCAGCATACCTGCAATTCTGTTTCTGCCCAGTAATTTCTGGATGCAGATACCAGAAAAAGCAGTAATGAAACTCATGGCATCCCAGGCTGTTTCATTCTGATGTACTTGGCCAAGATTTTTTCCATGCCTTACAGCCAAGCCTATTATCACCATTGTTTGACAAAGGCTAAGAATTTTAGTTCTGTTGCAATGTTTCTCCATACAGAATAATGCTTTTATATTCTCTCAGTACTTTCCAGAAGTTTGCTTTCAAAAACTCTACTGGTTCTTTTGCTTTTCAGCCATCTTTAAATTTGTGCTTTTCTCCATGTCACCTTTGTGATTCACACTCTTCCACCAGTCCCTCTTTTCAAAAGGTACTTGAAAACACTAGTGCAATACAAAATACTCCACACAATGAATATTATCTACTCTTTCAGGGTCTGGTTATTTTTATTTTTTAAGTAATTCCATTGCCCCAAATATTCAATTCGTCATCTGAATAATCTGTGCAGTAATCCATGATTCGCGAAATAATTTACTCTGGAATACCACTTTAAGACTGGAAGGGGCCTCAGGGTATCTCTAGTTCCATTATCTGCTCAAAGCAGGGTCAGTAACAAGGGTGCTTAGGGCTTTGTGCAGGCATCAATATCTCGAGCAGTTTTATTTATTCATACAGTGCAGACCTGATCACAGTAGAGCATGACAAATTACCTGGAACATTTATCTACACTAATATTTCCACTAATCCCAATACCAGTGGTACAATTTTAAACTATGTACCCAATTCAATCTAAAATACAGAAAGCATCTAGACAGTGGAGAGGGCAGAGAAAAGAGGAAAGAAATAATTGTGCCATCTGCTTTAATCAGCTGAACAGAGATACACAAATACCTTCCATATACTTTTATAACACTTCACAGCATAGACAGAGATCATGGTAAACTCCTAAATTTTTTTAAGTTACACACCTGAAGTATGCCCTGCAAATATCCTCCTAATGTCACAAAGCATTCAAAATACAGCAATATGCAGGAAGTTCATGATGCAATGTACACAGGGAGATGAAAACAACCCTCCCCCACAAAGATCCTATTCTATTCCATGGGCAGCAGTACACGGTACACACCTTCAACAAAACATGATCAAACACATTAGAAGGGTAGGGAGAGAAAACCGTATCACGACAGCTGTTCCAGATATAAGTCTACATCACTGTATTAGTATCTACCTATCAGCCTAACCAAATGCAACTCGCTGCTGCAGTCCAATTATTTCTACTACTTGCTTCATTAGATGAGTTTCCCCTCAGGCAGGAAACTTGAACAGTTTCAGTTATAGCCAGCAGATGCTTCTTAGTCACAAACCTCTTATTTACAGGAGCATTAAGGAGAATTGTTGATTATTAACTGACAGAATAAATGCACTGTTTACATCTACCTTTTTGTTTTATACACTATGCAACACTAAACACTTACTAAATGCACTGATTCAATGATGTACTTTTAAAAAAAGAAAACCAACACTACACTAGTACAGGACTGAATAGGCAGGCTATATTAAGAAAGATCAGAGGTTAATCTCACTCTTAACTTGTCTCTAAGGTGGCTTCAGAAATGTAAATGAAAAAAAGTTAAACCAAATTAAGCACTTAATGATACTTCCTCAAAATACTCCCCTCATCTGCACTAATTTGCCACTCAAGAACTTCCTGAATCCTTAAGTAACTTCTCTAATATTAAGACTCCTGGTGGATTGTTTCCTTCAGGAATTTGTCCAGCTGCATGCTGAACGCACATAAACTTTCAGCACTCACCTAATAACTCAGCAGTGTCACCACCCTCCGTTTTTCCACTGTGACTACTATCTAAACTGAAGATCATATCAGTTACCAATGACCTGTTCTTGATATGTCTCCTGTAACTACTAACATCAACCAGGATACTGAAACCTACAAGCTGCAAACTCTGTTTTAGCCAAATTATTTCATTTAGGTCACCATGCAGTAACCAACACCTAGATTTGAATTAGCAACATACTTTTAATACAAATACCACGAGGCCCTCATACACAACATACGAACAACCATAATTGGCAACTTGCAGTAAGTGATGTTTTGTTTATAACTTTAATGCTACACACCTGAGAATTACAAGTTGTGCTAAACGTACAGACAACCTCTCTTTACTTCAGTTTCTATAATGAAAGCACTCTAAAGGGACCATCATTTGGAAAAAACTAAACATAGAGTAAGTAAGCAATTTTAGGTTGCATTTTTACTAAGGTATAGATGAAACAAATATTTCTCATAACGTTTTTAATGAGCTTTGAGTAAAACATTTCATCCCAGATCCTTAATAGGTTAAAGTGAGGCTTATCATTACTGGCAAGCTTGGAAACATTTCCTCCTTCACTTACTTGTCCAGCCTGGAAACAACTTCTGCATTCTTCTGAAAAAACAGACATCACATTTGTACATTCTCATGTACAAAGAGGCTGGATGAATGCTGCATTAGATGACTGATGTTAATGACTACGGCTGATAAAAATTGAATTCTGTCTCTAGTAGCTGCACATCCACATATTCTACTTAAAACAGAGGAATATTTTTACAGATACACTTCCATAAAGCAAATAATTTACATTTGTGTGATACTGTCTCATTTAAGTGTGTTGCACTCTTCCAAAAAAAACAAACCCCAAAACAAAACCCCATAATTTCCACACTTACTGTGGATACTAAAAGGCAATACTTCTAAAAAATAGAAGATCTGAATGTCATTATGTCTTTAAGGCTGATCTTAAATCACATGCTATATTTTATTAACTCTATTCACGTCACTGTTATGCTTACACTATTCTTCCAATCAATGTTGATGTACTGCAATTTTTAATGCTTCCATAAAATAGCCTTAAGATTGTTCAAGAGTTTAAAGACAAGCAATCTTGCTCTAATCAAATTCAAATCAAGCAACCGTTTTTCTAGATGGCCCCATACCCACCACTTCACCACCCATTTTTTCATATTGGTTTTCCTTCAACTTGCTTTCAATTTAAAAAAATACATCAAACAACTTGGTGGGCATTACAGTGTCCCCGCCCCTAAATGTAAATGAGCCAAATTTAAGCAACTTCTCTTCCTCTCGGATGCATAAATAAAGTTTTTTCCAGGCTCACTCAGTACTGGGGGAATGAAGAGCAGAACTATCTTTAAAGTTAACAAAGCCAAGCAACAAAATAGTTTCACTTGCCAGACTTCATTCCCCCTGCCCCATTTGTGTTTCCCCTTTGTCTTCATCATAAATCATCCGTCACCACTACTCGTGAACATTGTTTATATTCTCAGAAGATATTGCACAACATCTTTCACAAACACCACACTTTTTCTTGAATTTTCAGTTCCCTTCAGAAAGGGACTTATGTTACACACGCAAGGTTGCTATTTAAAACCTCTGCATCTCTCCTGTACCCCAAAGCAGCTTCACTGCACTATGAACTAGGAGTGGCAAGTTGGCAGCAAGAAATAAAACGATGAGGAAGAGCATCAAGAGTCTTTATCGTCTTCCAAAAAAAACCCCCAGACAGTACATCTTGCCACCATATTGTCCTTCCCACAACAGCAAAGGTGTTAGCAGGAGGCTATTTGCGGTAAGAAAGACCCAAGCGCATCTCGTTTGAGCGCATTGGTACAGAATAACAAACTCGATCGAGTTGCCAACAGCAAGCCAGTTACAGCCTTTCCTGTATTCCTACCAATATCAGAAAGGTTCCCGGAGGAGCTCCTAAGGCAGAGCTGCCTAAGAACAGCTTTACCAGCAGCCAACTTCTCCGGAACCAGGTTAAGGCACCGACATAGGCTTAGTTAGCCCGCTCAGAAACCCGACAAGTAGATGAATAAAAGGTGACCGTAAGCCCGGCGGGTGTCCCCACTTCCCAGGGTAGCACTGAGGCTCCCGGACACCCCCGGCTCCCCCCGCCGCCCCGGCTCCGAGCCGCCACAGCCCCTGGGAGCGCTCTCGGCACCCCGCTGCCCTCCGCCCGGCCCCGCCGCCCCGAGGCCCCTCTGCGGGAGGACAGAGGGAAAGGGAGCGGGCGCCCCCCACCCCGCGCCTACCTGGCGGCGGCGCCGCCGTCCCGCGGCCATTCCACTCCTTCCCTGCCCCTGCCGCCGCCGCCGGGAGCGCGCGCGGCGATGGACGCAGCCCCCACCTCCTCCTCCTCCCCTTCGCCGCCGCGCGCCCTCGCACTTCCGGCCCGCGGCGCCACTGTTGGGCGGGACCCTGAGGGATGGGCGGGGGGTGAAGGGGCGGGGCACTGAGTGGTGGGCGGGACGAAGAGCGGAATGGGGCGGGGCTAAGGTGACATTGTATTTGTTGAGGCGTTGGTGTAGTTGCAGCGTGGGCGGGGCCGGAATGTAATGAGCGAGATTAT
>JAUMJK010000872.1:0-245162 GCA_033558105.1 Coccyzus lansbergi
CCCGAGCAATGGGAGCGAAGAAAGGGGCGTGACCAGAACGGAGGGGGCGGGGTCTGTGAGAAAGGGGGTCGTGGCTTGAGCTCACGGGCAGGGCTCTGCCCTGGGGGCGCCCCCCAAGCAGTGCTGGTGCCCCCCAAACAGCCCCACAGCCCCTCAATACGGCCCCTGGGCCCCCCCAAGCAGCCCTGGTGCCCCCCAAACCAGCCCCACATCCCTTCAAAACGGCCCCTGGGCCCCCCCAAACCAGCCCCACAGCCCCCAAAAGGCCCCTGTATCCCCCCCCAAAAAAAACAGCCCCAGGGCCTTGCAAATGGCCCCTGTACCCCCAAACCAGCCTCAGGGCCCCCCAAACCAGCCCCAAGACCCCCAAATGGCTCCTTGTGCCCCACAACCCAACAGCCCCAGGGCCCTGCAAGTGGTCCCTGGGCCCCCCAAACCACAGCCCCTCAAAACGGTCCCTGCCCCCCCCCAACCAGCCCCACAGCCCCCAAAGCCAGCCCTACAGCCCCCCAAATGGCCCCTGTACCCCCCCACCAAAAAAAACCCAGCCCCAGGGCCTTGCAAATGGCCCCTGTACCCCCAAACCAGCCCCAGAACTCCCCAAACCAGCCTCAGGACTGCCAAATGGCCCCTATGCCCCCCACAAACAGCCCCAGGGCCCTGCAAATGGCCCCTGTACCCCCAAACCAGGCCTAAGACCCCCAAATGTGCCCCCCAAAAAAGCCCAACTTCCCCTAAAACCAGAACCATGGCCCCCCAAACCAGCCCCTGCGCCCCCCCAAACCAGCCCCAGGACCCCCCAAAACCGCCCTTGTGTCCCCCAAACCAGGCCCATGGCCCCCAAAACAGCTCCAGCCCTCTCCTCCAACCACTCCCCGCACCCCTCCAAATGGCACCAGCCCTCACAAAACATTCCCCACCCCCCAAACCAACTCCAGAGACGCCCCATAGAGCCCTGGCACCCCCTAAACAGTCACAGTCACCCCAAAACAGCCCCTGCAACCCCTAGAACAGAGCTGGTGCCTCACAAGTGGGACCCCCAAATCCCCCAAACAGCCTTAGTGCCCTTCAAAACCACCTGGCTCCTCCCTGCCGCCCCTTTGGCTCCTCTGCTGAACCCGTTTTCCTAGGATCAAATCTTCTGGTTGCTGTTCCCTCCCCAGACCACGTCCCGTGGCAAATTCATAGAATCATAGAACAACCAGGTTGGAAGGGACCCATTGGATCTTCTAGTCCAACCATTCCTATCAAACACTAAACCAAGTCCCTCAAGACCTCATCCACCCGTCCCTTAAACACCTCCAGGGAATCAACTACCTCCCTGGGCAGCCTATTCCAATACCCTTTCTGTGAAAACCTTCCTCCTAATCTCCAGCCTAAATCTCCCCTGGTGGAGCTTGAGGCCATTCCCTCTTGTCCTGTCCCCTGGCACTTGGGAGAAGAGCCCAGATCCCTCCTCTCTACAACCTTCTCTCAGGGAGTTGTAGAGAGTAATGAGGTCTCCTCTCAGCCTCCTCTTCTCCAGGAGAAACACCCCCAGTTCTCTCAGTCACTCCTCATAGGACCTGTTCTCCAGCCCCTTCACCAGCTTCGTTGCTCTTCTCTGGACTCGCTCCAGAGCCTCAACATCCGTCTTGTGCTGAGGGGCCCACAACTGAACACAGGATTCAAGGAGCGGCCTCACCAGTGCCGAGTGCAGAGGGAGAAGAACCTCCCTGGCCCTGCTGGTCACACCGTGTCTGATCCAAGCCAAGATGCCATTGGCCTTCTTGGCCACCTGGGCACACTGCTGCCTCATGGTCAGTCAGCTGTCGACCAACACCCCCAGGTCCCTCTCCTCCAGGCAGTTTTCCAGCCAGGCTTCTCCCAGTCTGTAGCTCTGCTCAGGGTTGTTGTGCCCCAAGTGCAGGACCCAGCATTTGGCCGTCTTAAACCTCATCCCATTGGATTCTCCCCAGCGCTCCAGCCTGTTTAGGTCCCTTTGCAGAGGTCCCTTTCACTTTGCTTCAGCCCAGGTTGGGAGGAAGGAGGCTTTATTTTGCAGGAGTTCATCCAAAAATCTCATCCGTCCCACTGGCGGAGTGGGACAAACACCACAAAGCCCTCACAGAACAACACTGGAGGTGACACGGCTCCACATCCGCAGACAGATTTTTTCCCCAAAAAATCCCATTTTCTTTCCTATTAATCCCCCAGCCTGTGAAAATCAGATGACCAAATGCAAATTCCCAGCGTGCCTGGCACCCACCAGCTCCTACACGGCTGGAAACGAGGATCCCGAGCTGCCCGTCCCCGCCTGGCACCCGGGAAAATGTTCTCCCTCTCAGAAGGAGCTCAGTCGGATTTCTCCTTCTCCTTCATGTGCAGGAAGACGATGCTGAAGAGGAAGAGCCCGACCATCATGGAAAAGGCGCCAGCGTAGTAGGGATAGGCCGAGGGAATGAAACGTTCGTACTGCGTGTGCTGGAGGGGACGCACAGACACCTGGATGGGAGAGCGACACTGTGAGCCTGGCGGCTCCGGCTGGGACCTTGCCCAGGGATTCATACACATGGCGCTCACCTGGGTAGAGGAGTAGAGGTGGGTGTAGCCCAGGCGGTTGTAGTCCACCTTGAACTGGAACACGCCGTAGACGTCCGGCAGCTTGAACTGCACACTGTATTTGCCACCTGAGAGATGGGGGGGATGGTTAGGGAGGTGGAGGGAGGCGGGAAGCAGCACAAATGCAGGGTCAGACCGGGAATGGGTGAGGGAACACGGGGCCAGCAAGGGAACACGGGGCTGGAGTGGGGAATCATAGAATCACAGAACAACCAGGTTGGAAGAGACCCATCGGATCATCGAGTCCAACCATTCCTATCAAACACTAAACCATGTCCCTCACGACCTCATCTACCCGTGCCTTAAACCCCTCCAGGGAAGGGGAATCAACCACCTCCCTGTGCAGTCTCTTCCAATGCCCAATGACCCTTTCCGTGAAAAACTTCCTCCTAATCTCTAGCCTAAATCACCCTTGGCGGAGCTTGAGGCCATTCCCTCTCGTCCTGTCCCCCGTCACTTAAGAGAAGAGCCCAGCTCCCTCCTCTCCACAACCTCCTTTGAGGTAGTTGTAGAGAGTAATGAGGTAGAGAAAGGGAACGTGGGGCTGGAGTGCGGAGAAAAGGGAACGTGGGACTGGAGTGTGGAGAAAAGGAACATGGGGCTGGAGTGGGGAGAGAACGTAGAGCTGGAATCGGAAGAAAGGGAATGTGGGGCTGGAGTCGGGAGAGAACGTGGGGCTGGAGTCGGGAGAAAGGGAATGCAGGGCTGGAGTTGGGAGAGAGGGAACGCGGGGCTGGAGTCGGGAGAGAGGGAACGCGGGGCTGGAGTCGGGAGAGAGGGAACGCGGGGCTGGGGGTATCACAGGGCTGGAGGAGGAAGGGAATGTGGGGCTGGCAAGGGAACACAGGGCTGGAGTGACAATGGAACACAAGGCAGGTGAAGGAACACAGGGCTGGAATAGTGAGGGAACGTGAGGCGTGTGAAGGAATGCAGGTCTCGCACGGCAGGTAAAGGAACATGGGTTGGACTCTACGATCTTAAAAGACTTTTCCAACCAAGCCCATTCTGTGATTCTGGGGAGCTGGAGTGGCCAGGGAACAAGAAGCTAGAGAGGTGAGAGAATGTGGGGCTGGAGTGGTGAGGGAACGCGGAGCTGAGCGAGGGAACGCGGAGCTGAGCGAGGGAACGCGGAGCTGAGCGAGGGAACGCAGCACAGGTCTGGGATCCCTACCGTTCCTCTTCAGGAAGGTTCGCACAAAGGGATCAATGCGAACGAACTCCAGCTGGATATCGTCTCCATCGAAGGGGACCCACTTGCCGTTGGATAGCTTTTCGATGACAATGCTGTACTCCTGGAACAAACCCACAACGTGTGAAGTTAATCGGCGATGCCTGAAAACCAGCCTCAACCCACTCCAAGTCTGTGTTTTCCCAAAGCAGGTCCCACACCCCCACGTACCACGAGGTCAGTGACCGTGTAGGCATTGGGAGGTGCATGTTCCCCAACGCGGTGGTGGGAGACGGCTCCGACGCGCAGCACTCCCTCCTCCTTGAACACCCAGCGGGACAGGGCAATGGCTAGCTCGTAATTACCTGTCTGCGAGTACCTACGGACGGAGGAAGGATGGAATTCACACTGGAAAAACCCACTGTGTGGCAAACGTGAACCACCACGGGATGTGGAAGCAACAAAAAACGCCAGCCAGGGCTAAGGAAGGAATGGCTTCCCATGCTGAAGCAACATATTGCCCTTGGTTCAACCCCAGCTTTCTGCTGTCGCCCATAACGTGAATATTTTTTGCCTGTTTCCCAGGACTTTTGTGTCCAAAAAGCTCTCCAGAGCCTCAGCCAGGGATGACGGGAAGTCCACGCACCTCTTGGAGCCAGGAGTAGCTTTCTGCACAGCAGAATTGAAGAAAGCGTCGCTGAAGAAATCCAAGGAGCCACTGAAGACAACGCGGGCGTTGTTGCGGGCTTGCAGGCCAGCGATCAGAAGAGTGTTCTTCCCGACGGCGTGTGGGTACTGGGAAGGAAGGTGTTTGGGTGAGCATTGAGGCCGTTTAGGGGTGATTAAAGAGCAGTTAATCACTGGTCTGCTGTGGGGTGGAACAGTCTGAGTGCGGTTCGCACGCTCCATAATTACAGGGAAGCCAGAAAGCTCAGAATAACCAGCAATGGGATTCTCAGCATTTTGCTTCTGCCCTTTCTGACTGGAATGAAACCAGGAGACAGGCTTTGATCTGGGCTGGCTTTTCTGCCAGAGCTTCTGTCACACTGGGTGTTTTCCCAGCAGCGGAAAGCAAAGAGGGAGATTGCCGGGGGGGTGTCGGAACACAGAGGAATCATAGAATCACCAGGTTGGAAGAGACCCATCGGATCATCGAGTCCAACCATTCCTATCAAACACTAACCCATGTCCCTCAGCACCTCGTCGACCCGTCCTTTAAACCCCTCCAGGGAAGGTGAAGAGGAGAGGTCTGCCAACCTCTCAGCCCCAACGCGGAGAGGAGCGCAGCCTACCTGGGTAATAGGCTTGTCGGGGAAGAAGGAATAAGAGGTAGAAGAGCCCGTCAGGATATCCAGCACTAGAGGGTTGTCGGGATCAGCCACCATCCTTGTGGAAAGAGGCGTGGTGAGCGGCATGAATCATAGAATCATCAGGTTGGAAGAGACCAATCGGATCATCGAGTCCAACCATTCCTATCAAACACTAAACCATGTCCCTCAGCACCTCGTCCACCCGTCCCTTAAACACCTCCAGGGAAGGGGAATCAACCCCCTCCCTGGGCAGCCTGTTCCAATGCCCTGTGACCCTTTCTGTGAAAAACTTCCTCCTAATCTCTAGCCTAAATCTCCCCTGGTGGAGCTTGAGGCCATTCCCTCTCATCCTGTCCCCTGTCCCTTGGCAGAAAAGCCCAGCTCCCTCCTCTCCACAACCTCCTCTCAGGGACTTGCAGAGAGCAATGAGGTCTCCTCTCAGCCTCCTCTTCTTCAGGATAAACACCTCCAGCTCTCTCAGATGCTCCTCATAAGGCCCGTTCTCCAGCCCCTTCCCCAGCTTTGTTGCTCTTCTCTGGACTCGCTCCAGAGCCTCAACATCCTTCTTGTGCTGAGGGGCCCACAACTGAACACAGGATTCAAGGAGTGGTCTCCCCAGTGCTGAGTCCAGCGGGAGAAGAACCTCTGAAGTGAGGTTAACCACTACGAAGTGACCCTGGCTCTGAGGAACATCCCTGCTGGCTCCATTTCCCCACCCGCAGCCCCTCGCCTCCCTTCCCGGCCTGCAGGGTGCTTACCCAACCCCTCGGAACAGGATGGGGTTCAGTGCCGCCTTCCCCACGATGGTGGGAGCCTTCAGGAGGTTCTCGGTGTCTGCCACAATCAGCGTGTGCTGGGAGGAGACAAGAGACGGGGTGGATGTGGGAGGTGTTTGCTGCACTAACAGCAACAGCTTCTTGGAATTTGACAGTTATAGAATCATAGAATCACCAGGTTGGAAGAGACCCACTGGATCATTGAGTCCAACCATTCCTATTCCTCAACCATGTCCCTCAGCACCTCATCCACCCATCCCTTAAACACCTTCAGGGAAGGTGAACCAACCACCTCCCTGGGCAGTCTGTTCCAATGCCCAATGACCAATTATCTTTGCTTTTACAGGCGATGAACATTGAGCAGTTTTTGGACAAACATCAGAATTAAAAGCAAATTCCAGCTTTATTTTTTGATTCATGATGATCAAATTCCACTAAATACCGACACATCATGGAATGTTAACCACCTTTCGATAGACATCGATATCTACCATGTTTTGCTTCTCCTTATTTAGCAACTTCCATCGTTAAACCAGGACAACATCCACACATTGCTGCTAATTTAGTTTAAATAAAAATTCACTGAATATTCAGTTCAGACCTTAATATAGGTTCTAATTTTGAAGCGTGGGATGGCAGAGGGGATCATGGCCACCGTTACCTGTGGTGTGGCTGCCTGAGACACAACAGCATGAAGCCTCAGATCCCTCTTCCCGCGTTTCCCGGAGCTGATCTTTTGATCAGCTCCGGGAAACGCGGGAAGAGGGATCTGAGGGCCGAGCAGCGCTCCTGACAGCACCAAATCTCAACTCTGTGAGGCTGCGTTATTGGGAACTTTCACGGAGAGAACAGGTGGAGGAAAACAAGTACAGAAGATTCATCCCTAAATCACCTGCACTTAAAATTTTCATTCCTAAAAGCCATTTACCTGGCCCGGGTCGGATATATCGTAGTTGTGATGGTCGATGACAGCCGTCTTCTCCTCGTCAAACTCGATCCCACACTCGCTGCCCAGCTCCCGCAATGGGTCACCTGGAGGGACAACAGGGATTCTTCATTACACAGAATGTTTGGGATGCGACACGAGTCCCCGCGCTCAACAAAATGGGTAAATTCAGCTCCGAGCCCTGAATTTGCTCCATGGGAGGAGATAGGAGAGATCAGGGTGAACATCCGGAGCAGGCTGGTGATCACAGAATCACAGAATCACCAGGTTGGAAGAGACCCACTGGGTCATCGAGTCCAACCATTCCCATCAAACACTAACCCATGTCCCTCAGCACCTCGTACACCCGTCCCTTAAACTCCTCCAGGGAAGGTGACTCAACTCCCTCCCTGGGCAGCCTCTGACACTGACCAATCACCCTTTCTGTCCCCTGTCCCTTGGCAGAAGAGCCCAGCTCCCTCCTCTCAGGGAGCTGCAGAGAGCAAGGAGGTCTCCCCTCAGCCTCCTCTTCTCCAGGAGAAACACCCCCAGCTCTCTCAGACCCTCCTCTTCTTCTCCAGACCCTTCACCAGCTTCCTTGCTCTTCTCTGGACTCGCTCCAGAGCCTCAACATCCTTCTTGTGCTGAGGGGCCCACAACTGACCCCAGGATTCAAGGAGCAGTCTCTCCAGGGCCCAGTCCAGAGGGAGAAGAACCTCCCTGGAGCTGCTGGTCACACCATTTCTGATCCAAGCCAAGATGCCATTGGCCTTCTTGGCCACCTGGGCCACTGCTGCCTCATGCTCAGTCCCTGTAACCAACCCTGCCAGGTCCTTCTCCTCCAGGCACTTTCCAGCCAGACTTCTCCTAGTCTGGAGCTGCTCAGGGTTCTTGTACCCCAAGTGCAGGATCCGCCATTTGGCCTTGTTAACCCTCATCCCGTTGGTCTCATCCCATGGATCCAGTCTGTTCCGACCCCTTTGGAGCCTCCCAACCCTCCAGCAGATCCAGCTTCCACACAGCTTAGTGTCATCTGCAAACTTGCTCAGGGAACACTCGATGCCTTCATCCAGGTCATTGATGAAGACACTGATCAGGGCTGGACCCAGCACTGAGCCCTGGGGACACCACTTGTCACTGGCCTCCAGCTGGAGTTAACTCCATTTCCCACCACTCTCTGGGCCCTCCAGCCAATCAGTTTTCCATCCAGTAGAGTGTGACGTTTGCTGTGCAAACAAGTTTCTCTAATGATTTGACCTCTGTTTTCACAGACAATTAAAGCTGAACAGCAATTGGATAACTTGGCACTCCACGAGCCAAACCCTCAAGGGCCACCACCAGCTCTCCCAGCTATGTTCCCATTCAAAATGCAATAAAGGCTGTTTATCACTCAATTCCGTACAGTGCAAACCTTGAAGTTCCCAACAAGAAACTCTGCTTTCTCACCATTTTCATTGCAGGATCCCAGAAAAGGATGAATAACCTCTATTTGGTCACTGCAGAGTGTACGCAGCACCGGTGCCCGTTAGAAGACGTGGCTAATTTGCTCTGGGAAGCGTCGATACTCACCAATATCTGAGCTGGCGGCAACGAGGACGCTGCCACCTCCATCAATGAAAGCCGTGATGGTCTCCACGTTAATGTTTCCACCAAAATCTGAAAGCACACATCAGAAATCCATGACTACTTCACGGAATCATTGGATCAGAGAATGATTTGGGTCAGAAGGGACCTTACAGCCCATCCAGTTCCAAGCCTCTGCCTTTGGCAGGGACACCTCCCACTAGAAATGATACTATGGCAGAAAGAAACCAGGGCAAAGCCCCAAATCCTTTTTATTCATTGAATCATAGAACAACCAGGTTAGAAGAGACCCATCAGATCATCGAGTCCAACCATTCCTATCAAAAATTCCTATTATTATCAATTCCTATTATTGTGGCTGAAAGAACCACTGTCAAAGGCCAGGAAGCACCTGCAGTTTGCTACTGGGTCTGAGACACGAAGGATAGTATCTAAAGCATGAGGCTTAACTAAAATTCACAAAGCAGCTGGAAATTCCCTCCCAAACATGCCAACAAACCAGCCGAGTGCTCCCGTCTAATATTTACCTTCTATGGACGGCGAGAAGATGATCAAGTTGTCGTAGAGAAACTCTCCGTATTTTATCAGGGACAGCCCCGCATCGTCAGCTGTGCGGAAGGTGAGGTCGAAGCCCCTGTCTGCCACCGCAAGACAAAACCAACAGCTTTGGCATTTGATGAAACCCATACAAGTTGCAGCAAAGCAGCATCAGGACCTTCGGTGCTTTTATTACCCCCATAAACAGTGGTATTTTGGAAAAAACAGGCTTGGTGGCTTTCAGGGTGTGATGCCAGAGTGTTCCCACAGGAAATGAAGAGAGATCAAAGCCCCAAAACCCACCTTTGTTGCACGGATGCTGCATTGGTGTCTGTCAAGCAGAGACTGGGGCCAACAAGCCCAGCTTCCCCACACAGCCTCTTTGGGGACCCCCTCAGCATATCGGGGACCCCAATCTCTACCCTCAGGGATCATAGAATCATAGAACAAACAGGTTGGAAGAGATCCATCGGATCATCGAGTCCAACCATTCCTATCAAACACTAAACCATGTCCCTCAGGACCTCATCTACCTGTCCCTTAAACCCCTCCAGGGAAGGGGAATCAACCACCTCCCTGGGCAGCCTATTCCAACGCCAATGACCCTCTGTGCGGAAAAACTTCCTCCTAATCTCTAGCCTAAATCTTCCCTGGTGGAGCTTGAGGCCAGGCCCCAGTTGCCCTCAGTCACATCATAGAATCACCAGGTTGGAAGAGACCCATCAGTTCATCGAGTCCAACCATTCCCATCAATCACTAACCCATGTCCCTCAGCACCTCGTCCACCCGTCCCTTAAACACCTCCAGGGAAGGTGAATCAACCACCTCCCTGGAAGGACCACGATGTTCCCACTCAGCCCCATCAGGGACCCTGATCGTCTCCTCAGGGATGCCATCCACCCCCCTCAGTCCTTCAGGGATCCCAATGTCCCCTTCAGTCCCTTTGGGGAGCCCTCAGCCCCCCAGGGACCACAGCCACCCCTGTCAGCCCATCAGGGACACCAGTCTCTCCCTTCAGCTTCTTTGGGGACTGTGATCTACCCTCTCAGCCCATTGCAGACCCCTCAGGGATGCTGTTCTCTCCCTTTCAGCTCCATCAGGGACACCAGTCTCTCCCTTCAGCTTCTTTAGGGACTGTAATCTACCCTCTCAGCCCATTGCAGACCCCTCAGGGACGCTGTTCTCTCTCTTTCAGCTCCATCAGGGATCCGGATCCCTCTCCTTAGCCCATCAATGACTCCAATCTCCTCCCTCGGCCCTATCAGGGACCCCCCTATTTCCCCCAGCACCCAGGCAGCCACTGCACCCCCGCACTGAATGCCTATGCACCCACTGCACCCCTAGACTGAATGCACCCACACCCCAAATCCCCGTGTGCTCATGCACCCCTTGCACCCACGAATCCAGAGCACCCACCACCCGTGTGCACCCCCCTCTTTCACCCTGAGCCCCAGCAGGGACTCCGATCTCCCACTCTCCCCCCTCAGGGATGCCACCCCCCACCTCAGCCCTTCAGGGACCCCAGTGTCCCCATCAGTCCTTTTGAGAATCCCTCAGTCTCAGCAGGGACCCCGATGGCCCTCCCAGCCCCTTTGGGGACCCCTCAGCCTCCTCGGGGACCCCAATCTGCCCCCAGCCCCTTTGGGACCCCTCAGGGACCCCGATCTCCAGCATCCTTGGGGACCCCTCAGCCCCCTCAGGGACCCCAATTCGCCTCCAGCCCCTTTGGGGACCCCTCAGGGACCCCGATCTCCCCTCTCCAGAATCTTTGGAGATCCCTCAGCCCCCTCAGGGACTTTAGTCCTCCCCCAGCCCCTCAGGGACCCCAATCTCCCCTCTCCAGCATCCTTGGGGACCCCTCAGCCCCCTCAGGGACCCCAATTCGCCTCCAGCCCCTTTGGGACCCCTCAGGGACTCTGATCTCTCCTCTCCAGAATCTTTGGGGACCCCTCAGGGACTTCAATCCTCCCCCAGTCCCTCAGGGACCCCAAACTCCTCACCAGCCCCTTTGGGGACCCCTCAGGGACTCTGATCTCCCCTCTCCAGAATCTTTAGGGACCCTTCAGCCCCCTCAGGGACTCCAATCCTCCCCCAGCCCCTCAGGGACCCCAAACTCCCCACCAGCCCTTTTGGGGACCCCTCAGGGACACCGATCTCCCCTCTCCAGCATCCTTGGGGACCCCTCAAGGGCTTCAAACCTCCCCAGCCCCTTTGGGGACCCCTCAGAGACTCCACCCTACCCCCCAGCATCTCTGGGGACCCCTCAGCCCCCTCAGGGACCCCGATCACCCTCCCCCCCAGTCCCACTGGGGACCCCTCATCCCCCTCGGGAACCCCAATCTTGTCCTCTCACCCCTGAGTCTCAGGGGGCTCCTCGGCCCTCTCAGGGACCACATCCCATTCAGGGACCCCAATCTCCCTCCCTCCCCTCAGGGACCCCTCCCAGCCTCTCAGGGACCGCCCCCCCAGCCCCTCAGGGACCCCTGAGGGACCCCCAAGCGACGCGGCTGCCCACCCGCCAGGCTGCGGAAGAAGAGCGAGTGCGTGTCTCGCAGGTTCCCGTTCTCCAGCAGCACCAGGGTGCGGGCTCCCCCCTCGGCCGCAGCCACCGCCAGCAGCGAGCACAGCGCCAGCACGGCCGCCGCCATCTTGCCCGCCAGGGCCCGCCGGGAGGGGGCCGCGGAGCCGCAGCAGCCAATCAATCACTGCGGCTTAGCCCCAGGACCAATCAGAGCCGGTCTTGAGAGCCGATAGCCAATCAACACCGAGAGGCGCCGGCCAATCAGAGCCGATCCCCGGGAGTCAGCAGCCAATGAGAATAGAGACTCTGGCTAATGGGAGACAGCCAGCTCCGCGCCAACAGCCAATCGGCGGCTGCGGGGAGGAGGAGGCGAGCCTGGGGTGGGCTGGGTTGAAAGAGAATCATAGAATCATAGAACAGCCAGGTTGGAAGAGACCTATCGGATCATCGAGTCCAACCATTCCTAACAAACACTAAACCATGTCCCTGAGCACCTCATCCACACGTCCCTTAAACACCTCCAGGGAAGGGGAATAAACCACCTCCCTGGGCAGCTTCTGACACTGACCAATCACCCTTTCCGTGAAAAACCTCCTCCTAATCTCTAACCTAAATCTCCCCTGGTGGAGCTTGAGGCCATTCCCTCTTGTCCTGTCCCCTGTCCCTTGGCAGAAGAGCCCAGCTCCCTCCTCTCCACAACCTCCTCTCAGGGAGTTGCAGAGAGCAAGGAGGTCTCCCCTCAGCCTCCTCTTCTCCAGGAGAAAACCCCCCAGCTCTCTCAGCCGCTCCTCATAGGTTCTATTCTCCAGCCCCTTCACCAGCTTCATTGCTCTTCTCTGGACTTGCTCCAGAGCCTCAACATCCTTCTTGTGCTGAGGGGCCCACAACTGAACACAGGATTCAAGGAGCGGCTGCACGAGTGCTGAGTCCAGAGGGAGAATCACCTCCCTGGCCCTGCTGGTCACACCATTTCTGATCCAACACAAGATGCCATTGGCCTTCTTGGCCACCTGGGCACACTGCTGCCTCATGGTCAGTCGCTCTCAACCAACAACCCCAGGTCCCTCTCCTCCTGGCAGTTTACCTCCTCCTGGCAGTTTTCCAGCCAGACTTCTCCCAGAGAAGAGACCTCAAAGCCCATCCAAGTGCCCCCCTCGCCCTCTAGAGCTGCAAAAGATCGAGTAGGTGGGCACCAGCTGCCCCGAGAGCAAGAACTGATGCTCTCCCCGCAGGTGCTGGGGCAGGCGCAGTCCCTCATCTGCCGCAACTTGGGTCCTGCCCTTGGGGCACAACAGCCCAGAGCAGCTCCAGACTAGGAGAAGTCTGGCTGGAAAGTGCCTGCAGGAGAAGGACCTGGGGGTGTTGGTGACAGCGACAGCAGCAGTGTGCCCAGGTGGCCAAGAAGGCCAATGGCATCTTGGCTTGGATCAGACCTGGTGTGGCCAGCAGGGCCTGGGAGGTTCTTCTCCCTCTGGACTCGGCACTGGGGAGACCACTTGGTTGTTGTGCCCCAAGTGCAGGATCCACCATTTGGCCTTGTTAACCCTCATCCCGTTGGTCTCAGCCCATGGATCCAGCCTGTTCCCATCCCTTTGGAGCCTCCCGACCCTCCAGCAGATCCAGCTTCCACCCAGCTCAGTGCCATCTGCAAACTTGCTAAGGGAGCAATTGATGCCTTCATCAAGGTCATTGATGAAGACATTGACCAGGGCTGGACCCAGCACTGAGCCTTGGGGACACCACTTGTCACTGGGCTCCAGTGAGGATGCAGAGGGACGTGGGGCTGGTGGACCCTGGGGCATCACGGCATGTCCTGGGTTGAGGTCCTTGCCGTGCCCTGGGGCTGAATTTTAGAACCTGTGGAATAGGTTGGGCTGGAAGAGACCTCCAAGCCCACCCAGTTCCACCTCCTGCAGGATCAGGGAGCTCACAGCCCCATCCGGCCTGGCCTTGAGCACCTCCAGGGATGTCCCCAAGCTCCAGGGGCAACCTCTTCCAGGGCCTCCACACCCTCATTGTGAAGAATTTCTTCCTATTTTCCGGTCTAAGTCTTACCCCCTTGCAGTGAACCAATATTGAAGGGTGCCCTGAGCCCCCTGCCTGAAGCATCCTGCGTGATCCCATTGACTCCTGCAGTTTGGACTCTGGTTCCCACCTGGAATGAGCAGCAGGGTCAGTTTTCAGGGCATCTGCAAGGGATGCAGGGGACACCCTGGTCCTCCCGGGATGGCAGGAGCATCGCTGGGGTTGGCCGGATGCTGATCCGCTCTCTGGGTCGTGGTACCTGGTGCTGCAAGACATGGGGATCACCTGGGACGGGATCATGTCCAGTTGCTCCCAGAGAACTGAGGAATCCCAGGCTGGTGCTGGTTCCCCATCAGCGCTTTCCTCCTCTCCCCTTGAAGGCGGCTCTGGGGTGATTTTGGGGGTCAATGTGAAGCTGGAGAGGTGGCGGCAGAGCAGGGAACCCCAGATCCCTGCCTGGTGGTGGCCGTGGCCCTCGCGGTGACGCTTGTCCCCATGTCCCCGGCAGCTCTCCTGGTACAGCAGGTTTGAAGGTATCACCTACCCTGAGCCGATGCAGTACCCCCAGTACAACCAGCAAGCAGGTTAGCCACTGGGAACTGGGAGAAGCTTCACTCCCTGCTCTCCTCCACCTTTTTCCTTTCTTTCTTTGTTCTCTCTGGCCAAACACACCTCAGGCTGATGCCTCTTCGTACATGGATACTCTTCGCTCCATCCTTTTTCTCCTGCCCCTTGAATTTCCAGCCTCCTCCTACCACCTTCCCATCTCCCCATCCCTCTCCTTTCCCTTTCTTCACACTCCCAATTATTTAAGTCTTCCTTAAACTATACTATACTTACAACACATATCCAGAGGCTGATCCTCTACTATCTGACCAAAAGAAAGATTTAATAAAGTAAAAACAAAGTCAGAATAAGTCTTGGGGCTGATTAGCAATACATATAATGCCAATCTGCAGTTAGCACGGGTTATTTCTTTTTATAACACATTCTGACTTAAAAAACTTTCACTATAGCAAACAGACTGATTCAATAGATGTTACTGCACTACATATTATGTTTATTTTAATAAACTTAATGCTAATGCCAGCCAGAGTTAAAACATCTGCAAAGGGATCGGAACAGGCTGGACCCATGGGCTGAGACCAACAGGATGAGGGTTAACAAGGGCAAATGGCGGAGCCTGCACTTGGGGCACAACAACCCTGAGCAGCTCCAGACTAGGAGAAGTCTGACTGGAAAGTGCCTGGAGGAGAAGGACCTGGGGGTGTTGGTGACAGGGACTGAGCATGAAACAGCAGTGGCCCAGGTGGCCAAGAAGGCCAATGGCATCTTGGCTTGGATCAGAAATGGTGTGACCAGCAGGGCCAGGGAGGTTCTTCTCCCTCTGGACTCGGCACTGGGGAGACTGCTCCTTGAATCCTGTGTTCAGTTGTGGGCCTCTCACCACAAGAAGGATGTTGAGACTCTGGAGCAGGTCCAGAGAACAGCAAGGAAGCTGGTGAAGGGTCTGGAGAAGAAGAGGAGCATCTGAGAGAGCTGGGGGTGTTTCTCCTGGAGAAGAGGAGGCTGAGGGGAGACCTCATTGCTCTGTGCAAGTCCCTGAGAGGAGGTTGTGGAGAGGAGGGAGCTGGGCTCTTCTCCCAAGGGACAGGGGACAGGATGAGAGGGAATGGCCTCAAGCTCCACCAGGGGAGGGTCAGGATGGATGTTAGGGAAAAAGTGTTTCATGGAAAGGGTGATTGGTCAGTGTCAGAGTCTGCCCAGGGAGGGGGTTGATTCCCCTTCCCTGGAGGTGTTTAAGGGACGGGTGGACGAGGTGCTGAGGGACATGGGTTAGTGATTGATGGGAATGGTTGGACTCAATGATCTGGTGGGTCTCTTCCAAATTGGTGATTCTATGACAGCAGCTATTCTAAAAAACTTGCACTATAGCGCACAGACTGATTCAATGGATGTTTCTGCACTACGTATTATGCTTATTTTAATAAACTTAATGCTAATGTCAGCCAGAGTTAAAATATCAGATTTACATGCAGGCCAGGTTTACACCTTAGCTCTCACACAGGACTTTCTTGGCTTTAATCTGTGCATATCCAACAAAAGAATGCGAATGAATTTCAATTAAAAATGACCTGAAATCAAGTGAAAATGCCAGTCAGGCAGGTTACCAGTGATTCCCACAATTTCTGGTGACACCACCACTGGCCTGAGGACAAAAAGCTCATAACATCTGTTTGAGTGAGGGGATCCCCCTGTAGCATGAAATCTGAAGAAGAGTATTCATTCCTGATAGCATCCTAATTTTTACAGTTTTTCCTCAGATCATAGAATCATAGGATCATAGAGTCATAGAATCACCAGGTTGGAAGAGACCCACTGGATCATCGAGTCCAACCGTTCCCATCAATCACTAACCCATGTCCCTCAGCACCTCATCAACCCACAGCTTAAACCCCTCCAGGGAAGGGGACTCAACCCCCTCCCTGGGCAGCCTCTGACACTGACCAATCACCCTTTCTGGGAAATATGTTTTCCTAATGTCCATCCTGACCCTCCTCTGGTGGAGCTTGAGGCCATTCCCTCTCGTCCTGTCCCCTGTCCCTTGGCAGAAGAGCCTAGCTCCCTCCTCTCCACAACCTCCTCCCAGGGACTTGCAGAGAGCAATGAGGTCTCCCCTCAGCCTCCTCTTCTCCAGGAGAAACACCCCCAGCTCTCTCAGACGCTCCTCTTCTTCTCCAGACCCTTCACCAGCTTCGTTGAAATCAAAAATACTTTTCACTCCAAAAAAACGAAGCACTTCGACATGAAGAATAAAACTGTTTTGATGCTAAATAGGAAGATTTTGCTCCCCTCCATGTGCACTCAGAGGAGCATTTGTGGTTCATAGAATGGTTTGGGTTGGAAATGGAACTCAACCCCCATCCAGTTCCAACCTCCTGCTGGATCAGGGGCTCCAAACCCCCTCCAGCCTGGCCTTGGACACCCCCAGGGATGGGGCAGCCCCCGGGCAGCCTGTTCCAGGGCTTCCCCAGCTTCTTTGGGAGATTTTTCTCCCTCCTGTCCAATCTAAACCTTCCCCCTTCCCATTCCAAGTGGTTTCCTCCCCCCTTGTGCTGAGGAGCCAGCCGAGCACAACACTCTCCTGTTGCTTAGCAGTGATTTTACACTCCAAGGACTCCGGGAGGGGAAGGTAAGGAAAGAAATCCGGGGGAGAAAAAATAAGTTTCCTTCCTGGCAGCTCCAGCTGGAGGGACCCGGGACACCGATCCTTCCTGGAGCTCAACTTGGGGTCACATCTATGCTTTAATTCCGGAGCAGGGATGCCCCCAGCCCCCTGCATGGGGGATTTTGAGCTCAGCTTGAGGATTTACCAGCAGCTTTCCCTGCTGGGTGGGGGCAAAAGTCCTTAATTCCCCCCAGAGGGGGTTGAATTTCCCCCTCCAGGGGGGTGAATTTCCCCCTCCCGGAGTGTCTGCGGGGGCTTCGTGGCAGCGTGAGTCGCATCCTTAGAGAGTTTAATTCCGCTTTGCCCCATCGCAACCTTCGCTCGCTCCACCCCAAAGCTTTTCCTGCCCGGAGCGAACCCTTGGATTTTAATGAGCTTAACCAGAGCTGAGCTTTAATGAAGGAGCTCCATCCAGCACCATCCAGCGCTGCAAAGTAAGACAATTCCTTCCCCTTTGGCCACCATGGAGCCTCCCACTGCTAGATTTATGAGTTTTCCCTTATTTTAGCGGTTCCTCTCTTGCCGAGAGCTTGGTTGGTCGCGTTTGCGAATCCTTGGGGGGTTAGTTGTGTGGTGGATGCTCCAACATCGCCAGAGCTGTCGGGGACCCCCGAGGACACCAGGAAGAGGAGGGTCCCCGCTCTCGCCGTCACGCAGGGAGGGGACGGCAAGGATTTGGGGGGCTAAGCCCAACCACGCAGCCGCTTTCCTCTGGCGGCCAAGCTCCGCGCCCCAAACAACCCAACGCGAGGGGCTTGGGGAGCGTGGAGGCTGCCACGAAGGGATCCGAGGCTGCCCGAGCGTGAAACCAAGGCCGGGGCGGAGGTTTGTGCTTCCCCCCCTCCTCGAACGGGATCTGGCGGCCGCTCTCGCGGGAGCCACCGGCGAAGGGATGGCGAGAGCCACCGGCGTGGCCGCAGCGTCATAGATCCCATGTTTGGGATGGTTTGGGGGTCATGACGGTGGATCTGCTGCCAGTTTGGGGTCTCCAGCACAGAATTGCAGCCGTTTTGGGACGGCGACTGCAGCTCTGTGGTGGTTTTGGGGCTGTAAACACAAGCTTGCAGGAGTTTTGAGACTGCGAACACGAACCTGCAGGAGTTTGTGATCATCACCACAACTCCGCAGCAGTTTCCCGGCTGCAAACCCCAATCTGCAGCAAATTTGTGACTATAACTTCAACTCTGCAGCAGTGTTTTGATCCCTAACCCAAATTCACGGCAGGTTTGTGACCACAACTACAGCTCTGCAGTGATTTAATGTCTCCAAAGGGCGATTTGCAGCAGTTTTGGGACTGCAAACCCAAATTTGCAGCGGGTTTGGGACCAGAACGACAGTTCTGTATTGGTTTTTTGATCCCTAATGCAAATTTGCGGCAGGTTTGGGACTTGCAAACCCAACTTTGCAGCAGGTTTGTGCAATCTGATGCGGTTGGGGCATCACCAGCCCTGCTTGAGATGCTTTGGGGGTCACGACGCTGGATATGCTGCGAGTTTGGGGTCTCCAGCACAGAATTGCAGCTGTTTTGTGACTGTGGCTGCAGCTCTGTGGTGGTTTTGGGGCTGCAAAGACAAGCTTGCAGGAGTTTTGAGACTGCAACCGCGAACCTGCAGGAGTTTTGGGACCACAGCTTGGACTAGGTGGCAGTTTGGGGCCTGCGGAGCCAGATCTGAAGCAGTTTGGGGTCTCTGGCTTGGAAGAGGCAGCAGGTTTGGGGCTGCAAGCACAGATTTGCACAGTTTGGGGACTGCAAACACGAACCTGCAGGAGTTTGTGATCATCACCACAACTCCGCAGCAGTTTCCCGGCTGCAAACCCCAATCTGCAGCAATTCTGTGACTGTAACTTCAACTCTGCAGCAGTGTTTTGATCCCTAACCCAAATTCGCGGCAGGTTTGTGACCACAACTACAGCTCTGCAGTGATTTAATGTCTCCAAAGGGCGATTTGCAGCAGTTTTGGGACTGCAAACCCGAATTTGCAGCGGGTTTGGGACCAGAACGACGGCTCTGCAGCATTTTTTTGATCACTGAAGCAAATTTGCAGCAGGTTTGGGACTTGCAAACCCAACTTTGCAGCAGGTTTGTGCAATCTGATGCGGTTGGGGCATCACCAGCCCTGCTTGAGATGCTTTGGGGGTCACGACGCTGGATATGCTGCGAGTTTGGGGTCTCCAGCACAGAATTGCAGCTGCTTTGGGACGGCGGCTGCAGCTCTGTGGTGGTTTTGGGGCTGCAAAGACAAGCTTGCAGGAGTTTTGAGACTGCAACCGCGAACCTGCAGGAGTTTTGGGACCCCAGCTTGGACTAGGTGGCAGTTTGGGGCCTGCAGAGCCAGATTTGAAGCAGTTTTGGGACTCTGGCTTGGAAGAGGCAGCAGGTTTGGGGCTGCAAGCACAGATTTGCACAGTTTGGGGACTGCAAACACGAACCTGCAGGAGTTTGTGATCATCACCACAACTCCACAGCAGTTTCCTGGCTGCAAACACTAATCTGCAGCAAATTTGTGACTGTAACTTCAACTCTGCAGCATTTTTTGATCACTAATGCAAATTTGCGGCAGGTTTGGGACTGGAAGCCCAACTTTGCAGCAGGTTTGTGCAATCTGATGCGGTTGGGGCATCGCAAGCCCTGATGACACCAGTCTGGTGATTGGACCTGCAAATCTGCAGTGGGTTTGTGACACCGACACGAATCTGCTGAGGGTTCTGTGATTTTCTGGGCCCCTCAGCACAAGAAGGATGTTGAGGCTCTGGAGTGAGTCCAGAGAAGAGCAAGGAAGCTGGTGAAGGGTCTGGAGAAGAAGAGGAGTGTCTGAGAGAGCTGGGGGTGTTTCTCCTGGAGAAGAGGAGGCCGAGGGGAGACCTCATTGCTCTCTGCAAGTCCCTGAGAGGAGGTTGTAGAGAGGAGGGAGCTGGGTTCTTCTCCCAAGGGACAGGGGACAGGATGAGAGGGAATGGCCTCAAGCTCCACCAGGGGAGGCTCAGGATGGACGTCAGGAGGAAGTTTTTCCCAGAAAGGGTGATTGGTCAGTGTCAGAGGTTGCCCAGTTTGGGGATTGAGTCCCCTTCCCTGGAGGGGTTTAAGGTGAGGGTGGATGAGGTGCTGAGGGACATAGGTTAGTGATTGATGGGAATGGTTGGACTTGATGATCCAGTGGGTCTCTTCCAACCTGGTGATTCTATGATTCTATGCAGCTGCCAATCTGCAATGGCTTTTGTGACTGCAGTTATGAATCTGCAGAGGTCTGGGGGTCGTAACTGCAAATCTGCAGTGGTTTTGGACTGTGGCATGAGGAGAAGCGTTTGCAGCTGTGTTGCCCAGAGCAGGGGTGGCTGCCCCATCCCTGGAGGGGCTCAAGGGCAGGTTGGATGTGACTGGGAGCCCTTGATCCAGCGGGAGGTGTCCCTGGGGTTGGAACTGGATGAACTTTGAGGTCGCTTCCAAACCAAACCATCCCACCATCCCATTCCGCTGCCTTCCTGAGCCCCATCCCTGTCCCGCAGGGGCCATGTCCTCGCTGCTGTCCCTCCAGGAGGAGAACCGCATCCTGCAGCAGGAGCTGTCGCGCGTGGAGGATCTGCTGGCCCAGAGCCGCACCGAGCGCGATGAGTTGGCCATCAAGTACAACGCCCTCAGCGAGCGGGTACGAGCACCCAAAGCCGTCCAGGACGGGATGTCAGCCAGAGGGACCTGGACGGGCTGGAGAAGTGGGGCTGGGAGAACCTCGTGAGGTTCAAGACCTGGCGAAGGTCTTGCACCTGGGTCAGGGCAATCTTCGATTTCAATCTGGGATGGGGGATGATGGAGAGCAGCCCTGGGGGGAAGGACTTGGGGTGCTGGGGGATGAGAAGCTCAACATGAACTGGCAACGTGCACTCGCAGCCCAGAAACCAACGGTGTCCTGAGCAGCGTGACCAGCAGGGAGAGGGAGGGGATTCTCCTCCTCTAGTCTTCTCTTGTGAGACCTCATCTGGAGCCCTGTGTCCAGTGCTGGAATCCTCAACATAAGAATTTGGAGCTGTTGGGAGCAAGTCCAGAGGAGGCTACAAGGATGATCAGAGGTCTGGAGCACCTCCCATCTGAGGCCAGGCTGAGAGAGTTGGGGTTGTTGAGCCTGGAGAAGAGAAGGGAGACCTTAGAGCAGCTTCCAGTGCTGAAAGGGGCTCCAGGAAAGCTGGGGATGAGCTGTTTTCAAAGGTCTGTAGGGACAGGGATGAGGGGCAGTGGGTGTAAACTGGAGAAGGGCAGATTTAGACTGGACATGAGGAGGAATTTCTTCATGATGAAGGTGAGGAGGCCCTGGCCCAGGTTGCCCAGAGCAGTGGTGGGTTCCCCATCCGTGGAGGGGTTCAAGGGCAGGTTAGATGGGGCTTGGAGCTCCTGATGCCACAGAGGTGATTCAAGGACTGGAGAACCTCCTACGAGTACAGGCTGAAAGAGTTGGGGTTGTTCAGCCTGGAGAAGAGAAGGCTCCAAGGTGACCCTAGAGCAGCTTCCAGTGCTGAAAGGGGCTCCAGGAAAGCTGGGAAGGGGCTCTGGGTCAAGGAGGGCAGGGAGAGGATGAGAGGTAACAGTTTTGAGCTGCAAGAGGGGAGATTGAGATGAGATCTTGGGGAGAAATGTTTTGCTGTGAGGGTGAGGAGGCCCTGACCCAGGTTGCCCAGAGCAGGGGTGGCTACCCCATCCCTGGAGGGGTTCAAGGGCAGGTTGGATGGTGCTCGGAGCCCCTGATCCAGTGGGAGGTGTCCCTGGGGTTGGAACTGGATGGGCTTTGAGGTCCTTTCCAACCCAAACTATTCTATCATTCTATGGTTTAAGCCCCAAACTCACAAGAAGGCAAAGCACAACGGTTCCTCTGCTCCGAGCAGGCGATGCTGTGACATCTCGTGACCTCCTGGCACTGGGAATTTCAATGCCGAGCAGCCAACTAGCCCAGGCCTGTTCTGCTTGTTGGGACTTGTCCCACATGATGTGCAGAGCCCCCTCTCTGTCCTTATTTTATTTATCCTGCTGCTTTTTAGGATCAGTTGCCCTCCCATCACCGTCTGCTGCCTTTTCCCCACGGCAGCCGGTGATGTCCAAGGGCTCTGGGCAGCGGGTGGGCAATGGACGCGGCTCCTAGCTACCTGAGTCGAGGAACGATGTGCTTTTATTTTTTTGGGGAGGGGGCACTTTGGTTTGTTGCTGCTTGTTGAGGAAAAAGAAATAGCAGGAAAACACCCCCCAGGGGGATCCCGGGCGCCAGGGCCTGGGGCAGCTTGGGATGGGGCTTCACTGGATGCTGAGTGGGGATAAAAAGAAGCCTCCAAATGTCCAACTGATCCGCGTGAGGGGGTGGAGAACGTGGGGGGAGTTTGCCCTGATGGGGACGGCTTTGGCCAGAATGTGAAAGTGGAAGAGGCTTCGTGGCCTCTGAAAAGGAAAAGGTCTCTGGGAAAGCTGAGGAGAGGCCTCATATGAGGCCGGGAGTGAGGGGATAATGGGGAGCGGATTCAGACTGGAAGGGAGAAGGTCTAGATGGGACAAGAAGGACGTTGAGGCTCTGGAGAGAGTCCAGAGAAGAGCCACGAAGCTGGTGAAGGGGCTGGAGAACAGGCCCTATGAGGAGTGTCTGAGAGAGCTGGGGGGGTTTATCCTGGAGAAGAGGAGGCTGAGGGGAGACTTCATTACTCTCTACAACTACCTGAAAGGAGGTTGTAGAGAGGAGGCCTCTGGCCTCTTCTGCCAAGGGAGAGGGGACAGGACAAGAGGGAATGGCCTCAAGCTCCACCAGGGGAGATTTAGGCTAGAGATTAGGAGGAAGTTTTTCACACAGAGGGTCATTGGGCATTGGAATAGGCTGCCCAGGGAGGGGGTTGATTCCCCTTCCCTGGAGGTGTTTAAGGGACAGGTAGATGAGGTCCTGAGGGACATGGTTTAATGTTTGATAGGAATGGTTGGACTCGATGATCTGATGGGTCTCTTCCAACCTGGTTGTTCTATGATTCTATGACATTACAAGGAATTTCTTCTCTGCAAGGGTGGGGAGGCCCTGGCCCAGGTTGCCCAGAGCAGTGGTGGCTGCCCCATCCCTGGAGGGGTTCAAGGGCAGGTTGGATGGGGCTGGGAGCCCCTGATCCAGTGGGAGGTGTCCCTGCCCATAGGATTGGGGTGAAACTGGCTGGGCTTTGAGGTCCCATCCAACCCAAACCATTCCCTGATTCCGTGATGAGGATCCGAATTAGCATCCCCAGGGGTGAGTGGGTTATCACAGCTCCTCCTCCATCCCCCCCCAGCTGGAGCAAGCCCTCCGGCTGGAGACAGGGGAGCAGGAGGCAGTGGAGAACCGGAGCCTGGTGCAGCACAACATCGAGCTGCGGCGGCTGCTGGAGGAGGAACAAAGTGCCTACAAGCGCAAGCTGCAGGCCTACCAGGAGGGCCAGCAGCGGCAAGCACAGCTGGTGCAGAAGCTCCAGGCCAAGGTAAGTCCTGCTTAGGGGACACGGGCACATTTTGGGGACCCTCGCCAGCATCACCCCACTCCTTTTGCCACTGTCTAGAAAGCTGCCTGGAGGAGAAGGACCTGGGGGTGTTACTGACAGGGACTGAGCATGAGGCAGCAGTGGCCCAGGTGGCCAAGAAGGCCAATGGCATCTTGGCTTGGATCAGACCTGGTGTGGCCAGCAGGGCCAGGGAGGTTCTTCTCCCTCTGGACTCGGCACTGGGGAGACCACTCCGTGTATTCTGTGTTCAGTTGTGGGCCCCTCAGCACAAGAAGGATGTTGAGGCTCTGGAGAGAGTCAAGAGAAGAGCAAGGAAGTTGGTGAAGGGTCTGGAGAAGAAGAGGAGGGTCTGAGAGAGCTGGGGGTGTTTCTCGTGGAGAAGAGGAGGCTGAGGGGAGACCTCCTTGCTCTCTGCAAGTCCCTGAGAGGAGGTTGTGGAGAGGAGGGAGCTGGGCTCTTCTGCCAAGGGACAGGACGAGAGGGAATGGCCTCAAGCTCCACCAGGGGAGGCTCAGGATAGACATCAGGAAAAATATTTTCACACAAAGAGTGATTGGTCACTGTGAGAGGCTGCCCAGGGAGGTGGTTGATTCCCCTTCCCTGGAGGTGTTTAAGGGACGGATTGACCAGGTGCTGAGGGACATAGGTTAGTGTTTGATGGGAATGGTTGGACTCAATGATCCGGTGAGTCTCTTCCAACCTGGTGATTCTATTATTCTATGATTCTGTCCAGGTTTTGCAGTATAAGAAGAAATGTGGAGAAGTGGAGCAGCAGCTGCTGGAGAAGGCGACGGAGCTGGAGCAGGAGAGGCTGACGGTGAGGGATGGGGCTGGGGGGTTCTTTGCTCTGGTGAGACCCACCTGGACTCCTGCATCCACCTCTGGAGTCCTCAGCATGGGAAGGAGATGGAGCTGTAGGAGTGAGTCCAGAGGAGGCCACGGAGACGATTGGAGGGCTGGAGAACCTCCTGTGTGAGGACAGGCTGAGAGAGTTGGGGTTGGTCAGGCTGGAGAAGTGAAGGGTCCAGGGAGACCTTAGAGCAACTGCCAGTACTGAAAGGGGCTCCAGGAAAGCTGGGGAGGGGCTGTTAAGAAGGGTCTGGAGGGGCAGGATGAGGGGGAATGACTTTAAATGGGAAAGGGGAAGATTTACATTAGATATTAGGAAGGAATAATCTCACCGCAAGAAGGATGTTGAGGCTCTGGAGCGAGTCCAGGGCAGAGCAACGAGGCTGGAGAAGGGGCTGGAGAACAGGCCCTATGAGGAGCGGCTGAGAGAGCTGGTGGGGGGGGTTTAGCCTGGAGAAGAGGAGGCTGAGGGGAGACCTCATTGCTCTCTACAACTACCTCAAAGGGAGGTTGTGGAGAGGAGGGAGATGGCCTCTTCTGCCAAGGGACAGGGGACAGGACGAGAGGGAATGACCTTAAGCTCCACCAGGGGAGATTTAGGCTAGAGATTAGGAGGAAGTTTTTCACACAGAGGGTCATTGGGCATTGGAATAGGCTGCCCAGGGAGGTGTTGATTCCCCTTCCCTGGAGGTGTTTAAGGCACAGGTAGATGAGGTGCTGAGGGACATGGTTTAGTGTTTGATAGGAATGGTTGGACTTGATGATCCAATGGGCCTCTTCCAACCTGGTTGTTCTATGATTCTATGATTCTATGAATTCTTCATGCTGAGGGTGAGGAGGCCCTGGCCCAGGTTGCCCAGAGCAGGGGTGGCTGCCCCATCCCTGGAGGGGTTCAAGGGCAGGTTGGATGGGGCTTGCAGCTCCTGATCCAGTGGGAGGTGTCCCTGCCCATGGCAGGGGTGGCACTGGATGGGTTGGAGGTCCCTTCCACCCCAAACCATTCCCTGGTCCCATGAGGCTGGAGGCTGTTTCCGTCCCTGCAGAGCCAGCTGGATGCGAGCAGTGAGCAGCTGGAGGAGGAGAGAAGCAATGACCTGGAGAACGCCCTGATCCGCCTGGAAGAGGAGCAGCAGAGGTGGGTGATGGTCCCTGAGATGCTGGTGGGACCCGGGTTGAGTTCTCTGGCCATGGGTCACCTCCCCGCTCCAGGAGCAGCAGCCTGGTGCAGGTCAACTCGATGCTGCGGGAGCAGCTGGAACAAGCCAACGTGGCCAACGCGGCGCTGAGCGAGGATATCCGCAAGCTGACAGCCGACTGGGCACGGGCCCGCGAGGAGCTGGAGCAGCGCGAGGCCGAGTGGAGGCGCGAGGAGGAGGTTGGGG
Organism: Coccyzus lansbergi; assembly: GCA_033558105.1. NCBI lineage: Eukaryota > Metazoa > Chordata > Aves > Cuculiformes > Coccyzidae > Coccyzus > Coccyzus lansbergi. The sequence goes on from JAUMJK010000872.1 coordinate 25,391, forward strand.
GGGAACCTGGGGAATGGATGTGGGGCCACCAGGAGGGATGTGGGGCCACCAGGAGGGATGTGGGGCCACCAGGAGGGATGAGGGATGACCAGGAGGGGTGTAGGGCCACCAGGAGGGATATGGGGCCACCAGGAGGAATGTGGGGCCTCCAGGAGGAGTGTGGGGCCACCAGGAATGATGCAGGACAATCAGGAGGGGTGTTGGGCCACCAGGAGAGATATAGGGCCACCAAGAGGGGTGTGGGACCAACAGGAATGATGCAGGACAACCAGGAGGGGTGTGGGGTCACCAAGAGGGAAGTGGGACCACCAGGAGGGATGTGGGGCCACCAGGAGGGATGAGGGATGACCAGGACGGGTGTAGGGCCACCAGGAAGGGTGTGGGGCCACCAGGAGGGATGCAGGACAACCAAGTGGGATGCGGGGCCACCAGGAGGGATGTGGAACCACCAGGAGGGTTGTGGGGCTGCTAGGAGGGGTTTAGGACCACCAGGAAGGGGTGTGGAGCCACCAGGAATGATGTAGGGCAACCAGGAGGGGTGTTGGGCCACCAGGAAGGGTTTGGGGCCACCAGGAGGGATGCAGGGCCACCAGGAGGGGAGATTGGAGGAGCAAAGGAGAAGGATGGGAGCAGGGGAGGTGGGGGCTACCAGGCAGAGGAGGCCCATGGGGAGGACCCCCCATTCCCAGCCAGACGCTGCTCCATCCCTCGGCCAGTCCTTCAACAGCTACTTCAGCACCGAGCACAGCCGCCTCCTCACCCTCTGGAGACAAGTGGTGACCTTCAGGTGTCACTTCAGCGAGATGAAAGTCAGCACCGAGAGGTCAGAGACATCTCCAGGAGGGTCATGTGTGTGTGTGTGTTCCTGGAGGGCCAAGAGGTCCAATCCTACATCTCCCATTGCAGGGACCTCTTGGGCATGATGGAGTCTCAGGGGACCAGGAGGCCCAGTCCTGCATCTCCTGTTGCAGGAACCTCTTAGAGCTTTTAGGGTCTCAGGGGCCTTTCTGGAGGACCAAGAGGTCCAATCTTACACTTCTCACTGCAGGGACCTCTCAGACCTTTTAGGGTCTCAGGGACCTTCCTGGAGGACCACGAGGTCCAATCCTACACCTCTCACTGCAGGGACTTCTCAGAGCTTCTAGGGTCTCAGGGGAGTTCCTGGACAACCAAGAAGTCCAATATTACATCTCCTGTTTCAGGGACCCCTTAGAGTTGCTGAGGTCTCGAGGGGGTTCTTGGAGGACCAAGAGGTCCAATCCTGCATCTCTTGCTGCAGGGACCTCTCAGACCTTTTAGGGTCTCAGGGGGCTTCCTGGAGGACCAAGAGGTCCAATCCTGCACCTCCTGTTGCAGGGACCTCTTGAAGCTTCTGGGGTTCCTGGAGGACCATGAGGTCCAATCCTACACCTCTCACTGCAGGGACCTCTCAGAGCTTTTAGGGTCTCAGGAGGGTTCGTGGACAACCAATAAGTCTAATATTGCATCTCCTGTTTCAGAGACCTCTTAGAGTTGCTGAGGTCTCGGGGAGGTTCCTGGAGGACCAAGAGGTCCAATCCTGCATCTCCTATTGCAGGGACCTCTCGGAACTGCCTGGGCCTCAGGGTCAGGGGTTCCTGGACAACCAAGAGGTCCAATCCTGCATCTCTTGCCGCAGGGACCTGTCGGAGCTTCGTCACGAGGTGTCCCAGGCTGGCCGGGTGGCCCATGCCGCCTGCCTCCACGTGGCCGCCAACGTGCGTGTGGCCGAGAGCCAGGCGAGCGCAGCGCGGGAGCAGCAGGCCCTGCGGGTGGCACAGCTGGAGGAGCAGCTGGCGGCGCGGGACGCTGACCTGGAGAAAGCGGCGCTGGCAACCAAGTACGGGCTGGGAGGCTGGTGGTGGTGGTTTTGGGGTGGCAGGAGAAGGAGTGGTGGGATCTCCTGGTGGTCCTTGTCTCGGCGCAGGCTGGAGGAGCTGGCGGCCGCCCTGGAGCGCCTGCAGGAGGAAGATGGGGAGAAGGAGAGGGCGGTGGAGACGCTGACGCTGCAGATGAAGAACCTGGTGAGAGTTGGGGGGGGACATGTTGGGGGCCGTCACCTCCTCGCTTGTCCACAGCTCCTGCAGAACATGGTGGGGTGAGGTGGGTGCTGGGTTTTTCTGCTGAGGAGCAAAGGATGGGATCATAGAACAACCAGGTTGGAAGAGACCCATCGGATCTTCGAGTCCAACCATTCCTATCAAACACTAACCCATGTCCCTCAGGACCTCATCTACCTGTCCCTTAAACACCTCCAGGGAAGGGGAATCAACCACCTCCCTGGGCAGCCTGTTCCAATGCCCAATGACCCTTTCTGTGAAAAACTTCCTCCTGATGTCCAACCTAAATCTCCCCTGGTGGAGCTTGAGGCCATTCCCTCTTGTCCTGTCCCCTGTCCCTTGGCAGAAGAGCCCAGCTCCCTCCTCTCCACAACCTCCTCTCAGGGAGTTGCAGAAAGTTGATCCAAGCCAAGATGCCATTGGCCTTCTTGGCCACCTGCGCCACTACTGCCTCATGCTCAGTCACTGTCACCAACACCCCCAGGTCCTTCTCCTCCAGGCACTTTCCAGCCAGACTTCTCCTAGTCTGGACCTGCTCAGGGTTGTTGTGCCCCAAGTGCAGGATCTGCCATTTGGCCTTGTTAACCCTCATCCCGTTGGTCTCGGCCTATGGATCCAGCCTGTTCCCATCCCTTTGGAGCCTCCTGACCCTCCAGCAGATCAAGCTTCCACCCAGCTCAGTGTCATCTGCAAACTTCCTAAGGGTGCACTTGGTGCCTTAATCCAGGTCATTGATAAAGGCATTGAGCAGGGCTGGACCCAGCACTGAGCCCTGGGATGTGGAGCTCAAGGACAGGGCTCAGAGCAGGGGTGGCTGCCCCAACCCCGGAAGGGTTCAAGGGCAGGTTGGATGGGGTTTGGAGCCCCTGATGCAGTGGGAGGTGGCCCTGCCCATGACAGAGGTGGCACTAGTTGGCTTTGAGGTCCTTTCCACCCCAAACCCTTCCATGGTTCCCTGTGTCTGATGCTGAGGAACATCAGCCTCTGGCTAAGGCGGTGGAACTGGCAGAGATGCCACCACCCAGCCCTGACACGGAGGTGATGGGCTCTGCAGGAGGCCTCACGCACCCAGGACACGCCTGAGGTGGACACACTGCGCTCTGAGGCGGAGATGCTCCGGAAGGCACTGCAGGAGATCACCCAGGTGCTCCCCCTGTGCCTCAGTTTCCCCTGTGCCTCTGTTCCCCCCCCCGTGCCTCAATATCCCCCATGCCTCAGTTTCCCCTGTTCCTCAGTTTCCCTGCTTGTGCCTCAGTTTCCCCTCTGCGCCTCAGTTTCCCCTGTGCCTCAGTTTCCCTTGTGCCTCAGTTTCCCTCCTCATGCCTCAGTTTACCCCTCGTGCCTCAGTTCCCCCTGTGCCTCAATTCCCTCCTGTGCCTCAGCTCCCCCTGTGCCTCTGTTACCCCTCGTGCCTCAGTTTCCCCCCTCGTGCCTCAATTCCCCCCTGTGCCTCAGCTCCCCCTCATGCCTCAGTTTCCTCTGTGCCTCAGTTTCCCCTGTGCCTCACTTTCCCCCCCATGCCTCAGTTTCCCACACTGTGCCTCAGTTTCCCCTGTGCCTCACTTTCCCCCCCATGCCTCAGTTTCCCACACTGTGCCTCAGTTTCCCCCTGTTCCTCAGTTCCCCCCTGTCTCTCCCCCCAGGCTGTCCTGGCCGAGGACCCCGTTCAGCCCCCTCCCTCCTCGCCGTCCCCTACAGTGTCCCCTGTGTCCCCTCCCAGCACCGAGGTCGTTCTGGCCGCCCTGCGCCGCCAGCGCCTCCAGCTGCAGGTGAGGGGGGGGAGAAGGGTGATGGGGAGGAAAGAGGAGGGTGATGGGGATGGGGATGAAGGTGATGGGGATGAGGAGGGGGATGGAGATGGAGATGAAGGAGTTGAGGAAGATGGGGATGGAGATGATGGGGATGAGGAGGATGGGGATGGGGAGGAGGATGGAGATGGAGATGAAGGGGATGAGGATGATTGGGATGGAGATGAAGGGGATTAGGAGGATGGCGATGGAGATGAAGGGGATGAGGAGGATGGGGATGGTGAGGACAATAGGGAGGAGGAAGATGATGGGGGTGGGAATGAGGGGGATGGGAATGGAGATGGAGACGATGAAGATGGTGAGGACAATGGCAATGATGGCAGTGATGAGGATGGTGAGGATGGTGAGGAGGCTGGGGATGGAGATGATGGGGATGAGGATGGGGATGAGGAGGATGGGGATGGAGATGATGGAGATGATGGGGATGGAGATGATGGGGATGAGGAGGATGAGGATGGAGATGATAGGGATGAGGAGGATGGGGATGGAGATGATGGGACTGAGGAGGATGGAATGGGAATGAAGGGGATGAGGATGGGAATGAGGAAGATGGGGATGGAGATGATGGGGATGAGGATGGAATGGAGATGAAGGGGATGAGGAGGATGGGGATGGAGATGAAGGGGATGAGGAGGATGGGGATGAGGAGTTTGGGGATGGAGATGATGAGGATGACGAGGATGAGGTGGATGGGGATGGGAATGGAAATGGAGGGGATGAGGAGGATGGGCATGAGGATGGGGATGAGGAGGATGAAATGGGAATGAAGGGGATGAGGATGGGGATGAGGAGGATGGGAATGGAGATGAAGGGGATGAGGATGGAATGGAGGTGAAGGGGATGAGGAGGATGAAGATGGAGATGAAGGGGATAAGGAGGATGATTGGGATGGAGATGAAGGGGATGAGGAGGATGGGGATGGTGAGGACAGTAGGGATGAGGAAGATTATGGGGGTGGGAATGAGGGGGATGGGAATGGAGATGGATATGATGAAGATGGTGAGGACAATGGCAATGATGGCAGTGATGAGGATGATGGGGACGGTGAGGAGGATGGTGAGGAGGCTGGGGATGGAGATGATGGGGATGCGGAGGATGGGGATGGAGAGAAGGGTGAAATGGAGATGAGGAGGATGAGGATGGGGATGAGGAGGCTGGGGATGGATATAATGGAGATGAGGATGGGGATGAGGAGGATGGGGATGGAGATGAAGGGGATGAGGAGGATGGGGATGGAGATGAAGGGGATGGAGATGAAGGGGACGAGGAGGATGGGGATGGAGATGAAGGGGATGAGGAGGATGGGGATGGAGATGAAGGGGATGGAGATGAAGATGATGAGGAGGATGGGGATGGAGATGACAAGGATGACGAGGATGAAGTGGATGGGGATGGAGACGATGGGGATGAGGAGGATGGAATGGGAGTGAAGGGGATGAGGATGGGGATGAGGAAGATGGGGATGGAGATGAAGGGGATGAGGAGGATGAAGATGGAGATGAAGGGGAGAAGGAGAATGAGGATGGAGATGAAGGGGATATGAGGAGGATGGGGATGAGGAGTCTGGGGATGGAGATGACGAGGATGACGTGGATGGGGATGGGGATGGAGGGGATGAGGAGGATGGGGATGATGATGGGGATGGAGATGATAGGGATGAGGAAGATGGGGATGGAGATGATGGGGATGAGGATGGAGTGGAGATGAAGGGGATGAGGAGGATGGGGATGGAGATGAAGGGGATGAGGAGGATGGAGTGGAGATGAAGGGGATAAGGAGGATGAAGATGGAGATGAAGGGGATGAGGAGGATGGGGATGAGGAGTTTGGGGATGGAGATGATGAGGATGACGAGGATGAGGTGGATGGGGATGGGGATGGAGGGGATGAGGAGGATGGGGATGGAGGGGATGAGGAGGATGGGGATAAGGAAGATGGGGATGGAGATGATGGGGATGAGGAGGATGGAATGGGAATGAAGGGGATGAGGATGGGGATGAGGAGGATGGGGATGGAGATGATGAGGATGACGAGGATGAGGTGGATGGGGATGGGGATGAAGGGGATGAAGGGGATGAGGAGGATGAGGATGGGAATGAGGAGGATGGGGATGGAGATGAAGGGGATGAGGATGGGGATGAGGAGGATGGGGATGGAGATGACGAGGATGAGGTGGATGGGGATGGAGGGGATGAGGAGGATAAGGATGAGGATGTGGATGAGGAGGATGGAATGGAGATGATGGTGATGCTGGAGCTGGAGGTTGGGTTGGGGTTGGTGTGTTGGACGCTGCTGTGTCGGTGCAGGAGTGTCGTGCGCGGTGCGAGCGGTTGCACGAGGAGCTGTGTTCCGGGCGGCTCCGGGCGCAGGAGCTGAGCGAGGAGGTCGGGCGCTGCCGACGGGCACAGGACGAGGCCCTGGGGCAGCTCAGCCGCCTGCGCACAGAGAGCGACGACCTGCGCAGGTACCCACTGTCCCTCTGTCTGTCTGTCTGTCCAGCTGTCTGTCTGTCCCAAGCTCCAGTCGTCCCCCACATGCCTGCCCCCGAGTCCGTCTTTGCACACCTGTCCTCGAGGCTTTGCGTCTGTCTGTCTGTCCGTCCACACGTGTCCATCTGCCTCCATCGCTGTGTCTGTCTGTCTGTCTGTCCATCTGTGTCCATCTGCCTCCCCACCCACATTCATCTGTCCGTCCATCCACCCATGTCCATCCGCCTCCCCACCTATGTCCATCTGTCTATCTGTCTGTTCACCTGTACCCATCTGCCTCCCTACCTGCATCTGTCTGTCTGTCCACCTGTGTCCATCCAGCTGTGCACCTGTGTCCGTCCGTCTCACTGTCCACATGTGTCTGTCTGTCTCCCCACCTATGTCCGTCAGTCTATCCGTCTGTTTACCCATATCTATCTGCTTCCCTACTTGCATCCGTCTGTCTGTCCATCCACCCATGTCCGTCTGCCTCCATCCCCATGTCTGTCTGTCTTTCCATCCAGCTGTGTCCAACTGCCTCTCTACCTGTGTCCATCTGCCTGGCCACTCACATCCATCTGTCTGTCCATCCACCTGTGTCCATCTGTCTGTTTATCCACCCATTCTGTCTGCCTCCCTACCTGTGTCCATCTGTCTGTCCACCCATGTCCGTCTGCCTCCGTCCCCGTATCTGTCTGTCTGTCCATCCACCCGTGTCCATCTGCCTCTCTACCTGTGTCCATCTGCCTGGCCACTTGTGTCCATCTATCTGTCCATCCACTTATGTCCATCTGTCTGTTCATCCACCTGTGTCCATCTGTCTGTTCATCCACCCCTGTCTGTCTGCCTCCCTACCTGTGTCCATCTGTCTGTCCACCCATATCCATCTGCCTCCCTATCTGCATCCGTCTGTCTGTCCATCCATCCATGTCCATCTGCCTCCGTCCACGTGTCTGTCTGTCTGTCCACCTGTGTCTGTCTGCCTTCCCACCCATGTCTGTCTGTCCACTCGTGTCCATCTGCCTCTCAACCGGCATCCTTCTTTCTGCCTCTCCGCTCACATCCACCTGTCTGTCTGTCTGTCCACCTGTGCCCACCCGTGTCGGTAAATGGTGTTAAGTCCAGCTGGAGGCCAGTGACAAGTGGGGTTCCCCAGGGCTCAGTGCTGGGTCCAGTCCTGTTCAATGTCTTCATCAATGACCTGGATGAAGGCATTGAGGGGACCCTTAGCAAGTTTGCAGATGACACAAAGCTGTGTGGAGGTGTCGATCTGCTAGAGGGTCGGGAGGCTCTGCAAAGGGACCTGGACAGGCTGGGCCGCTGGGTAATGTCCAACAGCATGAGATTTAACACGGCCAAGTGCCGGGTCCTGCACTTGGGGCACGACAACCCTATGCAGAGCTACAGACTGGGAGAAGCCTGGCTGGAAAGTGCCAGGAGGAGAGGGACCTGGGGGTGTTGGTCAACAGCCGACTAAACATGAGGCAGCAGTGTGCCCAGGTGGCCAAGAAGGCCAATGGCATCCTGGCTTGGATCAGAAACGGTGTGACCAGCAGGGCCAGGGAGGTTATTCTATATCTGTACTCAGCACAGGTGAGGCCGCTCCTTGAATCCTGTGTTCAGTTGTGGGCCCCTCAGCACAAGAAGGATGTTGAGGCTCTGGAGCGAGTCCAGAGAAGAGCAATGAGGCTGGTGAAGGGGCTGGAGAACAGGTCCTATGAGGAGTGGCTGAGAGAGCTGGGGGTGTTTCTCCTGGAGAAGAGGAGGCTGAGAGGAGACCTCATTACTCTCTACAACTACCTGAAAGGAGGTTGTGGAGAGGAGGTTAATGGTCTCTTCTCCCAAGGGACAGGGGACAGGGCAAGAGGGAATGGCCTCAAGCTCCACCAGGGGAGATTTAGGCTGGAGATTAGGAGGAAGTTTTTCACACAGAGGGTGACTGGGCATTGGAATAGGCTGCCCAGGGAGGTGGTTGATTCCCCTTCCCTGGAGGTGTTTAAGGGACGGGTGGATGAGGTCTTGAGGGACTTGGTTTAGTGTCAGATAGGAATGGTTGGACTAGAAGATCCGCTGGGTCCCTTCCAACCTGGTTGTTCTGTGATTCTGTGATTCTGTGTCCGTGTGTCCGTCAGGGAGCGTCTGCGAGCGGAGGCTGCGCTGGCAGAGGAGCAGCAGCGGGTGGGAGCTCTGCAGCAGGAGCGGCTGCAGCTGCAGCGTCGGGCGCAGGGGCTGGAGGACGCCAGCCACGAGGCCGCCCGACACGCACAGGCCACACGCCTGCAGCTGCAGCAAAGGTGGGGACTGCAGCGCTACTCCAGGGGCAACTGGGAGATGACTGGGGGCAACTGGGAGGCAGCTGGAGGCAACTGGGAGATGATTGGGGCAACTGGGAGCTGATTGGAGGCAATTGGGGAGGGCCTGGGGCAACTGGGAGATGATTGGGACAACTGGGAGATGACTGGGGGCAACTGAGAGGGAGCTAGGGCAACTGGGAAGGAGCTGGAGGCAACTGGGAGATGATTGGAGGAAACTGGGAGGGAACTGGCGCAACTGGAAGGAGCTAGAGGCAACTGGGACCTGATTGGAGGCAACTGGGAGGGAGCTGAAGGCAGCTGGGAGATGATTTGGAGCAACTGGGAGATGATTGGGGGCAACTGGGAGGGAGCTGGGGCAACTGGGAAATGGTTGGAGGCAACTGGGAGGGAGCTGGGGCTACTGGGAGGGAGCTGGGGCAACTGGGAGAGGATTGGGGGCAATTGGGGAGGACCTGGGGCAATTGGGAGATGATTTGGGGCAACTGGGAGGGGGTTGGAGGCAACTGGAAGGGAGCTGGAGGCAGCTGGGAGATGATTTGGGGCAACTGGGAGATGATTTGGGGCAACTGGGAGGGAGCTGGGGCAACTAGGAACTGATTGGAGGCAACTGGGAAGGAGCTGGGGCAACTGGGAGGGAGCTGGGGCAACTGGGAAGGAGCTGGAGGCAACTGGGAGATGATTGGAGGAAACTGAGAGGGAGCTGGAAGCAACTGGGAGGGGGATGGGACAACTGGGAGGGAGCTGGAGCAACTGGGAGATGATTGGGGGCAACTGGGAGATGATTTGGGGCAATTGGGGAGGACCTGGGGCAACTGGGAGATGATTGGGACAACTGGGAGATGATTGGGGGCAACTGCGAGGGAGCTAGGGCAACTGGGAAGGAGCTAGAGGCAACTGGGAGATGATTGGGGACAACTGGGAGGGAGTTAGGGCAACTGGGAGGGAGTTAGGGCAACTGGGAGGGAGCTGGGGCAACTGGGAGATGATTGGGGGCAACTGGGAGGGAGCTGGAGGCAACTTGAAGGGGGCTAGGGGCAACTAGGAGGGGGCTGGAGGCAACTGGGAGATGATTGGGGGCAACTGGGAGGCAGCTGAGGCAACTGGGAGGGGGCTGGAGGCAACCGGGAGCTTATTGGAGGCAACTGGGAGGGAGCTGGGGCAACTGGAAGATGATTGGAGGCAACTGAGAGGTGGCTGGGTTAACTGGGAGGGGGCTGGAGGCAACTGGGAGCTGATTGGAGGCAATTGGGGGGGAGCTGGTGCAACTGGGAAGGAGCTGGAGGCAACTGGGAGCTGATTGGAGGCAGCTAGGAGGCAGCTGGGGCAACTGGGAGGGGGCTGAGGCAAATGGGAGCTGATTGGAGGCAATTGGGGGGAGCTGGGGCAACTGGGAAGGAGCTAGAGACAACTGGGAGCTGATTGGAGGCAACTGGGAGGCAGCTGGGGCAACTGGGAGGGAGCTGGAAGCAACTGGGAGGGAGCTGGAGGCAACTAGGAGGGGACGGGGTAATAGGGAGGGGGTTGGGGGTAATTGGCACAGGGGTGAAGGTAACTGGGATGGGGCTGGGGTTAACTGGGAGATGACTGGTGACAACTGGGAGGGAGCTTGGGGTCACTAGGATCATGCATGAGACAACTGGGAGGGGACAGGGGGCAACTGGGAGGGAATGGGGCAACTGGGAGGGGGCTGGGGGGAACTGGGAGGGGGCTGGAGGTGACTGGGAGTGGGCTGGGGCAACTGGGAGGATGTGTGGGGTAACTAGGAAGGTGGATGGAGCAACTGGGAGGGTGGATGTGACAACTGGGAGGATGCGTGGGGTAACTGGGAGGGCCTGTGGGGCAACTGGAAGTGGGCTGAGTTAACTGGGAGGATGCATGGGGTAACTGGGAGGGTGGATGTGGCAACTGGGAGGATGTGTGGGGTAACTGGGAGGGTGTGTGGGGCAACTGGAAGTGGGCTGGGGTAACTGGGAGAATGCGTGAGGAAACTGGGAGGGTGGATGAGGAAACTGGGAGGATGCGTGGGTAACTGGGAGGATGCATGGGGTAACTGGGAGGGTGGATGAGGCAACTGGGAGGATGCATGGGGTAAATGGGAGGATGGATAGGGTAACTGGGAAGATGCGTGGGGTAACTGGGAGGATGTGTGGGGTAACTGGGAGATTGTGTGGGACAACTGGGAGGATGCCTGGGGGAACTGGGAAGGTGGATGGGGCAACTGGGAGGATGTGTGGGGGAACTGGGAGGGTCTGTGGGGCAACTGGAAGTGGTCTGGGGTAACTGGGAGGATGGATGAGGCAACTGGGGGGAGGCATGTGGTAAATGGAAGGGTGGATGGGGTAACCAGGAAGATGTGTGAGGCAACTGGGAGAACGTGTGGGGCAACTGGGAAGATGCGTGGGGCAACTGGGAGGATGCGTGGGGTAACTGGGAAGGCGAATGGGGTAACTGGGAGGGTGCTTCACCTCCCCAGCGCGTGTATCCTGCACTGCAGCAGATGCTGCATCTCCCTCCCCACCCTGCCCCCCCCAAAAAAAAATCTGGGGGCTGCCACCTCCCCTGGTGGCTGCGGCATCCCCCATGGAGCATCCTGTGAGGCAGTGGGTGCTGCAGCCGCCGTCCCATGGGTGCTCGTTGGGTACCCACAGCCAGCAGCAGGTGGAGGAGCTGGAGGCGCAGCGGGCAGAGGTGCAGCAGCAGCTGCTGGAGGCGCGGGAGGCGCTGAGCCGCGCAGCGCTGGAGGCCGAGGTGGCTCGCAGCGAGCGGGACGCGCTGACCGAGGCGCTGGGCAAGGTGGGTGCCCCCAGCCCCTCTCCAGAGGGTCATTGGGCGTTGGAATAGGCTGCCCAGGGAGGGGGTTGATTCCCCTTCCCTGGAGGTGTTTAAGGGACGGGTGGATGAGGTCCTGAGGGACTTGGTTTAGTGTTTGATAGGAATGGTTGGACTAGAAGATCCAATGGGTCCCTTCCAACCTGGTTGTTCTATGATTCTATGATTCAGACAGCGTGAGGCTGCACCCACTGCTTGGGGTTGCACCTGCAGCTGGAAGGTGAGCCTGTTGCTTCAGGGTTGCACCTGCTGCATTGGGTTCACCCACATCCTAAGAGAATCATAGAATAGAATCAGAGAATCACCAGGTTGGAAGAGACCCACTGGATCATCGAGTCCAACCATTCCCATCAATCACTAACCCATGTCCCTCAACACCTTGTCCACCCATCCCTTAAGCCCCTCCAGGGAAGGTGAATCAACCCCCTCCCTGGGCAGCCTCTCCCACTGCCCAGTCATCCCTTCTGGGAAAAACTTCCCCCTGATGTCCAGACAGACCCTCCCCTGGTGGAGCTTGAGGCCATTCCCTCTCGTCCTGTCCCCTGTCCCTTGGCAGAAGAGCCCAGCTCCCTCCTCTCCACAACCTCCTCTCAGGGACTTGCAGAGAGCAATGAGGTCTCCCCTCAGCCTCCTCTTCTCCAGGAGAAACACCCCCAGCTCTCTCAGACGCTCCTCTTCTTCTCCAGACCCTTTCCCCAGCTTTGTTGCTCTTCTCTGGACTCGCTCCAGAGCCTCAACATCCTTCTTGTGCTGAGGGGCCCACAACTGACCCCAGGATTGGAGGAGCAGTCTCCCCAGTGCCAAGTCCAGAGGGAGAAGAACCTCCCTGGCCCTGCTGGCCACACCGTGTCTGATCCAAACCAAGATGCCATTGGCCTTCTTGGCTACCTTGGCCACTGCTACCTCATGCTCAGTAGCTGTCAACCAACCCCCCCAGGTCCTTCTCCTCCAGGCACTTTCCAGCCAGACTTCTCCTAGTCTGGAGCTGCTCAGGGTTGTTGTGCCCCAAGTGCAGGATCTGCTATTTGGCCTTGTTAACCCTCATCCCATTGGTCTCAGCCCATGGATCCAGCCTGTTCCGATCCCTTTGGAGCCTCCTGACCCTCCATTAGATCCAGCTTCCACCCAGCTCAGTGTCATCTGCAAACTTGCTAAGGGAGCACTCGGTACCTTCATCCAGGTCATTGATGAAGCCATTGAGCAGGGCTGGCCCCAGCACTGAGCCCTGGGACAGCAGTTGTACCTCCATGCAGCAGGTGCAGCAGGTACCTCCATGCATGGGATGCAGCCTCAAGCCCCTCTGATGTCCCCACAGGCGCAGGGCAGCTGCGGAGAGCTGGCAGCGGCTCAGCGGGCGGCGCAGGCCGAGGAGTCCCGGCTGCGGGATGCTCTGGCCAAGACAAGTGAGCTGGCATCGGCGCTGGCGCAGGAGAAGGCGCAGCTGAGCTGCCACCTGGCGCAGCTGGAAGAGGAGCGGGAGAGCGGCCGCACGCGGAGCGGGGAGCTGGGCCGCGAGCTGGCAGGGCTGCGGGCACAGCTGGAGCAGCTGCAGCGCAGCGCCCAGGCCAAGGAGCAGCAGCTGCAGCGAGCGTGCAGCACCGCAGAGGAGAGCTGCAGGACGCTGCGGGCTGAGCTGCGGGCGCTGCGCGGGCAGCACCTCCGCCTGCGCCAGCACCTGGGACAGGTGGGGCTGCTGCAGCTGGGAGGGTGTGGGGGGAACTGGGAGGGGGCTGGGGGAAACTGGGAAGCGTCTGAGGCAACTTGAAGGGCGCTCGAGGTAACTGGGAGGATGAATGGGACATCTGGGAGGAGGCAGGGGGCAACTAGGAGGCAACTAGGGGCAACCAGGAGGGGGCTGGAGTGACTGAGAGGGGGCTGGAGGTAACTGGGAGGGGGCTAGGGGAAACTGGGAAGCATCTGAGATAACTTGAAGGGGTCTCGAGGTAACTGGGAGGATGCATGGGACATCTGGGAGGAGGCAGGGGGCAACTAGGAGGCAACTGGGGGCAACTGGGAGGGGGCTGGGGATAACTGGGAGGGGCCTGGGGGAAACTGGGAGGGGCCTGGGGGAAACTGGGAAGTGTCTGAGATTACTTGAAGGGGACTCAATGTAACTGGGAGGATGCATGGACATCTGGGAGGAGGCAGGGGGCAACTAGGAGGCAACTGGGGGCAACCAGGAGGGGACTGGAGTGACTGAGAGGGGGTTAGGGATAACTGGGAGGGGCCTGGGGGAAACTGGGAAGTGTCTGAGATAACTTGAAGGGCACTTGAGGTAACTGGGAGGATGAATGGGACATCTGGGAGGAGGCAGGGGGCAACTAGGAGGCAACTGGGGGCAACCGGGAGGGGGCTGGGGATAACTGAGAGGGGCCTGGGGGCAACTGGGAGGGGGCCAGAGTAACTCGGAGGAGACAGGGGGGCAAGTGGGAGGAGGCAGGGGGCAACTGGGAGTGTGGATGGGGTAACTGGGAGGATATGTGATGTAACTGGTGGAGACGATGGAGATGAGGATGGATGGGGATAAATAAAGGTGAGGATGAGGGTGGATGGAGATGAGGATGGAAGGATGGATGGATGGATGGAGATGGGGATGAGGATGGTAGATGGGGCAACTGAGAAGGGACTGGGAGGATCTGGGAGGATGCATTAGGCAACTGGGAGGGTGGATGGAGTAACTGGGAGGATGCATGGGGTAAGTGGGAGGGTGGATGGGGTATCTGGGAGGGTGGATGGGGTAAGTGGGAGGATGCATGGGGTAAGTGGGAGGATCCATGGGGTAAGTGGGAGGGTGGATGGGGTAAATGGGAGGGTGGATTGGGTAACTGAGAGGGTGGATGGGGTAACTGGGAGGATCCTTGGGGTAAGTGGGAGGGTGGATGGGGTAACTGGGAGGATGGACAGGTAACTGGAAAGGAGGATGGGGTAACTGGGAGGATGCATGGGGTGAGTGGGAGGGTGGATCTGGTAACTGGGAGGATGCATGGGGTAAATGGGAGGGTGAATGGGGTAACTGGGAGGGTGGATGGGGTAACTGGGAGGATGCATGGGGTAAGTGGGAGGATGCATGGGGTAAGTGGGAGGGTGGATGGGGTAACTAGGAAGGTGGATGGAGCGACTGGGAGGGTGATTGTGGCAACTGGGAGGATGTGTGGGGTAACTGGAAGTGGGCTGGGGTAACTGGGAGGATGTGTGAAGTAACTGGGAGGGTGTGTGGGGCAACTGGGAGGTTGTATGGGGTAAGTGGGAGGATGGATGGGGTAACTGGGAGGATGCATGGGGTGAGTGGGAGGGTGGATGGTGTAATTGGGAGGATGCATGGGGTAAGTGGGAGGGTGGATGGGGTAACTAGGAAGGTGGATGGAGCAACTGGGAGGGTGATTGTGGCAACTGGGAGGATGTGTGGGGTAACTGGAAGTGGGCTGGGGTAACTGGGAGGATGTGTGAAGTAACTGGGAGGGTGTGTGGGGCAACTGGGAGGTTGTATGGGGTAAATGGGAGGGTGGATGGGTAACTGGAAGGGTGGATGAGGTAACTGGACGGATGCATGGGGTGAGTGGGAGGGTGGATGGGGTAACTGGGAGGATGCATGGGGTAAGTGGGAGGATGCATGGGGTAACTGGGAGGGTGGATGGTGTAACTGGGAGGGTGCTGGCGTTGCCCCCGCAGGCGGTGCAGGAGCAGGGGGCAGCGGGTGAGGCTCTGTCGCGGGCACGGGCCGAGCAGGAGCAGCTGCGGCGGGAGCTGAGGCGCCTGGCCCGGGCGCGCGAGGGCTGTGCCAAGGAGGGTGCCAGCCTGGCCGTGCAGCTGGCAGCCGCGCGGCGCCAGGCACAACATCGCGCCCACGAGGTTGCCGCACTCAGGTGGGTGTGCGGGGCTGGGGGTGTCCTCGGGTTTGTCCTCGTCCCCCCTGCGGCCCCGTTTTCAGCTGCATGGCTGCGCTTTGCAGATGTGAGAAGGAGGGGCTGGAGGGCAGCGTGTCGCAGCTGCAGCAGCAGCTGGCCCAGCACGACGCCCGCAGCCGCCAGCTGGAGAGCGAGGGGCGTGCGCTGCTGCAGGCCAAGGAGGCACTGGAGGGTGAGCAGCCAGCAGCAGCTTAATCAGACGTCCATCCGCATCCTTCCACCCACATCCACCCATCCTCATCTCCATCCATCCTCATCCTCATCTTTATTCATCCCCATCCATCCTCATCCCCATCTCCATCCATCCATACATCTGTCCATCATCATCTCCATCCACCCTCATCTCACCTTTATTTATCCCCATCCATCCTCATCTCCATCCATTCATCCCCATCCATCCATCCATCCATCCATCCATCTGTCCTCACCCATCCATCTATCCATCCCCATCCAACCATGCATCCAACCTCATCTTCATCCATCCATCCATCCATCCATCCATCCATCCATCCATCCATCTTTATCCATCCATTTTCATCCATCCATCCTCATCCCAATCCATCCATGCTCTTCCATATATCCATCCATCCATCCTCCCCATCCTCCTCATCCATCCTTCCATCCTTCCATCCATCCATCCTTCCATCCATGCTCTTCCATCCGTCCGTCCATCCATCCATCCATCCATCCATGCTCATCCATCCATCCATCCATCCATCCATCTTCATTCCCATCCATCCATGCTCATCCATCCATCCATCCATCCATCCATCCATCCATGCTCATCCATCCATCCATCCATCCATCCATCCATCCATCCATCCATCATCCATCCACTTACGTTCATTCCTCATCCATCCATCCATCCATCCATCCATCCATCCATCCATCCATCCATCCATCCATCCACTTACGTTCATTCCTCATTCATCCATCCATCCATCCATCCATCCATCCATCCATCCATCCATCCATCCATCCTCATCTCACTCCATTCATGCTCTTCCTTCCTTCCTTCCATCCATCCATCCATCCATGCTCATCCATCCATCCATCCATCATCCATCCACTTACGTTCATTCCTCATCCATCCATCCATCCATCCATCCATCCATCCATCCATCCATCCACTTACGTTCATTCCTCATTCATCCATCCATCCATCCATCCATCCATCCATCCATCCATCCTCATCTCGCTCCATTCATGCCCTTCCTTCCTTCCTTCCTTCCTTCCTTCCTTCCTTCCTTCCTTCCTTCCTTCCTTCCTTCCTTCCTTCCTTCCTTCCTTCCTTCCTTCCTTCCTTCCTTCCTTCCTTCCTTCCTTCCTTCCTTCCTTCCTCATCTCACTCCATTCATGCTCATCCATCCATCCATCCATCCATCTATCCATATCCATCCATCCATCCCTGCCTCCCTCCCTCCATCCATCTCCCTATACTCATCCCTTCGTCCCCCCAACCAACTATCCATCCATCCATCCATCCATCCATCCATCCATCCATCCTCATCTCACTCCATTCATGCTCTTCCTTCCTTCCTTCCATCCACCCATCCATCCATGCTCATCCATCCATCCATCCATCCATCATCCATCCACTTATGTTCATTCCTCATCCATCCATCCATCCATCCATCCATCCATCCATCCATCCATCCATCCATCCATCATCCATCCACTTACGTTCATTCCTCATCCATCCATCCATCCATCCATCCATCCATCCATCCATCCATCCATCCATCCATCCTCATCTCACTCCATTCATGCTCTTCCTTCCTTCCTTCCATCCACCCATCCATCCATGCTCATCCATCCATCCATCATCCATCCACTTACGTTCATTCCTCATCCATCCATCCATCCATCCATCCATCCATCCATCCATCCATCCATCCATCCTCATCTCGCTCCATTCATGCCCTTCCTTCCTTCCTTCCTTCCTTCCTTCCTTCCTTCCTTCCTTCCTTCCTTCCTTCCTTCCTTCCTTCCTTCCTTCCTTCCTCATCTCACTCCATTCATGCTCATCCATCCATCCATCCATCCATCTATCCATATCCATCCATCCATCCCTGCCTCCCTCCCTCCATCCATCTCCCTATACTCATCCCTTCGTCCGTCCATCCATCCATCCATCCATCCATCCATCCATCCATCCATCCTCATCTCACTCCATTCATGCTCTTCCTTCCTTCCTTCCATCCACCCATCCATCCATGCTCATCCATCCATCCATCCATCATCCATCCACTTATGTTCATTCCTCATCCATCCATCCATCCATCCATCCATCCATCCATCCATCCATCCATCCATCCATCCACTTACGTTCATTCCTCATTCATCCATCCATCCATCCATCCATCCATCCATCCATCCATCCATCCATCCATCCATCCATCCACTTACGTTCATTCCTCATCCATCCATCCATCCATCCATCCATCCATCCATCCATCCATCCATCCACTTACGTTCATTCCTCATTCATCCATCCATCCATCCATCCATCCATCCATCCATCCATCCATCCATCCATCCATCCTCATCTCACTCAATTCATGCTCTTCCTTCCTTCCTTCCATCCACCCATCCATCCATGCTCATCCATCCATCATCCATCCACTTACGTTCATTCCTCATCCATCCATCCATCCATCCATCCATCCATCCATCCATCCATATCTCGCTCCATTCATGCCCTTCCTTCCTTCCTTCCTTCCTTCCTTCCTTCCTTCCTTCCTTCCTTCCTTCCTTCCTTCCTTCCTTCCTTCCTTCCTTCCTTCCTTCCTTCCTTCCTTCCTTCCTTCCTCATCTCACTCCATTCATGCTCATCCATCCATCCATCCATCTATCCATATCCATCCATCCATCCCTGCCTCCCTCCCTCCATCCATCTCCCTATACTCATCCCTTCGTCCCCCCAACCAACTATCCATCCATCCATCCATCCATCCTCATCTCACTCCATTCATGCTCTTCCTTCCTTCCTTCCATCCACCCATCCATCCATGCTCATCCATCCATCCATCCATCCATCCATCCATCCATCCATCCACTTACGTTCATTCCTCATCCATCCATCCATCCATCCATCCATCCATCCATCCATCCTCATCTCACTCCATTCATGCTCTTCCTTCCTTCCTTCCATCCACCCATCCATCCATGCTCATCCATCCATCCATCATCCATCCACTTACGTTCATTCCTCATCCATCCATCCATCCATCCATCCATCCATCCATCCATCCTCATCTCGCTCCATTCATGCCCTTCCTTCCTTCCTTCCTTCCTTCCTTCCTTCCTTCCTTCCTTCCTTCCTTCCTTCCTTCCTTCCTTCCTTCCTTCCTTCCTTCCTTCCTTCCTTCCTTCCTTCCTTCCTTCCTTCCTTCCTTCCTTCCTTCCTTCCTTCCTCATCTCACTCCATTCATGCTCATCCATCCATCCATCCATCCATCTATCCATATCCATCCATCCATCCCTGCCTCCCTCCCTCCATCCATCTCCCTATACTCATCCCTTCGTCCGTCCATCCATCCATCCATCCATCCATCCATCCATCCATCCATCCATCCATCCATCCATCCTCATCTCACTCCATTCATGCTCTTCCTTCCTTCCTTCCATCCACCCATCCATCCATGCTCATCCATCCATCCATCCATCATCCATCCACTTACGTTCATTCCTCATCCATCCATCCATCCATCCATCCATCCATCCATCCATCCATCCATCCATCCACTTACGTTCATTCCTCATTCATCCATCCATCCATCCATCCATCCATCCATCCATCCATCCATCCATCCATCCTCATCTCACTCAATTCATGCTCTTCCTTCCTTCCTTCCATCCACCCATCCATCCATGCTCATCCATCCATCATCCATCCACTTACGTTCATTCCTCATCCATCCATCCATCCATCCATCCATGCTCATCCATCCATCCATCCATCCATCCTCATCTCGCTCCATTCATGCCCTTCCTTCCTTCCTTCCTTCCTTCCTTCCTTCCTTCCTTCCTTCCTTCCTTCCTTCCTTCCTTCCTTCCTTCCTCATCTCACTCCATTCATGCTCATCCATCCATCCATCCATCTATCCATATCCATCCATCCATCCCTGCTTCCCTCCCTCCATCCATCTCCCTATACTCATCCCTTCGTCCCCCCAACCAACTATCCATCCATCCATCCATCCTCATCTCACTCCATTCATGCTCTTCCTTCCTTCCTTCCATCCATCCATCCATGCTCATCCATCCATCCATCCATCCATCCATCCATCCATCCATCCATCCACTTCTGTTCATTCCTCATCTGTCTCACACTTTCTCCACCTGCCTCCTCACCCCTGTCCCATTGTCCCCTGTGCGGTGTGTGTGCAGCGGATCTGGCTGCGGCGCAGGAGCTGCGGGCGCAGGAGCTGCAGGCGCAGCGGGAGGCGGCAGTGGCGGCCGAGGCTGCAGCGGTGGCCGCAGCCGTGCAACGTGCCCGTGACACCCACCGTGACGAGCTCCACCGCCTGCAGCGCCACAAGGTGGGCACCAACCCGGCCCCAACGCCAAGTTCTGGGGGGAAGGTCTGACTTTTGGGGCTAAATGCGAAGTCTTGGGGTGACATGCTGAGCTTGGGAGTGAAACACTGAGTTTTGGGGGTGCAATGCTGAGGTTTGGGGATGATTTTGGGGTGTGATGCTGGTTTTGGGGGGATGTGCTGCTCGTTTTTGAGGTTCAGTGCTGGGGTTTGGGGCAGTTTCCGGGGCTCAGTGCTGGTTTTGGGGCTCTGTGCTGGGTTTGGGGCTCTGTGCTGGGTTTGGGGTTCAGCTCTACTTTTGGTTTGGGACTTCAGTGCTGGTTTAGGGGCTCAGTTCAGTTTTTGGGGCTCAGCTCTGATTTTGGGGCTTATCTCTGGTTTTGGGGCTCAGCTCTGTTCTCAGGGCCCAATAGTGGTTTCAGGGCTCAGCTCCAGTTTGGGGCTCAGTTCTGATTTGGGACTCAGCTCTGTTTTCGGGGCTTATTTCTGTTTTGGGGGCTCAGCTCTTGGTTTGGGACTCAGTGCTGGTTTTGAGGCTCAGGTCTGGTTTCGGGGCTCATCACTGTTTTTGGCTCTCAGCCCTGTTTTGGGGACTCAGCTCTGTTTTGGGGGCTCAGCTCTTTTTGGGGGCTCAGTTCTTTTTGGGGGCTCAGCTCTTGTTTTGGGGCTCAGCTCTGGATTGGTGGCTTAGCTCAGTTTTTGGGACTCAGCTCTTGTTTCATGACTCAGCTCTAGTTTCGGGGCTCAGCTCAGTTTTTGGGGCTCAGCTCTTGTTTTGTGACTCAGTGCTGGTTTTGAGGCTCAGGTCTGGTTTCGGGGCTCAGCTCTAGTTTCGTGGCTCATCACAGTTTTTGGGTCTCAGCCCTGTTTTTGTGACTCAGCTCTAGTTTTGTGTCTCAGCCCTGTTTTTGGGGCTCACCTCAGTTTTGGGGGTTCCCTTTATGGGGAGCAGGAGGAGCTGGAAGCTGAGCGTGAGCGGCTGACACGGGCGCAGGAGTCGCTGGCGGCCGAACTGGCGTCGACGCAACGGGAACGTGAGGCCGAGCGGCAGCAGGTGGGTGCCCACCGGGTCCCCCCAGGTGGGTTTTGGGGTGTCCCCCCTCCCCACTGAGCCGTGTCATAGAATCATAGAATCATAGAACAACCAGGTTGGAAGGGACCCATCGGATCATTGAGTCCAACCATTCCTATCTAACACTAAACCAAGTCCCTCAAGACCTCATCCACCCGTCCCTTAAACACCTCCAGGGAAGGTGAATCAACCACCTCCCTGGGCAGCCTATTCCAATGCCCAATCACCCTTTCTGTGAAAAACTTCCTCCTAATCTCCAGCCTAAATGTCCCCTGGTGGAGCTTGAGGCCATTCCCTCTTGTCCTGTCCCCTGTCCCTTGGCAGAAGAGCCCAGCTCCCTCCTCTCTACAACCTCCCTTCAGGTAGTTGTAGAGAGTAATGAGGTCTCCTCTCAGCCTCCTCTTCTCCAGGATAAACACCCCCAGCTCTCTCAGCCGCTCCTCATAGGGCCTGTTCTCCAGCCCCTTCACCAGCTTCCTTGCTCTTCTCTGGACTCTCTCCAGAGCCTCAACATCCTTCTTGTGCTGAGGGGCCCACAACTGTACAAAGTATTCGAGGATCGGCCTCCCCAGTGCTGAGTCCAGAGGGAGAAGAACCTCCCTGGCCCTGCTGGTCACACCATTTCTGATCCAAGCCAGGATGCCATTGGCCGTGTGTCCCTGCAGGTGCTGGCACTGCAGGAGGAGGAGAGGGCTGCAGCGGCCCAGGCGCTGAGGGGGCTGCAGCACAGCCTGGATGAGGCCACGGCCCAGATGGAGTTGCAGCGCAGAGAGGTCACCGAGCACCAGGAGAAGGAGCAGGTGGGGAGAGGGGGAGACTGGGAGCTCCCCACCCTCACCCAGAGTGGCACTGAGCCCCACATGTCCCTCCACAGGCACCCCCAATAGCCCCCCTCGTTGCATCCCCCATTGCACCCCTCATGCCTGGGCACCCCCCAGACACCGCCCAGTCCTGGGGACCCCTCCCACGGCCCCTCATTGAAACCCCTACTTGATATCCCCATGCCTGGGACCCCTCTATTGCCACCCCCACCCCCACCCTTGCAACCTCCATGCTGGGCACCCCCCATACCACACACCACTGCACCCCCCAACTCCTGGGGACCCCCTATTGCCCCCCACATTGGAACCCTCCTTGCACCCCCAAGCCTGGTCACCAACTATTGCCCTCCTCATTGCACCCCCCATGCCAATGTACCCCCTATTGCCCCCTACTCTCTCCCATGTGCCCTCCATTGCACCCCCCTCATTCCTGGGCACCCCCCATTGCATCCCTCATGCCAGGATACACCCCACACCCACATTGAACCCCCCCCCAATGCCTGCACACCCCCCATTGCACCCCCCAGTCCTAGGCACCCCCTGTTGCCTCCCCATTTCACCCCCCAACTCCTGGGGCACCCCTATTGCCCCCCCATTGAACCCCCCTTGCACCCTCTCATGCCTGGTCACTATCTATTGCCCCCCCACTGCACCCCCTATGCCTGGGTGACCCCCCATTACCCCCCAGTCACCCCCAACCCCCATCATGCCTTTCCTCTTCATAACAACCCCCATGCCTGGGCACCCCCTTCCCCCTCCCATTGCAAGCCCCATACCCCCCATTACATTGCACCCCCCATGCCTTGGTACCCCCCCAGCAACCCCTGTGCCCCCCCTTGTTGCCCCCCAAAGCCTGGGCACCCCCCATTCCCCCCCCCCATTGCAAACCCCACATCTGAGCACCCCCCACCCCTGAGCATCCTCATCCTCATCCCTGCACCATCCTCATCTCAACCCCAGGCCTCCCATTTCCTCCACTGGGACCCCCCCTATTGCCCCCCGACCCCCAACCCTGGGCCCCCCCTTTTTTTGGGGGGTGTCTGAGGGGTCCCTGTGCAGGCTCTGGCTGTGGAGCTGCGGTCCCTGCGCCTGCAGCTGCAGGAGGACTCGGCCACACACCAGCAGGAGCTGAAAGTGCTGCGGGAGGAGGCCAAGGCCGCGGGCAAGCAGCGAGACAGTGCCCTGCGTGAGGTCAGACACCCCCAAAACACAATCACCCCCATAAAAGTCCATCCCAACCCGCAAATGCACCCCCAAACCCTATCCCGATCCCCCAAATCCCTCTAAACTCCATCCTAAACCCCAAATGCACCCCCAAACCCTATCCTGATCCTCAGAATCCCTCTAAACCCCATCCCAACCCGCAAATGTCCCCCCAAACCCATCCCAATCCCCAAAATCCCTCTAAACTCCATCCCAATCCCCAAATCCCCATAAGCCCCTTCCCAATCACCCCTAATCTCCATCCTAACCCCCAAATGCCCACCCAAACCCCATCCCGATCCCCCAAATCTCCCTAAATTCCATCCCAACCTGCAAATACACCTCCAAACCCCATCCTGATCCTCAGAATCCCTCTAAACTCCATGCCAACCTCCAAATGCCCCCCTAAACCCCATCCCAATCCCCAAATCCCCATAAACATCATCGCAATCCCCCCTAATCTCCATCCTAATCCCCAAATGCCCTCCAAACCCATCCCAATCCCCCAAAGCCCTCTAAACTCCACCCCAACACAGAAATGCACCCCGAAACCCCATCCCAATCCCTCAAATCCCTCTGAACCCATCCCAATCCCCCAAAGCCCTCTAAACTCCACCCCAACACACAAATGCACCCCGAAACCCCATCCCAATCCCTCAAATCCCTCTGAACTCCGTCCCAACCCACAAATGCATCCCCAAACTCATCCCAATCCCCCAAATCCCTCTAAACTCCATCCCAACCCTCAAATGCCCCCCAAACCCTATCCCGGTCCTCAAAATCCCCCTAAACCCCATCCCAATCCCCCCTAATCTCCATCTTAACCCCCAAATTCTCCCCTAAACCCCATCTCAATCTCCAAAGTCCCCCTAAACCCCATCCCAATCCCCCCTAATTTCTATCCTAACACCCAAATGCCCCCCAAACCAATCTTAATCCCCAAAATCCCTCTCAACTCCATCCCAACTCCCCCCCCATCCCCAACCCCAAATCCCCCTAAACCCCATCCCAATCCCCTCTAAACTCCAGCCCAGCCATCGGATGCCATCCAGACTCCATTCCAAATCCCACATAACCTCCAACCTGCCATTCCAAATCCCCCTAAACCTCATTGCGAGCCCCAAATCCTCCTTCAACTCCATCCTAAGCCCCAAATGCCCCCTAACCCCCACCCCAAACCCATGGTTGGACTCGATGATCCGATGGGTCTCTTCCAACCTGGCGGTTCTATGATTCTGTGATTCTATCCCCAAATCTCTCTCCTAACCCCCATCCCACCCCGTGGCCCACGTGCAGGTGGAGGCCGCGCGGGCGCAGCTGCGGTTGGTGTCGGAGGCGCAGGCCGCAGGGCAGCGGGAGCTGCTGGAGGCCCAACGCCAGGCCCGGGAGAGCCAGGAGAGCCGGGAGCTGCAGCGGCGCCAGGCCCAGGAGGCCCAGAGAGCCCTGGGGGACCAGACGAGGGAGAAGGAGGCCCTGCGGCGCTCCAACGAGGAACTGCGGGCGGCCCTGAGACGCGCTGAGGGAGAGCGCATCAGGTGAGGGCTGGGGGCTCCACGGCCAGGAGGTGGTCGGGACAAGGGCTGGATCCGTGGGCTGAGACCAATGGGATGAGGGTTAACAAGGCCAAATGGTGGATCCTGCACTTGGGGCACAACAACCCTGAGCAGCTCCAGACTAGGAGAAGTCTGGCTGGAAAGTGCCTGGAGGAGAAGGACCTGGGGGTGTTGGTGACAGGGACTGAGCATGAGGCAGCAGTGGCCCAGGTGGTCAAGAAGGCCAATGGCATCTTGGCTTGGATCAGACACGGTGGATCAGACCAGCAGGGCCAGGGAGGTTCTTCGCCCTCTGGACTCAGCACTGGTGAGACTGCTCCTCGAATCCTGTGTTCAGTTCTGGGCCCCTCAGCACAAGAAGGATGTTGAGGCTCTGGAGCGAGTCCAGAGAAGAGCAACGAAGCTGGTGAAGGGTCTGGAGAAGAAGAGGAGATTCTGAGAGAGTTGGAGGTGTTGATCCTGGAGAAAAGGAGGCTGAGGGGAGACCTCCTTGCTCTGTGCAAGTCCCTGAGAGGAGGTTGTGGAGAGGAGGGAGCTGGGCTCTTCTCCCAAGGGACAGAGGACAGGATGAGAGGGAATGGCCTCAAGCTCCACCAGGGGAGGGCCAGGATGAACATTGGGAAAAGATTTTTCCCAGAAAGGGTGATTGGTCAGTGTCAGAGGCTGCCCAGGGAGAGGGTTGAGTCCCCTTCCCTGGGGGGGTTTAAGGTGTGGGTGGATGAGGTGCTGAGGGACATGGGTTAGTGATTGATGGGATTGGTTGGACTGGATGATCCGATGGGTCTCTTCCAACCTGGTTGTTCTATGATTCTATGATAGGTGAGGATTGGGGGCTCCACGTCTGGGAGGTGGTCGGGACAAGGGGATGGTCAAGTTGGGAGATGCCAGGGGTGATGTGATGTCTTGAGAGGTGGTGCTTGAGGTCAAGGTGATGGTAGAATCATAGAATCATAGAACAACCAAGTTGGAAGGGACCCATCGGATCATCAAGTCCAACCATTCCTATCAAACACTAAACCATGTCCCTCAGGACCTCATCCACCCGTCCCTTAAACACCTCCAGGGAAGGGAAATCAACCACCTCCCTGGGCAGCCTATTCCAATGCCCAATGACCCTCTGTGTGAAAAACTTCCTCCTAATCTCCAGCCTAAATCTCCCCTGGTGGAGCTTGAGGCCATTCCCTCTTGTCCTGTCCTCCGTCCCTTGGGAGAAGAGCCCAGCTCCCTCCTCTCTACAACCTCCTTTCAGGTAGTTGTAGAGAGTAATGAGGTCTCCTCTCAGCCTCCTCTTCTCTGGGCTAAACAACTCCAGTTCTCTCAGCTGCTAAGATGGTGCTCAGGATCATGGGATGTCCACAGGGGGTGATAGATGCCTTGGGATGGTGATATTTGGAGTCAGGATGGTGGTCAGGAGAAGGATGGTGGTTGGGACAAGAGGCCAATCAGGTTAGGAGATGCGAAGAGGGATGTGATTTCTTGGAAGGTGATGCTTGCGTTCAGAGTGATGCTCAGGACCAGGGGATGCCCCAGCTGGGTTGTACATGGTGTGACGCAGCATCTTGGAAGGGGATGGTTGGGGCCAAGGCGATGCCTAGAATCATAGAATCACCAGGTCGGAAGAGACCCATCAGATCATCGAGTCCAACCATTCCCATCAATCACTAACCCATGTCCCTCAGCACCTCGTCCACCCATCCCTTAAACCCCTCCAGGGAAGGGAACTCAACCCCCTCCCTGGGCAGCCTCTGCCACTGCCCAGTGACCCTTGTGATAAGGTTGATAGTTGGGACAAGAGGACGATCAAGTCAGGAGATGCAGGAGAGGGTGTGATGCCTTGGAGGGCACTGCTTGGGGTTAGGATGATGCTCAAGTCAAGAGGATGGAAGCTTGGGGATGGAGGAATGTGCTGGAGCAGGTTGCCGCGGCTGAGAGGACCTTGGGAAGGGTCCTGGGAAGGGATCTCCAAGGTCAGGGGCCACCAGAGATGGAGGGAAGCCTGCAGTGGGGAGCAGGATGCTCAGGGTGGGGGTTGGCTCAGGACAGGGGGCGGTTGGGTTGGTGCTGGGGTTTGGGGAGACGCTGGTGGCCTTGGTGGTGGCCCCAGGGGGTGCTGGCAGCCCCTTCTCCCCGTCCTGCAGCCTGAAGCGTGCCAGTGAGGAGAAGGAGCAGCGCCTGGCGCTGGTGGAGGACGGGCGGGAGGCTGCGGACCGCGAGGTGATGGAGCTGCGGGCGACGCTGCGGGAGGTGGAACGCGCTCGCCTCGACGCCCGCCGGGAGCTGCAGGAGCTGCGCCGGCAGGTGAGGGGGTGGAGGGTGACAAAGAGCCTGGAGCCCCAATGTAAGGTGCCACCGAGCCTCCTCCTTGAGCAGGTGAAGGACCTGGACAGCGAGAACAGCAAGAGGAGCAAGGAGGTGGGTGAGCTGCAGGCGCGGGTGGCCCTGGAGGAGCAGCGGGAAGAGAAGAGCCAGCGTGAAGCCCTCGGCCTCCGGCAGAAGGTGGCAGAGAGCGAGGCCAGCGTGGAGGCCGCCAGGAAAGAGGTTGGGGTTCCCCAAGGGTCTCCTGCTTCGGTGTTTGGTGCTCAGCATCCCAGAGTGTCCCCATCACCCTCCACGTTCTGCCCTGCATCCCTGGGGGTGCCCCTTGCACTCCCGTCATCCCCTTGCTCTAGACCTGGTGTCCCCAGGTGTCCCTATCATAGAATCACAGAACAATCATAGAACAACCAGGTTGGAAGAGACCCATCGGATCATCGAGTCCAACCATTCCCACCAATCACTAACCCATGTCCCTCAGCACCTCATCCACCCGTCCCTTAAACACCTCCACGGAAGGTGACTCAACCACCTCCCTGGGCAGCCTATTCCAATGCCCAATGACCCTTTCTGTGAAAAACTTCCTCCTAATCTCCAGCCTAAATCTCCCCTGGTGGAGCTTGAGGCCATTCCCTCTCGTCCTGTCCCCTGTCCCTTGGCAGAAGAGCCCAACTCCCTCCTCTCTACAACCTCCTTTCGGGTAGTTGTAGAGAGCAATGAGGTCTCCTCTCAGCCTCCTCTTCTCCAGGCTAAACACCCCCAGCTCTCTCAGCTGCTCCTCATAGGGCCTGTTCTCCAGCCCCTTCACCAACTTTGTGGCTATCACCCCACCACTCCATCCCCTACAGCCCTGAGGTCCCCAATAACCCATCTCCCCATCACTAGAGCCCCCCCCATGCCCCATCGCTCCATCCTTGGGGGTCCCCGTTGCCCCATTGCTCCATCCCCTGCATCCCTGGGTTCCCCCTCACCCTGTTCTCCATCTCCTCTGTGCTCCTCCCATCGTATCCCCCAAACCCTGTTGCTGCTTCCTCTGCGTTCCCAAGTGTCCCCAGTCCCCCACTACCCCATCCCTGGAGGTCACCACCACCCCACTGCTCCACCCCCTGCATCTCCATCACCCTCTTGTGTCTCCTGCATCCCTAGGTTCCCCCACCACCCTCTGCTCCATTCCTTGTATCCCATTAGCCCTTTGCTCCATCTCTGGGGTCCTCCATGCCCTGTTATTCCACCCTCGGGGGGCCCCATCACCCCATTGTTCCATCCCTTGCATCTCCATCACCCTGTGCTCCATCACAGGCCTTATGAGTAGGGGCTGAGAGAGCTGAGGGTATTTATCCTGGAGAGGAGGAGGCTGAAAGGAGACCTCATTACTCTCTGCAAGTCCCTGAGAGGAGGTTGTGGAGAGGAGGGAGCTGGGCTCTTCTCCCAAGGGACAGGGGACAGGATGAGAGGGAATGGCCTCAAGCTCCACCAGGGGAGGGTCAGGATGGACTTTAGGAAAAAATTTTTCATGGAAAGAGTGATTGGTCAGTGTCAGAGGCTGCCCAGGGAGGGGTTGAGTCCCCTTCCCTGGAGGTGTTTAAGGTGAGGGTGGACGAGGTGCTGAGGGACATGGGTTAGTGATTGATGGGAATGGTTGGACTAGATGATCCGATGGGTCTCTTCCAACCTGGTTGTTCTATGATTCTATGATCCCTTGCACCCCATTAGCCCATTGCTCTGTCCCTGGGGTCCCCTGTGCCCTGTTCTTCTACTCTTGGGGGTCCCCATCACCTCACTGCTCCATCCCTTGCATCTCCATCACCCTGTGCTCCATCACAGGCCTTACGAGTAAGGGCTGAGAGAGCTGGGGGTGTTGATCCTGGAGAAGAGGAGGCTGAGGGGAGACCTCATTGCTCTCTGCAACTCCCTGAGAGAAGGTTGTGGAGAGGAGGGAGCTGGGCTCTTCTCCCAAGGGACAGGGGACAGGACAAGAGGGAATGGCCTCAAGCTTCACCAGGGGAGGATAAGGCTAGACATTAGGAAAAAATCTTTCAGGGAAAAGGCGATTGGTCAGTGTTTGAGGCTGCCCAGGGAGGTGGTTGATTCCCCTTCCCTGGAGGTGTTTAAGGGATGGGTGGACGAGGTGCTGAGGGACATGGGTTAGTGTTTGATAGGAATGGTTGGACTCGATGATCCGATGGGTCTCTTCCAACCTGGTTGTTCTATGATTCTATGATCCCTTGCACCCCATTAGCCCATTGCTCCATCCCTGGGGTCCCCCATGCCCTGTTCTTCCATACTTGTGGGTCCCCCATCACCCTATTGCTCTACCTCTTGCGTCTCCACCACCCTGTGCTCCATCCTTCCCAGTCCCCCAACCCCTCCATCCTCTGCCTCCTCCCTGCCTCCATCACCCCTTTTCCATGTCCCCCAGCTCCGGCTCCTGCAGCGGCGACTGTCAGAGGTGGAGAGTGAATTTCGGCAACGGGAGAAGGACCTGGCCCGCAGCTTGGAAGAGGCTCGTGGCAACGAGAAGAAGCTGCTGGCCGATGCCCGCAACCTGCAGCTGAAGGTGGAGGCCGCCCGGGACGAAGCGGCCGAGCTGAGCCTGCGGCTGAGCGTGGCCGAGGGTCGTGCCCAGGGGCTGGAGGCCGAGCTGGCTCGTGGCGAAGCGCTGCGCAGGGAGGCTGAAACCCGCCTGGGTGGTATCAAGTCCGCCCTACGCCGGACAATGGGCATTGGCCGGGCACAGGCCGGCTCCCCGGGCAAGGGTGAGAGCCCCTGGGGATCTGCTCACTGTCCCCTGCTTAGGGGCAGGGGATGCATCCCACTGCAGTGCCCCCATCCCTGTGCCCCTGAGGGTCTCCCCTATCCCATTGCTCCATCCCCTACATGCCTGGGTTACCCCCAGATTCCATTCTTCCATTCCCTGTGGCCCCATCACCCTCTTGCTCCATTCCCTGGGGCCCCCAACACCCCCTTGCTCCATCTCTGGTGTCCCCAGTCACCCCCTTGCTCCATCCCTGGTATCACCAATCACCCCCTTTCTCCATCCCTGGTATCCCAAATCACACCCTTTCTCCATCTCTGGTATCACCAATCACCCCTTTCTCTATCTCTGGGGTCCCCATCCCTCCTTGCTCCACCCTTGGGGTCCCCATCACCCCCTTGCTCCATCCCTGGTGTCCCAAATCACCCCCTTGCTCCATCCATGGTGCCCCCAAATCACCCCCTTGATCCATCCCTAGGGTCCCCAATCACCTGCTTTCTCCATCCCTGGTGTCCCCAATCACCCCCTTACTCCATCCCTGTTGTCCCCAGTCACCCCCTTGCTCCATCCCTGGTATCCCCAGTCACCCCCTTGCTCCATCCCTAGTATCCCCAATCACCCCCTTTCTCCATCTCTGGTGTCCCCATCCCTCCTTGCTCCTGCCTTGGGGTCCCCAATAACCCCCTTTGACCATCCCTGGTATCCCCATCCCCCCTTGCTCCATCCCTGGTGTCCCCAGTCACCCCCTTTCTCCATCTCTGTTGTCACCATCCCTCCTTGCTCCATCCCTGGTGTCCCCATCACCCCCTTACTCCATCCCTGGTGTCCCCAATCACCCCCTTTCTCCATCTCTGGTGTCCTCAGTCACCCCCTTTCTCCATCCCTTGTATCCCCAATCACCCCTTTACTCCATCCCATGTGTCCCCAGTCACCCCCTTACTCCATCTCTGTTGTCCCCAGTCACCCCCTTTCTCCATCCCTGGTGTCCCCAATCACCCCCTTTCTCCATCCCTGGTGTCCCCAGTCACCCCCTTTCTCCATCTCTGGTGTCCGCATCCCTCCTTGCTCCATGCTTGGAGTCCCCATCACCCCCTTGCTCCCTCCCTGGTAATCCCAATCACCCCCTTTCTCCATCCCTGGGGTCCCCATCACCCCCTTTCTCCATCCCTGGTATCCCCAATCACCCCCTTGCTCCAACCCTGGTGTCCCCAGTCATCCCCTTACTCCATCCCTGGTGTCCCCAGTCACCCTTTTTCTCCACCTCTGGTGTCCCCATCCCTCCTTGCTCCACCCTTGGGGTCCCCATCACCCCCTTGCCCCATCCCTGGTGTCCCCAGTCACACCATTGCCCCATCCCTGGTATCCCTATCCCTCCTTGCTCCATCCCTGGAGTCCCCAACACCCCCTTTTCTCCATCCCCTCGATGTCCCCCGTGCCACCCGGTTTGTCCCCATGCAGGTGGGACTCCGGAGGGTTTGGGGACCCCTTCCTCCTCCCCAGAACCCGATGCGGCTGCCGAGCCCGAAGCGGTTCGAGCAGCCCTGCGAGATTTCCTGCGCCAGCTGCAGGATGCGCAGCGGGAACAGGTACCCCTCCCCTCCCCTTTTACCACCACCCCCCCAAAATCCATATTTTCACCCCAAAAACCCCCATTCTCACCCCTTTTTCTGCCCCAGGAGGAGCTGCGGGGGCGGCTGCGGGAGGTGGAGGAGCAGCGGGACAAGGCCAGCGCCCGCCTGCAGCAGCTCCAGAAGCTCGTGGCTGAGAGGGACAAAGGTGATGGGGGATTTTTTTGAGGTGTTTCCCCCGCTAAATTGTGAGATTTGGGGTGATTCGTCCTGCGCTGCAGCCTTACCAGCCAGAGGAGGCTGTTGGGGAAACTGAGGCACGGGGTAGGCTGGTGACGGTGCCTGGAACTGCAGGTTTTTCCTGAACCATGACCCCAAAATATCACTAAACTTGATAAAACCTCCTGAGTGAGCTGCGTAAATCCCAATAAAACCCCCACTCCTTACCAGTAAATCCCAGTCCAACTGGTAAAGCACTCATGGAGTTAGTACCCAGTTAGTTAGTACCCAGTTAAACTGGTAAAACTCCACATTACATCGTTCATAAACCCCAATAAAACCCGTAAAGACCTTGTATGTTCCCACTAAATCCCAGTCCAACTGGTAAAAGAGACCCTATCACCCTCAGGCATCCCAGTTCAACTGGTAAGACAGACCCTACAATCTCCATACGTCCCAGTCCAGCTGGTAAAAGAGACCCTGCAATCCCCATACGTCCCAGTCCAACTGGTAAAAGAGTCCCTGCAATATCCATACGTCCCAGTCCAATTGGTAAAAGAGGCCCTGCAATCCCCATACGTCCCAGTCCAACTGGTAAAAGAGACCCTATCACCTTCATGCATCCCACTCCAACTGGTAAGAGAGACCCTACAATCTCCATACGTCCCAGTCCAACTGGTAAAAGAGACCCTACAATGTCTGTACGTCCCAGTCCAACTGGTAAAAGACACCCTACAATCCCCGTATGTCCCAGTCCAACTGGTAAAAGAGACCCTGCAATGTCTGTACATCCCAGTCCAACTGGTAAAAGAGACCCTGTCACCCTCATGCATCCCAGTCCAATAGGTAAAAGAGACCCTATCACCCTCATGCATCCCAGTTCAACTGGTAAGAGAGACCCTGCAATCTCCATACATCCCAGTCCAACTGGTAAAGGAGACCCTGCAATATCTGTACGTCCCAGTCCAACTGGTAAAATAGACCCGGAAATGCCCATACATCCCAGTCCAACTGGTAAAAGAGACCCTGCAATCTCCATACGTCCCAGTCCAACTGGTAAAAGAAACCCTGTCACCCTCATGCATCCCAGTCCAACAGGTAAAAGAGACCCTATCACCCTCATGCATCCCAATTCAACTGGTAAGAGAGACCCTGCAATCTCCATACATCCCAGTCCAACTGGTAAAGGAGACCCTGCAATATCTGTACGTCCCAGTCCAACTGGTAAAATAGACCCGGAAATGCCCATACATCCCAGTCCAACTGGTAAAAGAGACCCTGCAATCTCCATACGTCCCAGTCCAACTGGTAAAAGAAACCCTGTCACCCTCATGCATCCCAGTCCAACAGGTAAAAGAGACCCTATCACCCTCATGCATCCCAGTTCAACTGGTAAGAGAGACCCTGCAATCTCCATACATCCCAGTCCAACTGGTAAAGGAGACCCTGCAATGTCTGTACGTCCCAGTCCAACTGGTAAAATAGACCCTGTCACCCTCATGCACCCCAGTCCAACTGGTAAAAGAGACCCTGCAATGTCCGTACGTCCCAGTCCAACTGGTAAAAGAGACCCTGCAATGTCCGTACGTCCCAGTCCAACTGGTAAAAGAGACCCTACAATCTCCATACATCCCAGTCCAACTGGTAAAAGAGATCCTGCAATCCCCATACATCCCAGTCCAACTGGTAAAAGAGACCCTCCAATGTCTGTACGTCCCAGTCCAACTGGTGAAAGAGACCCTATCACCTTCATGCATCCCAGTCCAACTGGTAAGAGAGACCCTACAATCTCCATACGTCCCAGTCCAACTGGTAAAAGAGACTCTACAATGTCTGTACGTCCCAGTCCAACTGGTAAAAAAGACCCTGTCACCCTCATGCATCCCAGTCCAATAGGTAAAAGAGACCCTATCACCCTCATGCATCCCAGTCCAACTGGTAAGAGAGACCCTGCAATCTCCATACATCCCAGTCCAACTGGTAAAGGAGACCCTGCAATGTCTGTACGTCCCAGTCCAACTGGTAAAAGAGACCCTGTCACCCTTATGCACCCCAGTCCAACTGGTGAAAGAGACCGTGCAATGTCCGTACGTCCCAGTCCAACTGGTAAAAGAGACCCTCCAATGTCTGTACGTCCCAGTCCAACTGGTAAAAGAGATCCTGCAATCCCCATACATCCCAGTCCAACTGGTAAAAGAGATCCTGCAATCCCCATACATCCCAGTCCAACTGGTAAAAGAGACCCTACAATGTCTGTACGTCCCAGTCCAACTGGTTAAAGAGACCTGTCACCCTCATGCATCCCAGTTCAACTGGTAAGAGAGACCCTACGATCTCCATATGTCCCAGTCCAACTGGTAAAAGAGACCCTGTCACCCTCATGCATCCCAGTCCAACTGGTAACGCCCCAGTAAGGTGTGTGGCTGTGGCTGTGTCAGGGCGTCGCGGTGCGGAGCTGAGCAGCACCCAGGCCGCGCTGCAGCTACAGGAGGAGACACTGCGACAGGGCGAGCGGGAGCGGCAGGCGCTGCGGGAGAAGGTGACGGAGCTGGAACGGAGCCTGCAGGTGGCCGAGAGCGAGCGCCTAGCAGCCCAGGTGGGCATCGCAATGGTGTCCTCCTCCTGTCCCCATCCCACCAACCCTTGGGAAGGGTGATGTGACCTTAAGATGACACCAAGTTGGGTGGAAGGGTTGATCTTGAGGGTGAGTATTGGGACAAGCTGGAGCCATGGCCATGGCCATAGTCCTGCACTTGGGGCACCAGAACCCTGAGCAGCTCCAGGCTTGGGGGAGAGCGGCTGGACACGAGCCAGAAGTGGTGCCAAGGAGGCCACCAGCACCCTGGCTTGGCTCAGCCGTGGGGTGACCAGCAGGAGCAGGGAAGGGATCGTCCCCGGCACTCAGCGCTGGGGAGGCCACACCTCGAGTCCTGGGGTCAGGTCTGGCCCCTCACTCCAAGAAGGACCTGGAGGGGCTGGAACACATCTGGAGAAAGGAATGGAGCTGGGAAGGGGCTGGAGAACAGGGGTTGTGGGAGCAGCTGAGGGACCTGGGGGGGTTTATTGTGGAGAAGAGGAGGCTGAAGGGAGACCTCATGGCTCTGTGCAGCTCCTGGAGAGGAGGTTGGGGTGAGGTGGGTGCTGGACTCTGCTCCCAAGGGACAGTGATGGGACGAGAGGGAATGGCCTCAAGCTCCACCAGGGGAGATTTAGGCTGGAGATTAGGAGGAAGTTTTTCACACAGAGGGTCATTGGGCGTTGGAATAGGCTGCCCAGGGAGGGGGTTGATTCACCTTCCCTGGAGGTGTTTAAGGGACGGGTGGATGAGGTCTTGAGGGACTTGGGTTAGTGTTTGATAGGAATGGTTGGACTAGAAGATCCGATGGGTCCCTTCCAACCTGGTTGTTCTATGATTCTAAGATGCACCAGGACAGGTTCAGATTGGATATCAGGAAAAATTGCTTCATGGAAAGGGTTCTCAGGCCCTGTTGGATGCTGCCCTGTTGGTGGTGGAGTCTCCGTCCCTGGAGGGGTTTGAAAACCAGGGAGATGAAGCTCTTGGGGATGGTTCAGTGTTGGACTGGGATGGTTGGACTCGATGATCTCCAAAGTCTTTTCCAACCAAGCGATGCTGTGGTTCTACGAACCATGCGGTGCCCTGCAGGAGAGGTTGGGCATGGTGCGAGCCAGTGAGGCAGAGCTGCAGGATGCCAAGCGGCGGCTGGAAGTGGCTGAAAGCCGGAGCAGACGCCTGGAGATGCAGCAACGGGTGCTGGAGAGCGAGCTGCACCGGGCACGGCTGGCACTGAGCGAGCGGCAGGCAGACGCACGGACGATGCACGACCGAGCTGAGCTGCTGCAGAAACAGGTACCAACCTCGAATCCTGGGGTCAATTGTGGGTCCCTCAGCACAAGAAGGATGTTGAGGCTCTGGAGTGAGTCCAGAGAAGAGCAAGGAAACTGGTGAAGGGGCTGGAGAAGAAGAGGAGCAACTGAGAGAGCTGGGGGTGTTTCTCCTGGAGAAGAGGAGGCTGAGGGGAGACCTCATTGCTCTCTGCAAGTCCCTGAGAGGAGGCTGTGGAGAGGAGGGAGCTGGGCTCTTCTCCCAAGGGACAGGGGACAGGACAAGAGGGAATGGCCTCAAACTCTGCCAGGGGACGGTCAGGATGGACATTAGGAAAAAATATTTCCCAGAAAGTGTGATTGGTCAGTGTCAGAGGCTGCCCAGGGAGGTGGTTGATTCCCCTTCTCTGGAGGGTTTAAGGGACGGGTGGACGAGGTGCTGAGGGACATGGGTCAGTGATTGATGGGAATGGTTGGACTCGATGATCCAGTGGGTCTCTTCCAACCTGGTGATTCTATGAACCCAAATTCCCCCACCTCCCACCCCCTTTTTTAAATGATTCTCATAGAACCCTGGAATGGTTTGGATTGGAAGGGACCTCCGAGCCCACCCAGTTCCACCTCTGCCATGGGCAGGGACACCTCCCACTGGATCAGGAGCTCCATGCTCCATCCAAGCTGCCCTTGAACCCCTCCAGGGATGGGGCAGCCCCATCCCACCCCTCCTTGTATTGATTTCACTCTCGTTTTGGGGTGCAGCTGGCAGAGAGTGAGCAGCGCGCTGGCACATTGCAGCTGGCCATGGAGCGGCTGAGCGTGACATTGGCGGAGAGCGGCTTGAGGGATGACACTCCGAGCACGGTGCCAGTGGTGTCGGGTGATGGCACCGTGGCCCACGAGCGGCTGCTGCAGCTCCAAAGTGCCCTGACTGCCGGCGAGCTGGACCGCCGGGCACTGCAGGTGAGAAACCAGCACCCTAGCACCTTAGGTAGTAGAGAGGAGAGAGCTGGGCTCTTCTCCCAAGGGACAGGGGACAGGATGAGAGAGAATGGCCTCAAGCTCCACCAGGGGAGATTTAGGCCGGAGATTAGGAGGAAGTTTTTCACAGAAAGGGTCATTGGGCATTGGGGCACGACAATCCTATGCAGAGCTACAGACTGGGAGAAGTCTGGCTGGAAAACTGCCAGGAGGAGAGGGACCTGGGGGTGTTGGTCGACAGCCAACTGACCATGAGCCAGCAGTGTGCCCAGGGGGCCAAGAAGGCCAATGGCATCTTGGCTTGGATGAGAAATGGTGTGACCAGCAGGTCCAGGGAGGTGATTCTCCCTCTGGACTCAGCACTGGTGAGACTGTTCCTTGAATCCTGTGTTCAGTTGTGGGCCCCTCAGCACAAGAAGGATGTTGAGGCTCTGGAGTTAGTCCAGAGAAGAGCCACAAAGCTGGTGAAGGGGCTGGAGAACAGGCCCTATGAGGAGTGTCTGAGAGAGCTGGGGGTGTTTCTCCTGGAGAAGAGGAGGCTGAGAGGAGACCTCATTACTCTCTACAACTACTTGAAAGAGGTTGTGGAGAGGAGGGAGCTGGGCTCTTCTGCCAAGGGACAGGCGACAGGACAAGAGGGAATGGCCTCAAGCTCTGCCAGGGGAGATTTAGGCTGGAGATTAAGAGGAAGTTTTTCACACAGAGGGTCATTGGGCATTGGAATAGGCTGCCCAGGGAGGTGGTTGATTCACCTTCCCTGGATGTGTTTAAGGTACGGGTGGATGAGGTCTTGAGGGACATGGGTTAGTGTTTGATAGGAATGGTTGGACTCAATGATCCGATGGGTCTCTTCCAACCTGGTTATTCTATGATTCTATGATTCTAAGGGGACACCAGGGTGCTTCCACCTTGCGGGGGGTGAACCTGGGTGTCCCCTGCATGGCAGGAGGGGCTGGAGGTTGCCCGGCAGGCGCTGGCGGAGGCGCGGGAGGAGAAGGCAGCTCTGCGGGGGCAGCTGCGGGCGCTGCGGGAGGAGCAGGGGGGCCTGCAGCACAGCAAGAAGCAGCTGGAGACGCAGGTCCGGCAGCTGCAGGAGGTGAGGGAGTGGGCACCCCAAGTTCCTTTACCCCTTCTCGGTGACTTTTGCAGACCTCAGCTCCCCCTTTCCCCACAGACCTCCTTGCCCTCCCCAGCACCCATTGCCCCTCTTGCCCCCCACACCCCCCAGCGCCCCCCAACCCCACGGCCCCCATGTCCCCACAGGAGCTGCGGCTGCAGCAGGAGGAACGTCGGGGGCTGCAGGAGCGGGTGGGCTGCCTGATCCGCGCTCTGACCCGCACGCAGGGTGACAAGCGGGAGGCCGAGCGCCTCGCCCTGCGCCTCGACAAGGACCTCGGAGCCCTCAAGGAGACCCTACACAAGGTGGGACCCAAGGTGGGGAGATGGAGAGGAGACCTTAGCAAGAAATTCTTCATGATGAGGAGGCCCAGGTTGCCCAGAGCAGGGGTGGCTGCCCCATCCCTGGAGGGTTCCAGGCTAGCTTGGATGGAGCTTTGACCACCCTGACCCATGGGAGGTGTCCCTGCCCGTGGTGGGGTTGGAACTGGATGGGCTTGGAACTCTCTTCCAACCCAAACCATCCCATGGTTGGATAATTCGATGAGTTTTGAAGTGTAAAATGTACTTTATACATATACCACATGCTGCTCTGCTCCGAATAGAGTCTGTATGGTTGGACTTGATGAACTGATGGGTCTTTCCCAATCTGGTGATTCTATGATTCTATATGCACTTAAAAATGTGGAACTTTTTAATATAAATGTCTATTTTATATGTAAGATACAGATATTTTATCTGCTATATCTAATATTTAATATATCATAGAATCATAGAACAACCAGGTTGGAAGAGACCCATCGGATCATCAAGTCCAACCATTCCTGTCAAACACTAACTTATGTCCCTCAGCACCTCGTCAATCCGTCCCTTAAACACCTCCAGGGAAGGGGAATCAACCACCTCCCTGGGCAGCCTCTCACACTGACCAATCACCCTTTCCAGGAAATATTTTCCCCTAATGTCCATCCTGACCCTCCTCTGGTGGAGCTTGAGGCCATTCCCTCTCACCCTGTCCCTTGGCAGAAGAGCCCAACTCCCTCCTCTCCACAACCTCCTCTCAGGGAGTTGCACAGAGCAATGAGGTCTCCCCTCAACCTCCTCTTCTCCAGGATAAACACCTCCAGCTCTCTCAGACACTCCTCTTCTCCTCCAGACCCTTCACCAGCTTTGTTACTCTTCTCTGGACTCTCTCCAGAGCCTCAACATCCTTCTTGTGCTGAGGGGCCCACAACTGACCCCAGAACTAGAGGAACAGTCTCCCCAGTGCCGAGTCCAGAGGGAGAAGAACCTCCCTGTATGTGCTGGTCACACCATTTCTGATCCAAGCCAAGATGCCATTGGCCTTCTTGGCCACCTGGGTCACTGCTGCCTCATGCTCAGTCCCTATCACCAACACCCCCAGGTCCTTCTCCTCCAGGCACTTTCCAGCCAGACTTCTCCTAGTCTGGAGCTGCTCAGGGTTGTTGTGCCCCAAGTGCAGGATCCACCATTTGGCCTTGTTAACCCTCATCCCGTTGGTCTCAGCCCATGGATCCAGCCTGTTCAGATCCCTTTGGAGCCTCCCGACCCTCCAGCAGATCCACACTCCCACCCAGCTCAGTGTCACCTGCAAACTTGCTCAGGGAGCACTCGATGACTTCATCCAGGTCATTGATGAAGACACTGAACAGGACCCAGTACTGAGCCCTGGGGTCACCACTTGTCACTGGCCTCCAGCTGGATTTAACTCCATTTCCCACCACCCTCTGGGCCCTCCAGCCGACCAGTTTTCCACCCAGGAGATCGTGTGTTGTTTAATTCCTTTAATTGTTCTGCATTATATGTGAAATATGGTTATTATTTCCTATATTTTCTAGGTAATATATATATTTGACTTGCTCTGTTTTATTTTATATGTATTTATCAGTTGGAGTGAGGGGTGCAGCGGTATTGGGGTGTAACCCCCACCACCCCCAATTTCTCTTCTTTGACCAAGAAGGCCAGGGGCATCCTGGTTTGTATCAGAAATGGTGTGACCAGCAGGTCCAGGGAGGTGATTCTCCCTCTGGACTCAGCCCTGGGGAGGCCGCTCCTTGAATCCTGTGTTCAGTTGTGGGCCCCTCAGCACAAGAAGGATGTTGAGGCTCTGGAGTGAGTCCAGAGAAGAGCAACGAGGCTGGTGAAGGGGCTGGAGAAGAAGAGGAGATTCTGAGAGAGCTGGGGGTGTTTCTCCTGGAGAAGAGGAGGCTGAGGGGAGACCTCATTGCTCTCTGCAACTACCTGAAAGGAGGTTGTGGAGAGGAGGGAGCTGGGCTCTTCTGCCAAGGGACAGGGGACAGGACGAGAGGGAATGGCCTCAAGCTCCACCAGGGGAGGTCAGGTTGGACATCAGGAAGAAGTTTTTCATGGAAAGTGTGATTGGTCAGTGTCAGAGGCTGCCCAGGGAGGTGGTTGATTCCCCTTCCCTGGAGGTGTTTAAGGGACGGGTGGATGAGGTCCTGAGGGACATGGGTTAGTGTTTGATGGGAACGGTTGGACTCGATGATCCAATGGGTCTCTTCCAACCTGGTTGTTCTATGATTCTGTGATTCCCCTCTGTCCTGCTCAGGTGGAGCGGGAGAAGCTGCAGCCGCAGGAGGACTCTCTGCGGCTCTCTCTGGAGAAAGGGCAGCTGGATCGCTCGTTGGACGTGACCGAGAGGGAGCTGGCGGCAGCTCAGCACCAAATCCAGGTGCTGCAGGTGGGTCACCAAGCCAGGTGAGCCGGGGGCACCCCATGGCATGCAGCAGGAGGCTACTGGGCTCCCTGGGGCTCAGTCTGGCTTAGAAGGGATGCTGGACTCATCCCAGTTTGTGGGGACACTGGGGATGG
Organism: Coccyzus lansbergi; assembly: GCA_033558105.1. Taxonomy (NCBI): domain Eukaryota; kingdom Metazoa; phylum Chordata; class Aves; order Cuculiformes; family Coccyzidae; genus Coccyzus; species Coccyzus lansbergi. The sequence continues at coordinate 65,627 of JAUMJK010000872.1, forward strand.
CACTGGGAGGGCACTGGGAGGACATTGGTGATGACACTGGTGGGCACTGGAAAGACATTCGTGATGGCACTGGGAGGGCACTGGGATGCCACTGGGAGGACATTGGTGATGGCACTAGGGGGGCACTGGGATGGCACTGGTGATGGCACTTGGGATGGCGCTGGGAGGGCTCTGGTGATGGCACTGGGATGACACTAGTGATGACACTGGGATGGAACTGGGAGGGCACTGAGAGGACACTGGTGATGACACCGGGAGGGCACTGAGAGGGCACTGGGATGACACTGGGATGGCACTGGTGATGACGCTGGGATGGAACTGGGAGTGCACTGGGATGGCACTGGGATGACACTGGTATGACACTGGGAAGGCACTGGGTGGGCACTGGTGATGACACTGGGAGGGCTCTGATGATGACACTGGGAGGGCACTGGGTGGGCACTGGGAGGGCACTGGTGATGACACTGATGATGGCTCTTCGGATGGCACTGGGAGGGCTCTGGTGGGGGCACTGGAGGGCACTGGGAGAACATTGGTGATGGCACTGGGGTGGCACTAGTGATGACACTGGGATGGAACTGAGAAGGTACTGGGAGGACATTGGTGATGGCACTGGAGGGCTCTGGGATGACACTGGGAGGGCACTGGGATGACACTGGGATGGTACTGGTGATGACTCTGGGAGGGCACTGGAAGGGCACTGGGATGACATTGGGATGGCACTGGTGATGGCACTGGGAGGGCTCTGCTGATGGCACTGGAGGGCACTGGGAGGGCTCTGATGATGACACTGGGAGGGCACTGGGATGACACTGGGCGGGCACTGGGTTCCTCCCAGTTTGGAACTGGTTTTGGTGCCGGTGCAGGGTCCCTGGTGACCCATGTCCCTCTCCGCAGGCAGCGCTGCCGACAGGCCCCGAGCTTTGCCGCGACCCCTCCAGCCCCTGAGGATCGGTGCTCGGGGACCACTTTGGGTACAATTTGGGGCCCAATCCGTGTTTTCCCCCTTTTTTTTTTCTACTGCAATTTTTAACAAAAAAACTTGGAAATTCTATTTTTTCACCCTCCTGATTTATTCCAACCCCAACACCACATTCTGCTCCCTCCGTGAGCCAAACTCCCACTAATCTCCCCCTTTTCTAACACAAAAAAAAGACTTATTTGGGTTTTTTTTTTTTTTGGCAAACAATTTGATTTTTATAGCACCGTTTTTGGAGTTGGTTGTTGGAGCTACAGGGCAGGAGGAGGTAGAGCGATGAGCCACGTTGGAGAGAGTAACTGAGAAGAATTAATAATAAATAAGTAATAAAAAGAATCACAAACGTGAAAAAAAAAGAAACACTACAAAAATAGTAAAAAATTAATAAAGTTAATACAGTTAATGAAATGGTCATAATTGTTTTTATTCATCCTACTTGTAGAGGAGCTGCAGGGCAGCACTGCAGCCGTCGAGCATCATCTTTTGGGGGGATGCTGCCCCCCCAAACCTTGACTGGAACCTCTCTGGAGGGGCTGAGCCCCAAGGGCTGAGAAGACCTTGTGCCCATGAGGCCACGAGTGGTGGGGATGGGATGGGATGGGATGGGATGGGATGGGATGGGATGGGATGGGATGGAGATGGAGATGGACATGATGGGGAAGGAGAAGGAGATGATGGAGATGATGGAGATGGGGATGAAGGAGAAGAAGGAGAAGGAGATGATGGAGATGGGGATGAAGGAGAAGGAGAGGGAGAAGGAGAAGAAGGAGATGGAGATGGAGATGGAGGTGGAGGTGGGGATGGAGATGATGGAGATGAAGGAGAAGGAGGTTGGGATGGAGATGATGGAGATGGAGATGATGGAGATGGGGATGAAGGAGAAGAAGGAGAAGGAGATGATGGAGATGGGGATGATGGAGAACAAGAAGGAGAAGGAGAACAAGGAGGAGAAGGAGGAGAAGGAGATGGAGAAGGAGATGGAGGTGGAGGTGGAGATGATGGAGATGGAGAGGAAGGAGAAGGAGGTTGGGATGGAGATGATGGAGATGGGGATGAAGGAGAAGGAGATGGAGATGGAGGTGGAGGTGGGGATGGAAATGATGGAGATGGGGATGAAGGAGAAGGAGAAGGAGATGGAGATGGAGGTGGAGAAGGAGATGGAGGTGAAGGTGAGGATGGGAATGGAGATGGGGATGATGGAAAAGGAGATGGAGATGGAGGTGGAGGTGGGGATGGAGATGGGGATGATGGAGATGGGGATGATGGAGAAGGAGATGGGGATAGAGATGGGGATGGGGATAGAAATGGGGATGGGGATGGAGATGGAGGTGGGGATGGAGATGGAGGTGGGGATGGGAATGGAGTTGGGGATGGGAATGGGGATGATGGTGATGGAGATGATGGGGAAGGGGAAGGAGAAGGAGGAGATGATGGAGATGGAGAAGGAGAAGAAGGTGAAGGAGATGGAGATGGCGACGGGGATGGGGAAGACTCAGTGCTAAACCGCCCTGGACTGTTTTCTCTAAATGAAATGGAAACTAGAAGGACTTGTGGTGCTGGGGGAGGAGAAGCTCCACATGAGCCGGAAACGTGTCCTCACAGCCCAGAAACCAACCATGTCCTGGGCTGCATCCAGAGCCGTGGGAGCAGCAGGGACGGAGGGGATTCTACCCCTCTACTCCACTCTGGGGAGACCAAACTTGGACCTGTGTGTCCAACTCCGGAGTCCTGAGAACAGGAAGGACATGGAGCTGTTGGAGCCAGTCCAGAAGAGGCCACAGAGATGATCCAAGGGCTGGAGAACCTCCTGTATGAGGACAGGCGGAGAGAGTTGGGGTTGTTCAGCCTGGAGAAGAGGAGGCTCTGGGGAGACCTTAGAGCAGCTTCCAGTGCTGAAAGGGGCTCCAGGAAAGCTGGGGAGGGGCTCTGGATCAGGGAATGAAGGGATGGGATGAAGAGAAATAGCTTTAAATTGGAAGAGGGAGGATTTAGACCAGAAATTAGGAAGAAATTCTTCACGCTGAGGGTGGGGAGGCCCTGGCCCAGGCTGCCCAGAGCAGGGGTGGCTGCCCCATCCCTGGAGGGGTTCAAGGGCAGGTTGGATGGGGCTTGGAGCCCCTGATCCAGTGGGAGGTGTCTCAAAGTTGGGCAAATATCTCTCAAATTTTTAAGGGACGGGTAGATGAGGTCCTGAGGGACGTGGTTTAGTGTTTGGTGGGAATGGTTGGACTCGATGATCCGATGGGTCTCTTCCAACCTGGTTGTTAGTCTATGATTCTATGATTCTATGAAATGGGCAAATCCTCCCTCGAAAGTGGGAAAATTCTCCCTGAAATGGGAAAAATCCTCTGTCAAAATGGGAAAATCACCCCCAAACCGGACCCTCCCCTCAAAATGGGCTACACCCCCCCCCAAAAAAAAATAAAATAAAAGAGTCTGGAGCCACAGAGACCCTTACACTTTATCTCTTGGACACTCTAACATAGAAAACGGAGCAGTGGGGGCTCACACCGCCCCCCTTTACAATAGAATAAGGCAATTAATAAAAAATAATACCTCCCCCTCCCCTTCTTCTGTGCATAAAAAAGTGGACTTCTTAAAAAAAATGCTCTTTCATGCACGGTTTCTTTAGCACCACAGCGAGGATCCGCTTCGGGACGGGAGGCTGGGAGGGGGTCGTGATGCTGGGGGTGACGGAGAAGTCCCCTTGGAGCTCAGCAGCCGCCGCAGCTGCGGGCGCAGGAGGCACCAACCGTCTGGCAGAGCCCACTGGTGGCCATCACCCCACACTTGGAGAACTTGTCCCGGCAGAGATCGGCTGTGGGGACAGCGGAGAAGAGAGAATCTGTGAATCCATTGCAACCTGAGCAACTTTGGGGGGGGTGACACTGAGCTGGGTGGAAGCTGGAGCTGCTGGAGGGTCGGGAGGCTCCAAAGGGATCGGAACAGGCTGGATCCATGGACTGAGTCCAACGGGATGAGGGTTAACAAGGCCAAATGGTGGATCTTGCACTTGGGGCAAAACAACCCTGAGCAGCTCCAGACTAGGAGAAGTCTGGCTGGAAAGTGCCTGGAGGAGAAGGACCTGGGGGTGTTGGTGACAGCGACTGAGCATGAGGCAGCAGTGGTCCAGGTGGCCAAGAAGGCCAATGGCATCTTGGCTTGGATCAGAAATGGTGTGACCAGCAGCTCCAGGGAGGTTCTTCTCCCTCTGGACTCAGCACTGGGGAGACTGCTCCTCGAATCCTGGGGTCAGTTGTGGGCCCCTCAGCACAAGAAGGATGTTGAGGCTCTGGAGCAAGTCCAGAGAAGAGCAACGAAGCTGGGGAAGGGGCTGGAGGAGTAGAGCAGTGTCTGAGAGAGCTGGGGGTGTTTCTCCTGGAGAAGAGGAGGCTGAGGGGAGACCTCATTGCTCTCTGCAAGTCCCTGAGAGGTGGTTGTGGAGAGGAAGGAGCTGGGTTCTTCTGTCAAGGGACAGGGTGAGAGGGAATGGCCTCAAGCTCCACCAGGGGAGGGTCAGGCTGGACATTAGAAAAACATATTTCCCAGAAAAAGTGATTGGTCAGTGTCAGAGGCTGCCCAGGGAGGTGGTTGATTCCCCTTTCCTGGAGGGGTTTAAGGTGAGGGTGGACGAGGTGCTGAGGGACATGGGTTAGTGATTGATGGGAATGGTTGGACTCAATGGGGTGTGTCTCTTCCAACCTGGTGATTCTGTGATTCTATGATCCTATGAATGCAGTGGTGATGGTGATGGGAGAAGCAGCACAGACCCCAAACGTGAGGTGATGCTGCAAGCCATGGGGAACTCCCACCCACCCACCTCACAACTGGGATCCCAGTTTGGTCCACACTGGGGAAACCCAAATGCTTGGAGTGAATTTGTTTCATCAATGGGATTCTCCCAATGTAAAATGGGGGGAGGTGGGTGGGGGGATCTGGGTCCTACCTCGCAGCAGCTCTTCATGGGCACACACGGTGCGGACGCAGATCTCCTTGTTGATCACGTAAACCCGGCGGAGGCTGCATGGAATGAGACAGGGGGTGGTTAGTGTGGAAGCAGAGGGGGGTCCCCAAAATAGCAGTGCTGGGGGGAAGCTGACCTTTCCTCACCTATAGAATCATAGCATCAACAACAGGTTGGAAAAGACCCACTGGATCATTCAGTCCAACCATTCCCATCAAACACTAAACCATGTCCCTCAAGCACCTCGTCCACCCGTCCCTTAAACCCCTCCAGGGAAGGGGAATCAACCCCCTCCCTGGGCAGCCTCTGACACTGACCAATCACCCTTTCCCTTAGAATTTTTTTTCCTAATGTCCAGCCTAAATCTCCCCTGATGAGCTTGAGGCCATTCCCTCTCGTCCTGTCCCCTGTCCCTTGGGAGAAGAGCCCAGCTCCTTCATCACCACAATCTCCTCTCAGGGACTTGCAGAGAGCAATGAGGTCTCCCCTCAGCCTCCTCTTCTCCAGGATAAACACCCCCAGCTCTCTCAGCTGCTCCTCTTCTTCTCCAGCCCCTTCCCCAGCTCATGACTCTGGGCACACATCCACATTCAGACCTTCCAGTTGCTCAGATCTTTCTCTCCCTCCCAGTCTTAACAATTTTCTGCAAACCTGAGTTCTCGCAGTGTCATTCAAAAAATAAATCATTTTCTCTGAGCAGCCCTGGAGCCAGAATGGTTGAGGTTTGATAAGAATGGTTGGACTCGATGATCCGATGGGTCTCCTCCAACCTGGTGATTCTATGATTCTATAATTCTGTGATTCTATCATTCTGTGATTCTCTGATTCTGTGATTTTATGATTTTGTGATTCTGTTATTCTGTGATTCTGTGATTTTGTGATTCTGTTATTCTGTGATTTTGTGATTTTGTGATTCTATGATTCTGTGAATCTATGATTCTGTGACTCTGTGATTCTATAATTCTGTGAATCTATGATTCTATAATTCTTTGATTCTATGATTCTGTGATCTGTGATTTTATGATTCTGTGATTTTGTGATTCTATGATTTTGTGATTCTATGATTCTGTGATTCTGTGATTTTATGCTTCTGTGATTCTGTGATTCTATGATTCTGTGATTTTATGCTTCTATGATTCTGTGATTTTGTGATTCTATGATTCTGTGATCCTGTGATTTTTGTGATTCTATGGTTCTGTGATCCTATGATTTTGTGATTCTGTGATTCTATGATTCTGTGATTCTATGATTCTGTGATTCTAGGTGTTGTTGGGGCAGCCACTGAGGGACGGAGAAGGAAGCCCCAGGAGCAAGCTGAGCACTCACCTGTAAAAGCAGATCTCATTCAGGCACTGCTTGCAGGGCTTGTGCACGGAGTAGAGCCTGGTGCAGGGGTACTGCTCCTCCCGGCAGTCTGGAAGGAGAAGAAGGAGCTGTGGGGCTTGGAAATCCATGGGGGGAGAGGCCTGACTCCCCAGGGATGGGTTTGGTGCCCACCTGGTGGCTTAACCCCCAACAACTCAAATTTGCCCCAAGGGTGAGTGTGTTGTTGTATCCTATAACTACCTGAAATCTCTACAAGTCCCTGAGAGGAGGTTGTGGAGAGGAGGGAGCTGGGTTCTTCTCCCAAGGGACAGGGGACAGGACGAGAGGGAATGGCCTCAAGCTCCACCAGGGGAGGCTCAGGATGGACATTAGGAAAAAAAATTTCCCAGAAAGGGTCATTAGGCAATGGAACAATCTGCCCGGGTTGGGGGTTGAGTCCTCTTCCCTGGAGGTGTTTAAGGGACGGGTGGATGAGGTGTTGAGGGACATGGGTTAGTGATTGATGGGAATGATTTGACTTGATCCGATGGGTCTCTTCCAACCTGGTGATTCTTTGATTCTATGAGTCTATGATCCTCATCCCAACTGGGCTAGAAGGGAGGATGAATGGGGAAATGCCCCCAAATGGGGAAATCCTCCATAAAATGGGAAAATCCACCCTAAAAATGGGAAAATCCTCCCCCCAAAATAGGCAAATCCTCCCTTAAACTGAGTCAGGAGCCACCAGACCCCTTACCCTTTACCTCTCGGATGTTCTACCCAGAAAGCCTAAGAAGAGGCTTTATTCTTTTTTTTATTATGAGCATAAAAATGGGACTTCAAACATGTTTTTTTCCTGCGGGGGGGTGGGGGGGGGGTGTGTGTCCAGCACTCACCGAGGGGTCCTGGCTCCGTGGGCTCAGTCTCGGAGGCAGAAGCTGCAGGGGAGGAGAAGGGGTCGGGGGGCAAGTTTAGGGATAGAGATAAAGCATCCTGCGTCCATCTGGAGGATTCCAGGCTGGGAGGGAGCATCCCAAAGCACCCGAGACGATGCTCTTGGAAGAGCCCAACGAAGGCATCGGGGACAGACGGAGCCCCCAGCCCCGCGGTGGGGAGGGGGCTGCCACCCACCTGGGGTCGGAGCCGGCACGATCTCTTGCTGGGATTGCTGTTGGGATTGGTAGCGGAACTGCTCCTCGGTGGCTCGGGGGGTGGCATCTGCCAGGGGAGAGAGAGAGGGAGACGGAGCGGGCACGGCCCACGGCCCTTTTGAGGAAGGTAACGAGGGATGGGATGAGGGGCGATGGGGGTAAAGTGGAGAGGGGCAGAGTTAGACTGGACATGAGAAGAAATTCTTCCCGATGAGGGTGGGGAGGCCCTGGCCCAGGTTACCCAGAGCAGGGGAGGCTGCCCCATCCCTGGAGGGGTTCAAGGGCAGGTTGGATGGGGCTTGGAGTTCCTGATCCAGTGGGAGATGTCCCTGCCCATGGGATGGGGAGGGACTAGATGGACTTCGAGATCCCTTCCAACCCAAGTGAGTGGCCTCTTCTTCCAAGGGACAGGGGACAGGATGAGAGGGAATGGCCTCAAGCTCCGCCAGGGGAGGGTCAGGATGGGCGTTAGGAAAAAAATTCTTCACAGAAAGTGTCATTAGGCAATGGAACAATCTGCCCAGGGAGGGGGTCGAGTCCCCTTCCCTGGAGGTGTTTAAGGGACGGGTGGACGAGGTGCTGAGGGACATGGGTTAGTGATTGATGGGAATGGTTGGACTCGATAATCTGATGGGTCTCTTCCAACCTGGTGATTCTATTATTCTACAATTCTATGAACCCAAACCATCCCATGACTCTATCATCTGTCCCCCCAACCCTGTAGGGAAACTACTTACCGTAGTCGTAGTAATCTTGAATTTCTGGGGAATAAACCAGAAAGAAAAAAAAAAAAGAGGCTGAGGATCGTTTTTTGAGAGAAAGCACTCCCGATTGGGGCCAGGGCTTTGCTATGACCTCTGTAAAACTTTACTGCTGGTTTGAGCAAGGGAAGATCACCCTCCAACCCCCCTGGGGGGACCCTGGACAACAAAGGAAGGACATAGAGCTGCTGGAGCGAGTGCAGAGGAAAACACGGAGATGATCCGAGGGCTGGAGCACCACTCGCATGGGACAGGCTGGGAGTTGGGGTTGTTCAGCCTGGAGAAGAGAAGGCTCTAGGGAGACCTTAGAGCAGCTTCCAGGGTTGAAAGGGGCTCCAGGGAAGCTGGGGAGGGGCTCTGGGTCAGGGAGGGCAGGGATGGGATGAGGAGAAATAGCTTGAAATTGGAAGAGGGAAGATCTAGATTGGATATAGGGAAGAAATCCTTCATGATGGGGTTCATGAGGCCCTGGTCCAGGTTGCCCAGAGCAGGGGTGGCTACCCCATCCCTGGAGGGGTTCAAGGGCAGGTTGGATGGGGCTTGGAGCCCCTGATCCAGTGGGAGGAGTCCCTGCCCATGGGATGCGGTGGGACTGGGTAGTTTGAGGTCCCTTCCAACCCAAACCATTCTATGAAAGCTCCATAGGGTTTTTTAAAGTTAAACGAAGACTTAAATAATTGGGAGTGTGAAGAAAGGGAAAGGAGAGGGAAGGGGAGATGGGAAGGTGGTAGGAGGAGGCTGGAAATTCAAGGGGCAGGAGAAAAAGGATGGAGCGAAGAGTATCCATGTACGAAGAGGCATCAGCCTGAGGTGCGTTTGGCCAGAGAAAGCAAAGAAAGAAAGGAAAAAGGTGGAGGAGAGCAGGGAGTGAAGCTTCTCCCAGTTCCCAGTGGCTAACCTGCTTGCTGGTCGTACTGGGGGTACTGCATCGGCTCAGGGTAGGTGATGCCTTCAAACCTGCTGTACTGTCCCTGCACCAGGAGAGCTGCTGGGGACATGGGGACAAGCGTCACCGCGAGGGCCACGGCCTGCTCTGTCTCCACCTCTCCAGCTTCACATTGACCCCCAAAAATCACCCCAGAGCCGCCTTCAAGGGGAGAGGAGGAAAGCGTCGATGGGGAACCAGCACCAGCCTGGGATTCCTCAGTTCTCTGGGAGCAACTGGACATGATCCCGTCCCAGGTGATCCCCATGTCTTGCAGCACCAGGTACCACGACCCGGAGAGCGGATCAGCATCCGGCCAACCCCAGCGATGCTCCTGCCATCTCTTTGCAGAGCCTCCTGACCCTCCAGCAGATCCAGCTTCCACCCAGCTCAGTGTCATCTGCAAACTTACTAAGGGAGCACTCGATGCCTTCATCCAGGTCATTGATGAAGACATTGACCAGGGCTGGACCCAGCACTGAGCCCTGGGGACACCACCTGTCACTGGGCTCCAGCTGGAGTTAACTCCATTTCCCACCACTCTCTGGGCCCTCCAGCCAATCAGTTTTCTACCCAGGAGAGTGTGTGCCTGTCCAGGCCAGAGGTGACAGTTTCCGTAGCAGAATGCTGGGAGAAAGGGATCGGAACATGCTGGATCCATGGGTTGAGACCAACGGGATGAAGGTTAACAAGGCCAAATGGCAGATCCTGCACTTGGGGCACAACAACCCTGAGCAGGTCCAGACTAGGAGAAGTCTGGCTGGAAAGTGCCTGGAGGAGAAGGACCTGGGGGTGTTGGTGACAGTGACTGAGCATGAGGCAGCAGTGGCCCAGGTGGCCAAGAAGGTCAATGGCATCTTGGCTTGGATCAGACCCGGTGTGGCCAGCAGGGCCAGGGAGGTGATTCTCCCTCTGGACTCAGCACTGGGGAGACTGCTCCTCGAATCCTGTGTTCAGTTGTGGGCCCCTCAGCACAAGAAGGATGTTGAGTCTCTGGAGTGAGTCCAGAGAAGAGCAAGGAAGCTGGTGAAGGGGTTGGAGAAGAAGAGGAGTGTCTGAGAGAGCTGGGGGTGTTTCTCCTGGAGAAGAGGAGGCTGAGGGGAGACCTCATTGCTCTCTGCAAGTCCCTGAGAGGAGGTTGTGGAGAGGAGGGAGCTGGGCTCTTCTGCCAAGGGACAGCATGAGAGGGAATGGCCTCAAGCTCCACCAGGGGAGGTTTAGGTTCAACATTAGGAAAAAATGTTTCCTGGAAAGGGTTCTCAGGCCCTGGCAGAGACTGCCCAGGGAGGGGGTTGATTCCCCTTCCGTGGAGGGGTTTAAGGGACGGGTGGACGAGGTGCTGAGGGACATGGGTTAGTGATTGATGGGAATGGTTGGACTCGATGATCCAGTGGGTCTCTTCCAACCTGGTGATTCCGGGATTCTGTGATTCTCACAAGAGGCAGTGTCTGTGAGCAGAGCCTTGCCGGGAACACTGTGCTCTGGGACAGGCCTTATCTTCTCCCCGGCTGCCCCCGCGCTGTGCCCCCCTCCCTGGGGCTCCCTCCAAGCTTGATGCTTTCCAGCTGTTCTCAGCCCTTTGTGCTGAGCTGGTTGCGCCCAAAGTTTTCCTGGCTCCAGGCTCCGGGGTCTGTCACCTCCCTCCTTGTTTCCATCCTGCCTCTGCCAGCCCCTCGGGGGGTGACCAATAGAATGATTCTGGCTGGCATCCCGGTCCCAATGTGGTGCCAACCCATGGTGCCACCACCATATCCCCAAAGCAGGAGGGAATCAGTGCCGGATGTCTTGTACACCAAGTTGGAGACATTTGAACCTAAATGTGAGTCCATGGGTGTTGATTTTGGGGTGTTGGAGGTGATGTTGCCCCAGAGGGGAGCAGGAACCCAAGCATCGTATGGCATGATGGTGGCTCCTGGGGGTTTTCTGGGGTGTCACCTCCCCTTGGGGCCCCTCCCCTGGCCTTGGGGGCCACTCACCTGGCAGACACAGCACGAAGAGCCCCAGCGCTCGCATCCTGACGGCGCCGACGGAGGAGCAGCCAGAGGAGTCTGGATGGGGCAGAGGGAAGCAAAGAGAGGGGTTAGGGGACCCCAAAACCCTCCTCCCTAGCACCATGAACCCCCCTTCTTGGGCCCCAGATGCCCTCGGGAACTGGCTAAGTGTTCTTAAAACACTCTAAAAATAAAGAAATCTATAAAAAGGCAAGTTGGGCCTGAACGGGCTGGGAGATGCCACCACGGGGGAGACATCTGGACCCCCCCTGGTGCCACCAGCCCCACCAGATGCAGCTCTTGGAGCTCCTCTCTTGGGCTTTCCAAGCCGGTTCTTTGGCAAAGAGATTGTTTTGGGGTCCCTTCTGCTGCATGCGCTCGAGCATCCCCCAAATCCAAGGGGATGTGGAGATAGAGTCATAGAATCATAGAACAACCAGGTTGGAAGAGACCCATCGGATCATCGAGTCCAACCATTCCTATCAAACACTAAACCAAGTCCCTCAAGACCTCATCCACCCTTGGGGGGGATTTTAGGGAGGGGAAAAAAAAGTCCCTCAAGACCTCATCCACCCTTGGGGGTGGATTTTAGGGAGGGGAAAAAAAAAGGCTTTTTTGGGGAAGAAAAAAAAAAAATTAAAAAAAAAGGCTTTCAGGAAAACTCCTGGAGTTTGGCAGCCTTGGGTGCCTTCCAAGCGGCGATTTGCATGTCGAGCGTCTACTTTTCCCGGCGCCGAGACAGGCCAAGGGTGGCTGGGGGCCCTTCCCCCTCGTCCCAAACCAGCTTCAAAGAGGAAAAAATAGAGGAAAAAGAGAAGTTCTCCCCCCAAAAAACCTCCTCAGAAACCCAAAACCTCCTTGAAAACCCAAACTGATGCCTTCGCCCATTGGGGATGAAACCCATCAAGATTCCCACCGCGTTGAGGCGTCACAGGGGTGGAGAAGCCCTCCTGGCCCTCCCAGCGCTGCTGATGTGGGGAAACTGAGGCACGGGAGGAGGTAAGCCCAGCCGGTTGGTATCTCACCCCTGCTGAAGGGGAACAGGTTCCTCCAGGAGTTCCTCCAGGGCAGGAGGAAGCCAAAGCCCCATCCCAGCTCCCAGGGACAGCAAAGCAGCTCCAGCCCCAGCACAACGGGATCTCCGCTGGGTTTAAGGGGAGGTCAGTGGGGCTGATGGCACCAACCAGCAGGGAGGCACCTTCTACGGACCACGTCCTGCACCATCCCCATGGAGCTGCACCTTCTAGGGACTATGTCCTGCACCATCCCCATGGAGCTGCACCTTCTAGGGACTATGTCCTGCACCATCCCCATGGAGCTGCACCTTCTAGGGACTATGTCCTGCACCATCCCCATGGAGCTGCACCTTCTAGGGATCATGTCCTGCACCATCCCCATGGAGCTGCACCTTCTAGGGATCATGTCCTGCACCATCCCCGTGGAGCTGCACCTTCTAGGGACCATGTCCTCCATATCTCCACAGCCTAGCACCTTCTAGAGACCATGTTCTGCACCATCAACAAAGTACAGGACCTTCTGGAGACCTTGTTCTTCATCAACAAGGTCCAGGACCTTCTAGAGACCACGTTCTGCACCATCACCACATCCTAGCATCTTCTAGAGACCATGTCCTGCACCATCAACGAAATACACGGCTTTCTAGAGACCACGTCCTGCACCATCACCACATCCTAGCATCTTCTGGAGACCGTGTTCTGCACCATCAACAAAGAGCAGCACCTTCTAGAGACCATGTTCATCATCATCAACAAGGTACAGGACCTTCTAGGGACCATGTCCTGCACTATCAACAAAGTATAGGACCTTCTAGAGACCATCACCACATCCTAGCATCTTCTAGAGACCATGTCCTGCACCATCACCACATCCTAGCATCTTCTAGAAACCTTGTCCTGCACCATCAAAGAAGTACAGGACCTTCTAGAGACCTTATCCTGCACCATCAACGAAGTACAAGACCTTCTAGAGACCATCACCACATCCTAGCATCTTCTAGGGACCATGTCCTGCACCATCAACTAAGTACAGGACTTTCTAGAGACCATGTCCTGCACCATCACCACATCCTAGCATCTTCTGGAGACCATGTTCTGCACCATCAATACAGCAGCACCTTCTAGAGACCATGTCCTGCACCATCACCAGAGCCTAGGACCTTCTAGAAACCATGTTCTGCACCATCAACAGAGCAGCACCTTTTAGAGACCATGTTCTTCATCATCAACAAAGAGCAGCACCTTCTAGAGACCTTGTCCTGCACCATCAACAAGGTACAGGACCTTCTAGAGACCATCACCACATCCTAGCATCTTCTAGGGACCATGTCCTGCACCATCAACAGAGTACAGGACTCTCTAGAGACCATGTTCTTCATCAGCAACAAGGTACAGGACTTTCTAGAGACCATGTCCTGCACCATCACCACATCCTAACACCTTCTATGGATCATGTCCTCAAGATCATCAGTGTAGCATCTTCTAGAGACCTTGTCCTGCACCATCAACAAAGCAGCATCTTCTAGAGATCATGTTCTGCCCCATCAATGAAGTACAGGACCTTCTAGAGACCTTGTCCTGCACCATCAACAAAGTACAGGACCTTCTAGGGACCATCGCCACATCCTAGCATCTTCTAGAGACTATGATCTGCACCATCAACAAAGTACAGGACTTTCTAGAGACCATGTCCTGAACCATCACCACATCCTAGCATCTTCTGGATGGAGATCATGTTCTGCACCATCAACAAAGAGCAGCACCTTCTAGAGACCATGTTCATCATCATCAACAAGGCACAGGACCTTCTAGAGACCATGTCCTGCTCCATCACCACATCCTAATGCTTTCTATGGATCATGTCCTCAAGATCGTCAGTGTAGCATCTTCTAGGGACCTTGTCCTGCACCATCAACAAAGTACAGGACCTTCTAGAGACCATCACCACGTCCTAGCATCTTCTAGAGACCATGTTCTGCACCATCAACGAAGTACAGGACCTTCTAGAGACCAAGTTCTAAACCATCAACAAGGTACAGGACCTTCTAGAGACCTTGTCCTGCACCATCAACAAAGTACAGGACCTTCTAGAGACTATCACCACATCCTAGCATCTTCTAGAAACCATATCCTGCACCATCACCACATCCTAACACCTTCTATGGATCATGTCCGCAAAATCACCACTGTAGCATCTTCTAGAGACCTTGTCCTGCACCATCAACAAAGCAACATCTTCAAGAGACCTTGACCTGCACCATCAACAAAGAGCAGTATCTCCTAGAGACCTTCTCCTGCACCATCAACAAAGTATAGGACCTTCTAGAGACCATGTCCTGCACCATCAAAAAAGTACAGGACTTTCTAGAGACCATGTTCATCATCATCAACAAGGCACAGGACCTTCTAGAGACCATGTCCTGCACCATCACCACATCCTAATGCTTTCTATGGATCATGTCCTCAAGATCGTCAGTGTAGCATCTTCCAGGGACCTTGTCCTGCACCATCAACAAAGTACAGGACCTTCTAGAGACCATCACCACATCCCAGCATCTTCTAGGGACTATGTCCTGCACCATCAATGAAGTACAGGGCCTTCTAGAGACCATGTTCTGCACCATCAATGCATCCTAACGCCTTCTATGGATCATCTCCTCAAGATCACAGGTGCAGCATCTTCTAGGGACCATGTCCTGCACTGTCACCAAAGTGCAGACCTTCCTCACGATGATGCCCTTGCACCACCATCATTATTGCATCTTCTAGGCACCAGATTCTCCTCCATTCCCACTCTTGCAGGTACTGGAGATGTCGACAACTGTCTTCCAGACCCTTTCCAGCTCTCAGGAAGCCAGAAGGATGGTCCCTACCTGAGCTGTGAGCAGATAACCAAGCTCAGCTGGTGGCCAGAGCTCGGTGGTCCCCAGAGAAGCTCATAGCAGTGCTCCATGGCCAACCCACAACTGCACCTTGGTGGGACTGGGGTTCCCGCATCCCAGTCTGCTTCCTACCACCAAGGAAGATCCAACACCGTGTTTAGGGTGGCTGCTGGGTCCTGGCCAGAAGAGGGTTGGTAAGGAGGACTCAAGGTAGCAGGAAGGCTCTGTAGATGCCCATCTAATAGAATCATAGAACAACCAGGTTGGAAGAGACCCATCGGATCATCGAGTCCAACCATTCCCATCAATCACTAACCCATGTCCCTCAGCACCTCGTCCACCCGTCCCTTAAACCCCTCCAGGGAAGGGGAATCAACCACCTCCCTGGGCAGCCTATTCCAATGCTCAATGACCCTCTGTGTGAAAAACTTCCTCCTAATCTCCAGCCTAAATCTCCCCTGGTGGAGCTTGAGGCCATTCCCTCTTGTCCTGTCCCCTGTCACTTGGGAGAAGAGCCCAGCTCCCTCCTCTCTACAACCTCCTCTCAGGGACTTGCAGAGAGCAATGAGGTCTCCTCTCAGCCTCCTCTTCTCCATGATAAACACCCCCAGCTCTCTCAGATGCTCCTCATAGGGTCTGTTCTCCAGCCCCTTCACCAGCCTCGTTGTTCTTCTCTGGACTCGCTCCAGAGCCTCAACATCCTTCTTGTGCTGAGGGGCCCACAACTGAACACAGGATTCAAGGAGCGGCCTCACCAGTGCTGAGTCCAGAGGGAGAAGAACCTCCCTGGACCTGCTGGTCACACCATTTCTCATCCAAGCCAAGATGCCATTGGCCTTCTTGGCCACCTGGGCACACTGCTGCCTCATGGTCAGTCGCTGTCGACCAACACCCCCAGGTCCCTCTCCTCCTGGCAGTTTTCCAGCCAGACTTCTCCCAGTCTGTAGCTCTGCTCAGGGTTGTTGTGCCCCAAGTGCAGGACCTGCCATTTGGCCGTGTTAAACCTCATCCCACTGAACTCTGCCCATGGATCCAGCCTGTTTAGGTCCCTTTGCAGAGCCTCCCAACCCTCCAGCAGATCAACACTTCCACACAGCTCAGTGTCATCTGCAAACTTGCTCAGGGAGCACTCGATGTCTTCATCCAGGTCATTGATGAAGACATTGAACAGGACCCAGCACTGAGCCCTGGGGACCCCACTTGTCACTGGCCTCCAGCTGGAGTTAACTCCATTTCCCACCATTCTCTGGGCCCTCCAGCCAACCAGTTTTCTACCCAGGAGAGTGTGTGCCTGTCCAGGCCAGAGGTGACAGTTTCTGCAGCAGAATGCTGGGAGACTCTCAAACCCTTGTGGGTTCCCCAGATGCCAGGATCCCCCAGGATGCTGGTGCCAACCTCCCAGATCCCCCTGTCCTGGCACCCGTATCCCACCGGGGACAGCTTGGGGCAGGCAGACACCCACTTCTGGGTGGCCCCATGGATCCTGCTGCCAACGCTGTGGAGGATCAAGCTGTCCTGCCAGTCCATGTCTGCCCCAACTCAACCTGCAGACACCACAGGGCTTCTCTCAAGGTCTAACTCCTCCACCCCCGAGTTCCCCCCAAACCCGGAAAACTCGGAGCTCGCTCGCAGGGTTTGGCCAGGGAACAGGGACAGACGGGTCACGTCTTCCCCCGACGGCCAAGACAACATCTTCTCCTCCCAACCGAGGACATGGAGCGATGCCATGGGGTCCCCACCACACCGAGGACCACCACCACAGCACCTCAACATTCCCAAAGGCGGGATGGGGGGTCACCTCCCTCCTCCTCCTCCTCCTTCTCCTCAACTTGGCTTCTCCCACCACCACCTCAACCCACCGAGATGCTCCGTCCGGGACCCAAGGTGCTTCCCCCCCAAACCTCAGGTCCACACACACGAGGCCACAGAGCAATGCCAAGCGGTCCCCATGACACCGAGGGCCACCACCACGGCACCTCAAGGTCCCCAAAGACGGGACTGGGGGAGTCACTACCCTCCTCCTCCTCCTTCTCCTCAACTTGGCTTCTCCCACCACCACCTCAACCCACAGAGATGGCCCATCCGGGACCCGAGATGCTTCCCCCCAAACCTCAGGTCCACAAACACGAGGTCACAGAGCGATGCCAAGGGGTCCCCACCACACCGAGGGCCACCACCACGGCACCTCAAGGTCCCCAAAGACGGGACTGGGGGGGATCACCTCCCTCCTTCTCCCCAACGTGGCTTCTCCCACCACCAACCCAACCCACCGAGATGCCTCATCCAGGACCTGAGATGCTTTCCCCCAAACCTAAGGTCCACACACACGAGGCCACAGAGCACTGCCAAGGGGTCCCCACCACACTGAGGGCCACCACCACGGCACCTCAACATTCCCCAAACACAGGACTGGGGGAGTCACCTCCCTCCTTCTCCTCCTCAACTTGGCTTCTCCCACCACCAACCCAACCCACCGAGATGTTCCGTCCGGGACCCAAGATGCTTCCCCCCAAACCTCAGGCACACAAGGTCATGGAGCGATGCTAAGGGGTCCCCACCACACCAAGGGTCACCACCACGGCACCTCAAGGTCCCCAAAGACGGGACTGGGGGGGTCATCTCCCTCCTCCTCCTCCTCCTCGTCTTCCTCCTCCTCAACTTGGCTTCTCCCACCACCACCACCTCAACCTACTGAGATGCTCCATCCGGGACCCAAGATGCTTCCCCTCAAACCTTGGGTCCACACACATGAGACCACAGAGCACTGCCAAGGGGTCCCCACCACACCAAGGGCCACCACAACAGCACTTCAAGGTCCCCAAAGACGAGACTGGGGGGAGTAACCTCCCTCCTCCTCCTCCCCAACTTGGCTTCTCCCACCACCACCTCAACCCACAGAGATGCTCCATCTGGGACCCAAGATGCTTCCCCCCAAACCTCAGGTCCACACACACGAGGCCACAGAGCAATGCCAAGGGGTCCCCACCACACCAAGGGCCACCACAACAGCACTTCAAGGTCCCCAATGACAGGACTGGGGGAATCACCACCCTCCTCCTCCTCCTTCTCCTCCCCAACTTGGCTTCTCCCACCACCACCTCAACCCACTGAGATGCTCTGTCTGGGACCCAAGATGCTTCCCCCCAAAACCTCAGGTCCATGCACACAAGGTCAAGGCGTCCCCACCACACCGAGGGCCACGACCATAGTCCTCAAAGATGGGATTGGGGGTGGGGGGGGTCATCACCCTCCTCCTCAACTTGACTTCTCCCACCACCACCTCAACCCACTGAGATGCCTCATCCGGGACCTGAGATGCTTCCCCCCAAACCTCAGGCCCACTCACACGAGGCCACGGAGCGAGGCCAAGGGGTCCCCACCACACCGAGGGTCACCACCACGACACCTCAAGATCCCCAAAGACAGGACTCAGGGGGGGGGGGGTCACCTCCCTCCTCCTCCTCCCCAACTTGGCTTCTCTCACCACCACCTCAACCCACTGAGATGCCTCATCCAGGACCCGAGATGCTTCCCCCCAAACCTCAGGTCCACGCACAGGAGGCCAAGGGGTCCCCACCACACCGAGGGCCACCACCACAGCAACTCAAGGTCCCCAAAGATGGGATATGGGGTGGAGGGATCACCTCCCTCCTCTTCCTCCTCCTCCTCCTGCCTAAACTTGGCTTCTCCCACCACCAACCCAACCCACCGAGATGCTCCGTCTGGGACCCAAGATGCTTCCCCCCAAACCTCAGGTCCACGCACAGGAGGCCAAGGGGTCCCCACCACACCGAGGGCCACCACCACAGCAACTCAAGGTCCCCAAAGATGGGACTGGGGAATCACCTCCCTCCTCCTCCTCCTCCCCAACTTGGTTTCTCCCTCCTCTATCTCAACGCACTGAGATGCTCCATCTGGGACCTGAGATGCTTCCCCCCAAACCTCAGGCCCACTCACACGAGGCCACGGAGCGAGGCCAAGGGGTCCCCACCACACCGAGGGTCACCACCACGACACCTCAAGATCCCCAAAGACAGGACTCGGGGGGGGGTCACCTCCCTCCTCCTCAACTTGGCTTCTCCCACCACCACCTCAACCCACTGAGATGCCTCATCCAGGACCCGAGATGCTTCCCCCCAAACCTCAGGTCCACGCACAGGAGGCCAAGGGGTCCCCACCACACCGAGGGCCACCACCACAGCACCTCAAGGTCCCCAAAGATGGGATATGGCGTGGAGGGATCACCTCCCTCCTCTTCCTCCTCCTCCTCCTGCCTAAACTTGGCTTCTCCCACCACCAACCCAACCCACAGAGGTGCCTCATCCAGGACCCGAGATGCTTCCCCCCAAACCTCAGGTCCGCGCACAGGAGGCCAAGGGGTCCCCACCACACCGAGGGCCACAACCACAGCACCTCAAGGTCCCCAAAGACAGGACTTGGGGGGTCACTACCCTCCTCCTCCTCCTCCTCCTCCCCAACTTGGCTTCTCCCACCACCAACCCAACCGACAAAGGTGACTCGTCCAGGACCCGCGATGCTTTCCCCCCAAACTTCGGCCACTCCGACCGCGCCAGATGTTTCTCCAACCGCACATCTGGGAACAATCAACCCCCGGAGCAAGAACACCACAGTCTCTCCCTTTCATTCTGTGAAATCCAACCTTCTCCCCCCCTCCCCCAGCTCCCTTTTTTTCCCCCATTTTCCTTTCCTAGTTTTTTTTCTCTCCAGCTCTCCAGTTGCCGGAGAACAAAGGGAATCACTTTTTTTCTTTTCTTTTCTTTTTTTTTTTTTTTTTGTCTCTTTCTCTATTTTTTTTTTGGCTTCTGACCAAAAGAAAAACAAAACCCTCCCTTCTCCCCATCCCCATTTTCGCACTCGGAGCCTTCGTTTCGGTCCCGAATTCCATCCTGGGATTAAAATCTCCTTTTCCTACAACCTCTAAAAATAAACCCGACGACGGTTTCCTTCGCCCCCCTCAGGGGGTTTTTTTGGCTTTTCGAGGGGTTCAAAATCGACTTTTAAGTCGATTTTGAACCCCTCGAAAAGCCAAAAAACCCTCTGAGGGGGCGAAGGAAGCCGTCGGGTTTATTGATTAGATTTTCAATTAGATTATCAATTATATATATATATCCATATCTATATATCTATATATCTATATCTCTATATATATATCTCTATATATCTCTATATATCTCTATATATATCTATATATAGAGAGATATATAGAGATATATAGAGAGATATAGAGATATAGATATATATATAAGGTTGGTTTTCTTTTTATGAGACAAAAAGTTGGAAAAGAGCGTTTTCCCCCAACCCAAGGAGGGTTTGAAGGTGAAAAGTCAAAGATGAAGAGTTTTTTTTTATAAGGTAAAGAGGGGGTTTGGGTTGGGGGGGGGATGCTCAGCATCCCTGGGGGGGGGTCCTGGTTGGTTCTTACCTTGGTGCTGGTGCTGCCTGAGCCCTCAGCCTCCTCTCCTCTCTCTCTGCTCTGCAAAAAAAAAAAAACTTTGCAAAAACTCTGCAAAAAGTAGAGTTAACCCCCTCCAAGCTCCCACCTCCAACACACTGGGGGCTCCGCTGGGTCCTAGTGCCTCACCTGAGCCTCCTCCTCCTCCTCCTCCTCCTCCCAGATTCCTGCCCTGTTGGGGGTTGGGGGGGGTTGAGGGGGGGTTGAGGGGGTGGGGTGGGGGTGGAGGGGGATAAAGAATCGTCATTTGACAAAATCAAAAAGCGCAGAGCGAGGAGGCCGTTGGTGGGATGAGAGTTTCTGTCTTTCTGTCTTTCTCTCTTTGTCTCTTTTTTTGTCTCTCTTTGTCTCTCTTTCTCTTTCCTTCCTCCCTTCCTTCTTTCTATCCTTCTCTCTTTCTTTCTTTCATTCCTTCATTCTTCCTCTTGTTCTTTCTTTTTCTCTCTCTTTCTTTCCCTCTTTCTTTCTTTCCTTCCTTTATTTTTTCCTTTCTCTCTTTCTCTCTTTCTCCCTTTCTCCCTCTCTTTCTCTCTCTATCTCTTTATCTCTTTGTCTCTTTTTTGTCTCTTTGTCTCTCTTCCTCTCTCTCTCTCTTTCCTTCCTTCCTTCTCTCTCTCTTTCTCTCTTTCTCTCTTTCTCTCTGTCTTTTCCTCTTTCTCTCTCTCATTCTCTCTCTCTCTCTTTCTCTCTTTCTCTCTCTCTTTCTCTCTCTCTCTCTTTCTCTTCTTTCTCTCTCTCTTTCTCTCTCTCTTTCTCTCTCTCTTTCTCTCTTTCCTTCTTTCCTTCCTTCTCTATTTCTGTCTCTTTCTTTCCCTCTTTCTTCTTTCCTCCTTTCTTTCTTCCCTTCTCTCTCTCTCTCTCTTTCTTTCTTTCTCTTTCTTTGTCTCTTTCTTCCTTTCTCTCTTCCTTCCTTCTTACCTTCCTTTCTTTCCTTCTCTTTCTTTCTCTCCTTCTCTTCTCTTCTCTTCTCTTCTCTTCTCTTCTCTTCTCTTCTCTTCTCTTCTCTTCTCTTCTCTTCTCTTCTCTTCTCTTCTCTTCTCTTCTCTTCTCTTCTCTTCTCTTCTCTTCTCTTCTCTTCTCTTCTCTTCTCTTCTCTTCTCTTCTCTTCTCTTCTCTTCTCTTCTCTTCTCTTCTCTTCTCTTCCCTCCCTTCCTTCCTTCCTTCCTTCCTTCCTTCCTTCCTTCCTTCCTTCCTTCCTTCCTTCCTTCCTTCCTTCCTTCCTTCCTTCCTTCCTTCCTTCCTTCCTTCCTTCCTTCCTTCCTTCCTTCCTCTATTTCCTTTCTCTCTTTCCTTCCTCTCTTTCCTTCCTCTCTTTCCTTCCTCTCTTTCCTTCCTCTCTTTCCTTCCTCTCTCTCTCTCTTTCCTTTCTCTCTCCCCATCCCACCAATATCCAATCACCAGTAGACTCGAGGTGTGAGGATTGTTTCATTCAGGGCCGAGCGGTGTTGGTCAGTTTGTGGTTCTGGCTCTGGGGTTGCTGTGGGGGTAGCGGGAAGGATCCCACCATAAACCATCCATCATCTCCTATAAATCCCCCAAAAAGTTAGGCTCCTGGCCTCCCAGTAGCCCCAGTTTGGCACCAACGCTCCATCTGCCCTTGAAGCAGTTTAAATCTTTCTCCAGGATGGAGAGGGGGGGGGGAAAAGAAAACCTAAATCCTCTATTTTCTCCCTCAAGCTGAGGATGCCGAGCGCTGGGGGTCATGGGGCCCTCATCCCCCCTGGTTCGCTGGCTGCTTTCCAGAGGCCGTGGGATGCGAGATGAGGTTTAACAAGGCCAAACACCGGGTCCTGCACTTGGGGCACAACAACCCTGAGCAGAGCTCCAGACTGGGAGAAGCCTGGCTGGAAAGTACCTGGAGGAGAAGGACCTGGGGGTGTTGGTCGACAGCGACTGACCATGAGGCAGCAGTGTGCCCAGGGGGCCAAGAAGGCCAATGGCATCTTGGCTTGGATCAGACCTAGCGTGACCAGCAGGGCCAGGGAGGTTCTTCTCCCTCTGTACTCAGCACTGGTGAGGCTGCTCCTTGAATCCTGTGTTCAGTTGTGGGCCCCTCAGCACAAGAAGGATGTTGAGGCTCTGGAGAGAGTCCAGAGAAGAGCAAGGAAGCTGGTGAAGGGGCTGGAGAACAGGCCCTATGAGGAGCGTCTGAGAGAGTTGGGGGGGTTTCTCCTGGAGAAGAGGAGGCTGAGAGGAGACCTCATTACTCTCTACAACTACCTGAAAGGAGGTTGTAGAGAGGAGGGAGCTGGGCTCTTCTCCCAAGGGACAGGGGACAGGACAAGAGGGAATGGCCTCAAGCTCCACCAGGGGAGATTTAGGCTGGAGATTAGGAGGAATTTTTTCACACAGAGGGTGATTGGGCATTGGAATAGGCTGCCCAGGGAGGGGGTTGATTCCCCTTCCCTGGAAGTGTTTAAGGGACGGGTGGATGAGGTCTTGAGGGACACGGTTTAGTGTTTGATAGGAATAGTTGGACTAGATGATCCGATGGGTCTCTTCCAACCTGATTGTTCTATGATTCTATGATTCTATGAACCCCACGAGGTTGGGGATGCTCCCCCAAGACCCCCAAATGACACCAGATCTGGGATTGGGGGATGAGAACCTACACGTCCAGCACAGGCAGAGCCAGCGAGGGAGCCAAGGGAGGGCTGGGAGGGCTGGGGATATGACACTGGGGATGAGGATGAGTGCATGAGAATGAAAAATTAGATATTTTTCACTGTTTGATAACAAAAATGAGATCTTTGTCCCTCCTTGGAGCAGGATTGGACCCAACCATTTGGAGTCGGTTGTGCTCCGAACCAGGCGTTTCCACAGCCAGGAGAGGGTCCAAAAGCTCTAAAAAACAATATAAAAACTCACAGGTTTGGCCCAGGGGGAGAAAGGGGATTTTTAAGGTGCTCTCCTCTCACTTCGAGCCTGTTTTTCCAGTCTGAAAGATCATAGAATCATAGAATCATAGAACAAGCAGGTTGGAAGAGACCCATCGGCTCATCAAGCCCAACCATTCCTGTCAAACACTAAATGGATCGAAGCATCCAAAGAGCTCCAGGTCCATCCACAAAGCTCCTCCAGCCCCAGCCTTGTCCTCGTCCCCAGCTCCGCTCACCCCAAGCTGAGGGCAAGGAGATTCCCGTTAATCATTAAACGGACTTTGCAAAAACCCTGAGCCTGGAAAAGCTTTGCAAACCAGTCAAGACGGGAGGAAAACGGAGG
Organism: Coccyzus lansbergi; assembly: GCA_033558105.1. Lineage (NCBI taxonomy): Eukaryota > Metazoa > Chordata > Aves > Cuculiformes > Coccyzidae > Coccyzus > Coccyzus lansbergi. The sequence continues at coordinate 89,296 of JAUMJK010000872.1, forward strand.
TGGGAGAGAGTCCCTCACCCCCTGGGGCGGGTTTGGTTTTGGGATTGTCGAGCGCAGGCAAAAAATTTTGGAGGTTTTTTTTTTTGTGTGTGTGTGTGTGTGTGTTTTAAGCCTCGTTTAGCAACTCAAGCCTTGGCTGGAGTTTTCAGGAAACCTCTTACCTCTCCTTGTGCCTCATTTCCTGAGCTAATCCCCAGCTCCCGGAGGGCAGAGAGGCGCCGCGGCCGCTCGCAGGGCTTGAGTTTTTCCAAGGCAGGCAAGATCCTGCAAGAACCAACCTTCCAGCCAAGACCCAGGTAGCCAAAAAAACCTTGGAGGTGGCCAAAAAACCCTTGAAAGTGGGCAAAACCCCCTTGGAGGTGGCCAAAAGCCCCTTGGAGATGGGCAAAACCCTCTGGAGGTGGACAAAAGCCCTTGGAAGTGGCCAAAAAGCACCTTGGAGGTGGCCCAAAAGCCCCTTGGAGGTGGTTAAAAGACCCTGGAGGTGGCCAAAAAGCCCTTGGAGGTGGCTAAAGGCCCTTGGAGGTGGCTAAAGACCTCTTGGAGGTGGCCAAAAGCCCTTGGAGGTGGACAAACCCCACCTTAGAGGTGGCCAAAAGCCCTTGGAGGTGGACAAAAAGCCCTTGGAGGTGATTAAAAGTCCCTTGGAGGTGGTGAAAACCCCTTGGGGGTGACCAAAAGCTCTTGGAGGTGGACAAAAAACCCTTGGAGGTGGTCAAAAGCCCTTGGAGGTGGTTAAAAGCCCCTTGGAGGTGACCCAAACACCTTGGAGGTGGCAAAAAGCCCTTGGAGGTGGCCAAGACCCCTTGGAGGTGGTGAAAAGCCACTTGGAGGTGGCCAAAAAACCCTTGGAGATGGCCAAAAAGCCCTTGGAGGTGACCAAAAGCCCTTGGAGGTGCCCAAAAACCCCCTTGGAGGTGGCCAAAAAGACCTTGGAGGTGGTTAAAAGCCCCTTAGAAGTGGCCAAAAACCTCTTGGAGGTGGCCAAAAGCCCCTTGGAGGTGACCAAAACACCTTGGAGGTGGCCAAAAAAACCCTAGAAAGTGGGCAAAACCCCCTGGAGGTGGCCAAAAGCCCTTGGAGGTGACCAAAAACCCCTTGGAGGTGGTCAAAACACCCTTGGAGGTGACCAAAAGCTCTTGGAGGTGGACAACCCCCTCTTGGAGGTGGCCAAAAGCCCCCTTGGAGGTGGCTGAAAGCTCTTGGAGGTAACCAAAAGCCCCTTGTGGGTGGTCAAAAACCCGTTGGAAGCGGCCAAACCCCTTGGAAGTGGCCAAAAACCCCTTGGAGGTGGACAAAAGCCCCTTGGAAGTGGTGAAACCCCTCTTGGAGGTGGCCAAAAGCCCCTTGGAGGTGGCGAAAACCCCTTGGAGGTGGCCAAAAGCCCTTGGAGGTGGCCAAACGCCCCTTGGAGGTGGTCAAAAAACCCTCAGAGGGCGATGCAGACGGCATCCTCCCCCAACCTGGGCATCAGTTCTTTCCCTTTTGGGATGTGGCCTCTCCCCCGACCGGCTTCTCCGCTGCTGAAGGAGGTTTTGCCGTCTTGACTGGGTTTTTTTTCCATCAATTATTAGTGTTTTCTAGGAAATTCCAGCTGGAAATAGTCTCGGGGCCTGTTTCATAGAATCATCGGCTCACGGAATGGTTTGGGTTGGAAGGAGCCTTAACACCCATCCAGTTCCAGCCCTGCCAGGGACACCTCCCACTGGATCAGGGGCTCCAAGCCCCATCCAACCTGCCCGTGGACACCTCCGGGGATGGGGCAGCCACGACTTGATGCTCAGCTCAGGCTGCTGAGGTCTCAGCGGTGTCACCCTGGGTTCACCTTCCCTGGAGGGGTTTAAGGGACGGGTGGATGAGGTCCTGAGGGACATGGGTTAGTGTTTGATAGGAATGGTTGGACTCGATGATCCGATGGGTCTCTTCCAACCTGGTTGTTCTATGATTCTATGATTCATTCTCGGCTTTTGGGCATCAAGGAGAGCGTCTTCCAGCCCTGATGGAGAATGAGGTGACCATATTGCTGGGTGGAGACCCTACTTGCTGCCTGGAGGAGAAGGACCTGGGGGGGTTGGTGACAGTGACTGACCATGAGGCAGCAGTGTGCCCAGGTGGCCAAGAAGGATCTTGGATCCTTGGCTTGGATCAGACATGGTGTGGCCAGCAGGGCCAGGGAGGTTCTTCTCCCTCTGGACTTGGCACTGGGGAGACTGCTCCTTGAATCCTGGGGTTAGTTCTGGGCCCCTCAGCACAAGAAGGATGTTGAGGCTTTGGAGCAAGTCCAGAGAAGAGCAACGAAGCTGGTGAAGGGGCTGGAGAAGAAGAGGAGATTCTGAGAGAGCTGGGGGTGTTTCTCCTGGAGAAGAGGAGGCTGAGGGGAGACCTCATTGCTCTCTGCAAGTCCCTGAGAGGAGGTTGTGGAGAGGAGGGAGCTGGGCTCTTCTCCCAAGGGACAGGGGACAGGACGAGAGGGAATGGCCTCAAGCTCCACCAGGGGAGGGTCAGGCTGGACATCAGGGAAAACTTTTTCACTTTGGTCAGTGTCAGAGGCTGCCCAGGGAGGTGGTTGACTCACCTTCCCTGGAGGGGTTTAAGGGATGGATGGACAAGGTGCTGAGGGACATGGGTTAGTGTTTGATAGGAATGGTTGGACTCGATGATCATGTGAGTCTCTTCCAACCTGGTGATTCTATGATTCTACTCCCGTTCCACCAGCTCCCTGGCTCTGTTTGACACTCACCCGTGTCACCAAGGCCCCACCAAGCCCATTGAAGCCAGGCAGGACACACCACCGGTCAAGAAAATAGTGTTACTTTATTAGATGAGGCTCAGGACAGCACCAAACACAACCTGGAAGCCACTCGTCATTCTCCTGACTGCACTTACACCTCGATGCATTGGAGCAGAGTTAAAAAATAAAGAGATTTGGGTTTGTTTGTTTTTTTTTTTTTTTTAATGCTACAAAGGTCCTGTCTGAAAGCAGAAGTGCTCTAGAAGGTGAGAGGGTGCCCTTGGCTGGTCCCCAAGCGCCGGGGATCGAGGAGTGTCCTTGGCGAGTCGGGTTTGTAAACAGTTCCTACACATCTAGGGAGGCTGCAGGGAGAGGTGGAGGAGGCTTCTTCACAGTGAGCAGAGCCCGAGCGGCCATCCTCGCCAGGAGGACGTTGGGGACCCTCTTCTCAAGTGGTTCTGACCAGGTAGGAAAGGAAAAAGGAGGTGACGTCCCTCTCTGAAACAGCAGCAGTGTGGGGAGTCGGGTCCGAGGCCAACACGGGAGTGGGAGAGATGAGGGATGAAGAGCTGAGCTGGACCGTTTCTCCTCTTCTTGACCCTCTTCCCCATCTGGCTTCTCCAGCATCTCCTCTTGGCCGAGCAGACGCCGATTCACAGTTGCCATGCAGAGGGTCTCCCCCAAGGAGGACAAGCCGTGCCGCCTGCCGTGTCCCTCGCTCCGCTGGGATAAATAAATAAAGAGCAGTTCCCGAGGGCTGGTGGCAGCGGCACCCACGGAGCAGGCAGGAGGGGAGCCCAGTGCCTGCTACCTCACGGCGATGGACAACTTGGGGGTTGCGAAGAGTGGTTCGTTAAGAGGAGGCCAGGATGGCTCCTGCTGGCTCAACTCCTTCTCCAGCCTCTTGAAAAGCTTCTTGGATGCTTTCTTGCGGCGCAGCCGGCGCAGGCAGCTGAGCAAGCCATGGTCCAGGGCTGTCTGCAGCAAACACAGGGGAGAACGGGTTTTAGAATCAGAGAATCACCAGGATGGAAGAGACCCACCGGATCATTGAGTCCAACCATTCCCATCAATCACTAACCCATGTCCTTCAGCACCTCGTCCACCCGTCCCTTGAACCCCTTCAGGGAAGGGAACTCAAACCTCTCCCTGGGTAGCCTCTCCCACTGACCAATCACCCCTTCATTGAAATATTTTTTCCATATGTCCATCCTGACCCTCCCCTGGTGGAGGTTCAGGCCATTCCCTCTCGTCCTGTTCCCTGTCCCTTGGGAGAAGAGCCCAGCTACCTCCTCTCCACAACCTCCTCTCAGGGACTTGCAGAGAGCAATGAGGTCTCCCCTCAGCCTCCTCTTCTTCAGGAGAAACACCTCCAGCTCTCTCAGCTGCTCCTCTTCTTCTCCAGCCCCTTCACCAGCTTTGTTCCTGTTCTCTGGACTCGCTCCAGAGCCTCAACATCCTTCTTGTGCTGAGGGGCCCACAACTGAACACAGGATTTGAGGAGCAGCCTCACCAGTGCTGAGTCCAGAGGGAGAAGAACCTCCCTGGCCCTGCTGGCCACACTGTGTCTGATCTAAGCCAAGATGCCATTGGCCTTCTTGGCCACCTGGGCCACTGCTGCCTCATGGTCAGTCCCTGTCACCAACACCCCCAGGTCCTTCTCCTGCAGGCACTTTCCAGCCAGACTTCTCCTAGTCTGGAGTTGCTCAGGGTTGTTGTGCCCCAAGTGCAGGATCCGCTCTTTGGCCTTGTTAAACCTTAACCATATCCCTCAGCACCTCATGCATCTGTCCCTTAAATCCCTCCAGGGAAGGGGACTCAACCCCCTCCCTGGGCAGCCTCTGACACTGAACAATCACCCGTTTTGTTAAAATTTTTTCCTAATGTCCATCCTGACCCTCCCCTGGTGGAGCTTGAGGTCATTCCCTCTTGTCCTGTCCCCTGTCCCTTGGCAGAAGAGCCCATCTCCCTCCTCTCCACAATCTCCTCTCAGGGAGTAGTAGAGGTAGTTTTGGGGAGTCTGTGCACCCCCAGGAGAGGGCAGAGCCGATTCCCAGTCGAGTCCTGCTTCCCCTGCACCAGGGGCTCCTAGAGAAGTTGTTGCTCAGCCCCAGGAGGAGGCTGCGTGTCCCCTGTCTGTCCCTCCCCTCCTACCTCCAAGACGAACGCGGCGAAGAAGTTGAGGGTGGCAATCCCCAGCAGCAGCAGCTTGAAATTGAAGTCCTCGATGCCCTGCAGCTTCAGCAGGGTTTTGGGGAAGCCCAGCGGGTAGAGGGTCAACCAGATCATAAGGCCGAAGAGGAGGATGAGGACTACTAGGAAGAGCACTGAGGGCAAGAAGGAAGAGGGTTGAGGAGGAGGAAGAGGAAGGTGTGATGCCCCTCTTTGTCCACACGGCCAGCGTCATCCTCACCGTTGGTGTAGAGGGGCTCCCGGAATGGGTACCCCTTGGACATGGCGACGGCCAAGATGAGGTACTGGAAGCCGGTGATGCAGAAGAGGACGGTGTTCTCATAGTTGGGCAGGTTCTGGGGAGCTGTCACTGTGCTGTTCAGCGGCACGAACCTGAGCCAGCAGGGCAGAGGGCAGAGGTCAGCGAGCAAGGCAAGGAGAGGCTCCAAATCATAGAATCATAGAACAACCAGGTTGGAAGAGACCCATTGAATCACTGAGTCCAACCACAACTCCTTGCTCTCCACAAGCACGTGGAAGGTTCCCCTGGGACGGGGTTGAGTCACCTTCCCTGGAGGGGTTTAAGGGACGGGAGGACGAGGTGCTGAGGGACATGGGTTAGTGATTGATGGGAATGGTTGGACTCCATGATCCAGTGGGTCTCTTCCAACCTGGTGGTTCTATCATAGAATCATAGAATCATAGAATCACCAGGTTGGAAGAGACCCATCGGATCACCGAGTCCAACCATTCCTATCGAGCACTAAACAATGTCCCTCAGCAACTCATCCACCCGTCCCTTAAACACCTCCAGGGAAGGTGGATCAACCACCTCCCTGGGCAGCCTATTCCAATGCCCAATGACCCTTTGTGTGAAAAACTTCCTCCTAATCTCTAGCCTAAATCTCCCCTGGTGGAGCTTGAGGCCATTCCCTCTCGTCCTGTCCCCTGTCCCTTGGGAGAAGAGCCCAGCTCCCTCCTCTCCACAACCTCCTCTCTTTTCAGGGACTAGCAGAGAGCAATGAGGTCTCCCCTCAGCCTCCTCTTCTCCAGGCTAAACACCCCCAGCTCTCTCAGACGCTCCTCTTCTTCTCCAGCCCCTTCACCAGCCTCGTTGCTCTTCTCTGGACTCGCTCCAGAGCCTCAATATCCTTCTTGTGCTGAGGGGCCCACAACTGAACACAGGATTCAAGGAGCAGTCTCACCAGTGCTGAGTACAGAGGGAGAAGAACCTCCCTGGCCCTGCTGGTCACTCCGTGTCTGATCCAAGCCAGGATGCCATTGGCCTTCTTGGCCACCTGGGCCACTGCTGCCTCATGGTCAGTCAGCTGTTGACCAGCACCCCCAGGTCCCTCTCCTCCTGGCAGTTTTCCAGTCAGACTTCTCCCAGTCTGTAACTCTGCTCAGGGTTGTTGTGCCCCACGTGCAGGATGCGCCATTTGGCCGTGTTAAACCTCATCCTGTTGGTCTCATCCCATGGATCCAGCCTGTTCCCATCCCTTTGGAGCCTCCCGACCCTCCAGCAGATCCACACTTCCACCCAGCTTAGTGTCATCTGCAAACTTGCTCAGGGAGCACTCGATGCCTTCATCCAGGTCATTGATGAAGACACTGACCAGGGCTGGACCCAGCACTGAGCCCTGGGGACACCACTTGTCACTGGCCTATGGTTCTAATCTCCTGCAAGGTGAGTAGATTCACCCTTGATGCCAGACGGCATCGGCCACAACCAAGGACAAACGCTCGGGCTTCACAGATTCCTGGAATCACTCGGTTGGAAAAGTCCTTTGAGACCATCAAGCCCACTCATGTCTGTCCACTACTACCCAGATCCCTAAGCACTTCATCTCCTTGTCTTTTAAACACCTCTGGGGGTGGTGACTCCACCGTCTCCATTGCAGCCCTCACCCCACCCCGTGAAAGTGGGTCCCTCACCAGCTCTGCGAGACGGTGATGAAGTAGCTGAGGACTTGGATGGTGATGAGCAGCCCCGTCTGGAGGAGCAGGCTGCCCAGCACCAGGACGCTGATCAGCGCCCCTTGGGGACGCTCCACTCCCAGCTCCTGGGCAGGACCCGTCCGACCCATCAGCACGGCCACCGTGGTGGTGATGATGAGGTCAAAGAAAAGGAACTGGAAGTCGCTCAGGTTGGTGTTGATCTGGGAAGGAGAAACCAGCCGCTCTCAGCTGCAAGAACCCGTGGGAGGGTTGGGGTTAAAGCCCAGTGGTGACAGCGGGACCTGAAGGCATCGTGGACGTGAGGGACTCACCGTGTAGAGCAGCAGGACGGACACAAACTGCACCAGGCTGTACAGGGCCATGTACTTAAAGACGCCAAAGGAGGTGACCAGCGAGCACCTGCCCTCCCTGCAGAGCGAAACGGAGACTCACCCACAATGATTTTTCCGTGACTCGTCCCAAAAGAGGGGACAGAGGCTCTCGTGAGCCCTTCCCGTGGTTCTTCTCCCCACCGCGAGGCTCCCAGCAGCTCACCGGATGACGCTGGGCACGCACTCGATGTTGGCCACGCGGGAGGTGAAGGGCGAGGCCACCGATGCCTCCGCCTCCGACAGCGAGATGCCCACATCGGCGGCTTTCAGAGCCCCACAGTCGTTGGCACCATCCCCGCACATCCCCACACAGTAGCTGCCGGGAGAAGGGATCCAGTATTTAGAATCACAGAATCACCAGGTTGGAAGAGACCCACTGGACGATGGAGTCCAACCATTCCCATCAAACACTAACCCATGTCCCTCAGCACCTCGTCCACCCGTCCCTTAAACCCCTCCAGGGAAGGGGAATCAACCCTTTCTGTGAAGAACTTTATCCATATGTCCAGCCTGACCCTCCCCTGGTGGAGCTCGAGGCCATTCTCTCTTGTCCTGTCCCTTGGGAGAAGAGCCCAGCTCCCTCCTCTCCACAACCTCCTCTCAGGGACTTGCAGAGAGCAAGGAGGTCTCCCCTCAGCCTCCTCTTCTCCAGGAGAAACACCCCCAGCTCTCTCAGATGCTCCTCTTCTTCTCCAGCCCCTTCACCAGTTTCATTGCTCTTCTCTGGACTCGTTCCAGAGCCTCAACATCCTTCTGGAAAGGCTCACCTGAGCTCTTGCAGGTTGCACACCAGCTGAGTCTTTTGCTCGGGTGACATGCGGGCGAACACGGTGGCTCGGAGGAGGATCTGCAAAGAGGGAATCGTTGTGGAGAGGAGGGAGCTGGGCTCTTCTGCCAAGGGACAGGGGACAGGACGAGAGGGAATGGCCTCAGGCTCCACCAGGGGAGGGTCAGGATGGACATTAGGAAAAAAATTTTCACGGAAAGGGCGATTGGGCAGAGTCAGAGGTTGCCCAGGGAGGTGGTTGATTCCCCTTCCCTGGAGGGGTTTAAGGTGTGGGTGGACGAGGTGCTGAGGGACATGGGTTAGTGCTTGATGGGAATGGTTGGACTCCATGATCCAGTGGGTCTCTTCCAACCTGGTTGTTCTATGATTCTATGATTCTCTGTGTGGGATGGCAGCACCCACCTGCGCACCCAGGAGGAGCTCGGCCCTTGGGAGCTTCACCAGCTCAGCAGGGCTGAGGGCATTCCAGAATCATTGAATCATGAAATGGTTTGAGTTTGGGCGTTAAAGATCATCTAGTTCAACCCCCCCTGCCGTGGACACATCCACGCTGGCCTTGAACCCCTCCAGGGATGGGGCAGCCACCACCCTCATCACGAAGAAATTCCTCCTCACATCCAGCCTAAGTCTGCCCCTCTCCAACTGAAAGCCGTCCCTCCTCATCCCATCACTCCAAACATTTATAAACAGCCCCTCCCCAGCTCTCTTGTAGAATCATAGACTCACAGAACAACCAGGTTGGAAGAGACCCACTGGATCATCGAGTCCAACCGTTAACCATTGTAGCCCCTTCCGGTACTGGAAAGTCACTGTGAGGTCTCAGAGCCTTCTCTCAAGGACTGGTGAGGCCACTCCTTGAATCCTGTGTTCAGTTGTGGGCCCCTCAGCACAAGAAGGATGTTGAGGCTCTGGAGCAAGTCCAGAGAAGAGCAATGTAGCTGGTGAAGGGGCTGGAGAACAGGCCTTATGAGGAGTGTCTGAGAGAGCTGGGGGTGTTTCTCCTGGAGAAGAGGAGGCTGAGGGGAGACCTCATTGCTCTCTACAACTACCTGAAAGGAGGTTGTAGAGAGGAGGTAGCTGGGCTCTTCTGCCAAGGGACAGGACAAGAGAGAATGGCCTCAAGCTCCACCAGGGGAGATTTAGGCTAAAGATTAGGAGGAAGTTTTTCCCAGAAAGGGTCATTGGGCGTTGGAATAGGCTGCCCAGGGAGGTGGTTGATCCACCTTCCCTGGAGGTGTTTAAGGGACGGGTGGATGAGTTGCTGAGGGACATTGTTTAGTGCTCGATAGGAATGGTTGGACTTGATGATCCGATGGGTCTCTTCCAACCTGGCCTTTCTATAATCCTATGATTCTTCTCCAGGCTGAACAACTCCAACCCTCTTGCACTGGCCAAACAGACCCTGGGGGGATTTTGGAGCTGTGAGGTGTCAGCAGGGAATCAACCCTGCTTGAGGATTCCCTGTTGTCAGACTCACCTTGGGCAGGTGATCAGCGAAGTGCTCGCAAACCACAGCAAAGGATTTGCCGTTCAGCGCCAAGTGGCAGGGCTGAGGCTGGAGGAAGCAGCCGTCTCGCTGGTGCAGATCCTGCTGAGGAAAACAACTCCCTTTTCGGCTCCAACTGGGCTCCCCTCCCAAGGGACAGGGGACAGGACGAGAGGGAATGGCCTCAAGCTCCACCAGGGGAGGGTCAGGATGGACATCAGGGAAAAATATTTCATGGAAAGGGTCATCGGGCACTGGAACAGGTTCTCTAGGGAGAGGGTTGATTCACCTTCCCTGAAGGGGTTTAAGGGACAAGTGGACAAGGTGCTGAGGGACATGATTGATGGGAATGGTTGGACTCAATGATCTGATGGGTCTCTTCCAACCTGGTGATTCTATGATTCAATGATGGTGATTTCTCCCAAGGAGAAACGGGAGTGGGACATCTTCTCCTCAAGGAGGCACTTAATAAGGGAAGAATCACACCCATAATCGCCTCCGAGGGCAACGATGCTGGAAAAAGATCATCCTGCGAGGTGCGTGGCAGGTGGGGCCTCACCACCCCCACCGAGACGCCGCCTGGGGACTCACTTCAGGCAGCTCTTCGCCCTGGGAGTGCTCGGCGAGGATGAATTTCAGCGCAGCAGGTTTGTCGTGGCTGGGCGGGGAGGCATTGACGAAGATCACCCGCTCTTTTGGCCCCACCATGCGGCAGCTCTTGGCCACACTGACGGCCGTCAGCATGTTGTCTCCTGGCAGATAGAGAAGGGGCTTGGTAACTCGGGGTTTGAATCATAGAATCACAGAACAACCAGGTTGGAAGAGACCCATTGGATCATCGAGTCCAACCATTCCTATCAAACACTAAACCAAGTCCCTCAGGACCTCATCCACCCGTCCCTTAAACACCTCCAGGGAAGGGGAATCAACCACCTCCCTGGGCAGCCTGTTCCAATGCCCAATGACCCTTTCTGGGAAAAACTTCCTCCTAATCTCTAGCCTAAATCTCCTCTGGTGGAGCTTGAGGCCATTCCCTCTTGTCCTGTCCCCTGTCCCTTGGGAGAAGAGCCCAGCTCCCTCCTCTCTACAACCTCCTTTCAGGTAGTTGTAGAGAGTAATGAAGTCTCCTCTCAACCTCCTCTTCTCTAGGCTAAACACCCCCAGCTCTCTCAGACGCTCCTCTTCTTCTCCAGCCCCTTCACCAGCTTTGTGGCTCTTCTCTGGACTCTCTCCAGAGCCTCAACATCCTTCTTGTGCTGAGGGGCCCACAACTGAACACAGGATTCAAGGAGCAGCCTCACCAGTGCTGAGTCCAGAGGGAGAATCACCTCCCTGGCCCTGCTGGTCACACCGTTTCTGATCCAAGCCAGGATGCCATTGGCCTTCTTGGCCACCTGGGCACACTGCTGCCTCATGCTCAGTCACTGTCACCAACACCCCCAGGTCCCTCTCCTCCTGGGAGTTTTCCAGCCAGGTTTCTCCCAGTCTGTAGCTCTGCTCAGGGTTGTTGTGCCCCAAGTGCAGGACCCGACATTTGGTCGTGTTAAACCTCATCCCATTGGACTCAGCCCATGGATCCAGCCTGTTTAGGTCCCTTTGCAGAGCCTCCCGACCCTCCAGCAGATCCACACTTCCACACAGCTTTGTGTCATCTGCAAACTTGCTAAGGGAGCACTCGATGCCTTCATCTGCGTCATTGATGAAGACATTGACCAGGGCTGGACCCAGTACTAAGCCCTGGGGACACCACTTGTCACTGGCCTCCAGCTGGAGTTAACTCCATTTCCCACCACTCTCTGGGCCCTCCAGCCAGTTTTCTACCCAGGAGAGTGTGTGCCTGTCCAGGCCAGAGGTGACAGTTTCCGTAGCAGAATGCTGGGAGAAACTGTGTCACAGGCTTTACTGAAGTCCAGAAAGACCACATCCACAGTCTTTCCCTCATCCAGCAGCTGAGTCACTTTGTCATAGAAGGCGATCAGGTTGGTTTGGCAAGACCTTCCTTTTGTGAACCCATGTTGACTGGGCCTGATCACTCGGTTCTCTTGCAAGTGCTTCATGATAGTTCTCAAGACCACCTGTTCCATGACTTTCCCTGGCACTGAGGTCAGACTGACAGGCCTGGAGGAGAGCTCCAAAATCTCCGTTGTGTCCCATCCCAGAGGACAGCAGCCCCCTCAGCCCCGGGAGGGCTGCTCGCCTTGCTTCAAAGCACCTAAAGGTGACTGGTGGTGACCCCGTTAGCTGAGCAATTTGGGGTGCTCATCAAAGACTGACATTGCTGCCATCAAACAGGGAGACAGGGAGCAGTTTGGCTCTTTAAAGACACCCGCTCCAGGTCACATCCATGGAAAAGCAGCCCATGCCCCTCCACGCCCTGTCTGCTTTGGCTCCCAACTGGGCTCCTCAAACAAGGGACAGGGGACAGGACGAGAGGGAATGGCCTCAAGCTCCACCAGGGGAGGGTCAGGATGGACATCCGGGAAAAATATTTCATGGAAAGGGTCATCGGGCACTGGAACAGGTTCTCTAGGAAGGGGGTTGATTCCCCTTCCCTGGAGGGGTTTAAGGTGTGGGTGGACGAGGTGCTGAGGGACATGGGTTAGTGATTGATGGGAATGGTTGGACTCGATGATCCGATGGGTCTCTTCCAACCTGCTGATTCTATGAAACCAGGGTCCAAGGGTCCTCGCTGTGCCGCCCCGAGACCCCACCTGAAGCCCACACCCAGTTCTGGACACCCCTAAGTAAGAAGGAGATGGAATTGTTGGAACAGGTCTTGAGGAGACCACGGAGATGATCCGAGGGCTGGAGCAGCTCTGCTGTGGGGAAAGGCTGAGAGAGCTGGAGTTGTTCGGCCTGGAGAAGAGAAGGCTCCAGGGAGACCTTAGAGCAGCTTCCAGTGCTGAAAGGGGCTCTGGGAAAGCTGGGGAGGGGCTCTGGGTCAGGGAGATGATGAGGGAAAGTTTTTGTGCTGGAAGAGGGGAGATGGAGATGAGATCTTAGGGAGAAATGTTTTGCTGTGAGGGTGAGAAGGCCCTGGCCCAGGTTTTCCAGAGCAGAGGTGGCTGCCCCATCCCTGGAGGGGTTCAAGGGCAGGTTGGACGGGGCTTGGAGCCCCTGATGCAGTGGGAGGTGCCCTGCCCATGGCAGGAGGTGGAACTGCATGAGCTCGGAGGTCCCTTCCAACCCAACCCAACCCATCCCATGACTCTATGATCCACCCTTTCTACAACATCAAGGGTTGTCCCACCTCATCCCTGAGCCCGGCGTCCCCGTTCCCCTCCGCACGGTCACCTGTCACCATGACGGGGCGGATGTTGGCGTTCCGCAGGAGCTGAATCACGGGCGCAGACTCCGGCTTGAGGACGTTTTTCATGACGAGGAAGCCCAAGAAGGTCAGGCTGCTCTCCGCCGAGTCCCTGGAGGGATACAACGAGCTGTTCTCCACCATCCTCAACACGAGGTCGAGCGGATCAACTGGTGGAAACACCTAAAAATCCATCGAGGGGGCAACCAGCAATTGTTTCGTTACGGGGTAGGGAGGCTGGAGGGCAGGAAAGCCTCCTGGGAAATGCTGGGAGCCAATGGGACAAAGAGCTGTGGCGCCAACCTCTGGAGCTGTAGAGCATCCTCGAAGGTTGTCACCGCGCTCAGGGGTTTGTGAGCCAGACCCAAGACTCGGAACCCGTCCGTCGTGTAGTGTCGCAGCATCTGGGAGAAATCCACGGGCACTGCCGGACACCAAGAGAAAAGCAAGGTCAGAGCAGCTCCTGAAGGAGCCTGGGCTGGGAAGACCTGGCGAGGGGAGACAGGGCTCGAGCTCCCAAAGGGCTTCAGATGCTCTTCCAGGCTCCAACTCCCTTCCCTGTATTCTGGTTGCTGTTTTCTTCCCCGTCCAGAGAGGCTGAAGCTAATCCAGACCTCTGGGAAGTGCCCCACAGCGTCACCGAGGACAACTTCCCATGGGAAGCTCAGGGGACAGGATGAGAGGGAATGGCCTCAAGCTCCACCAGGGGAGGTTTAAGCTGAACATTAGGAAAAAGTATTCCATGGAAAGGGTCGTTGGTCAGTGTGAGAGGTTGCCCAGGGAGGGGGTTGAGTCTCCTTCCCTGGAGGGGTTTAAGGGACGGGTGGACGAGGTGCTGAGGGACATGGGTTAGTGATTGGTGGGAATGGTTGGACTCGATGATCCGGTGGGTCTCTTCCAACCTGCTGATTCTATGATTCTATGAAACCAGGGTCCAAGGGTCCTCGCTGTGCCGCCCCGAGACCCCACCTGGAGCCCCCACCCAGTTCTGGACACCCCTACGTAAGAAGGAGATGGAATTGTTGGAACAGGTCTTGAGGAGACCACGGAGATGATCCGAGGGCTGGAGCAGCTCTGCTGTGGGGAAAGGCCGAGAGAGTTGGGGTTGTTCGGCCTGGAGAAGAGAAGGCTCCAGGGAGACCTCGGAGCAGCTTCCAGTGCTGAAAGGGGCTCCAGGAAAGCTGGGGAGGGGCTCTGGGTCAGCAGGTGCAGGGAAATGATGAGGGGAAAGCTTTTGAGCTGCAAGAGGGGAGATAGAGATGAGATAGAGAGAAATGTTTTGCTGTGAGGGTGAGGAGGCCCTGGCCCAGGTTGCCCTGAGCAGGGGTGGCTGCCCCATCCCTGGAGGGGTTCAAGGGCAGGTTGGATGGGGCTCAACCTGGTGATTCCATGGTTCTATGAGAGATGACAGAGCCGTGGGGAGCGGAGCCTATCACTGTCATACCCGTCTCCTTCCTGCAGAGACTGGCCACCATCTCCGGAGCCCCCTTGGTGTAGACGTGCGCTGAGGTGTCACCAGGCAGCTTCACCAGGACGCTCATCCTCTGCAAGGAGGAAGAGAAGGGGAAACGCCGCAGGATCCCCACAGGCGACTGGTGCTTCTGTGGAAGAGAGGGAGCGGGTGTCGGGCACTTCTCTGGGAGGCACAACCCCACCAGGGGCTGTGGACAACAGTGCTTCATAGAACCACTTGGTTGGGCCTTGGTTGGCGGTCATTGAGTCCAACCACACCACAGAACCATCCCCGAGCACCTCATCTGACCATCTTTTAAACCCCTCCAGGGATGGGGACTCCACCACCGCCCTGGGCAGCCTCTGCCAGGGCCTGAGAACCTTTCTGGTGAAGAAATTTTTCCTGATAAAATCCTTTCGAGGATGCTCCAGAGAGGCCCAGGTTGCCCAGAGCAGGGGTGGCTGCCCCATCCCTGGAGGGGTTCAAAGGCAGGTTGTGTGGGGCTTGGGGCCCCTTATCCAGTGGGAGGTGTCCCAGGGGTGGGACTGGGTGGGCTTGGAGGTCCTTTCCCTTCCAAATCATTCCACAATTCTATGATTGGCAGAGCAAGCAATGTGGGGAACCCGAGCTGCTCTGGCCCAGCACCTACCCTGTCTCGTGGTTGTTCTTCCTCAGGTGGAGGCTTCATGACGGCCAAGACCTTTGTCCCAAACTGCTGGAAGGTGGGCGGCTCCCCTTCCTCCTCCTCCATCATCTCCAGGCGCTGAAACCAAGGCAGACGCTGAGGTGGTAAAGCTCTGCCTCGCAAGCCCCATCACCCCCCGATGGTTTTAAATGCCGACAGAGCAGGACACGAGCCACCTCCCCCTTTTTCTACAATAGAATCATAGAATCATAGAACAACCAGGTTGGAAGAGACCCATCGGATCTTCTAGTCCAACCATTCCTATCAAACACTAACCCATGTCCCTCAAGACCTCATCCACCCGTGCCCTAAATACCTCCAGGGAAGGGGTATCAACCACCTCCCTGGGCAGCCTGTTCCAATGCCCAAAATGTGAAAAACTTCCTCCTAATCTCCAGCCTAAACCTCCCCTGGTGGAGCTTGAGGCCATTCCCTCTTGTCCTGTCCCCTGTCCCTTGGCAGAAGAGCCCAGCTCCCTCCTCTCCACAACCTCCTTTCAGGTAGTTGTAGAGAGTAATGAGGTCTACACCCAACTTTGTCTCACCCAGCCAGTGGACTCCATCATCTTGAGGTCCACGGGGTCTCCGATGGGCTGTGCCCGCAGCAGCGAGACGGCATGGCAGGCGGTCAGGGCGTAGAGCAAGTGCCCGGCCGGCAGGCAGCGCGGCTCGTGGACGATGGGCATGAAGTAGTTGCTCTCCAGCGGAACCACCCCCCAGACGTCCAAACCTTCCTCTGTCAGCGTTCCTGTCTGCGGGAAGAATCATAGACTCATAGAACAACCAGGCTGGAAGAGACCCATCGGATCTTCTAGTCCAACCATTCCTATCTAACACTAAACCAAGTCCCTCAAGACCTCATCCACCCGTCCCTTAAGAAGAGTGTGGTGGGTCCAGGAGATGGAACCCGGGGGGTCTCGTGGCACCGGCAGAGCCTCACCTTGTCGAAGCAAACCAAGCGGATCTTCCCGCAGAGGTTGATGCGTGGGGGGCTGATGCAGAAGATGCCTCGCTTCTTCAGCCTGTTCTGGGCGTAGATGGTGCCCACGGTCATGGCGGCAGGGAGAGCCGGCGGCACGATGACGGTGACGAGGTCGAGGGCACGGATGATGATTTGCCCCACGGGGACCTGGCGGGTGAGGAGGAAGAGGGGGTGAGCATCGTATCAGAAATGCTGTGACCAGCAGGGCCAGGGAGGTTATTCTCCCTCTAGACTCAGCACTGGGGAGGCCGCTCCTTGAATCCTGTGTTCAGTTGTGGGCCCCTCAGCACAAGAAGGATGTTGAGGCTCTGGAGTGAGTCCAGAGAAGAGCAATGAAGCTGATGAAGGGGCTGGAGAACAGGCCCTATGAGGAGCGTCTGAGAGAGCTGGGGGTGTTTATCCTGGAGAAGAGGAGGCTGAGGGGAGACCTCATTACTCTCTACAACTGCCTGAAAGGAGGTTGTGGAGAGGAGGGAGCTGGGCTTTTCTCCCAAGTGACAGGGGACAGGACAAGAGGGAATGACCTCAAGTTCTGCCAGGGGAGGGTCAGGCTAGAGATTAGGAGGAAGTTTTTCACGGAAAGGGTCATTGGGCATTGGAATAGGCTGCCCAGGGAGGTGGTTGAATCACCTTCCCTGGAGGGGTTTAAGGGACGGGTGGATGAGTTCTTGAGGGACATGGGTTAGTGTTTGATAGAAATGGTTGGACTCGATGATCCGATGGGTCTCTTCCAACCTGGTTGTTCTATGATTCTATGATGTGGCAGAGGGAACCGGTTGGCTTGGACACCATCCCTGGGCTTCTGGGACGGGGAAAACTGGAGAAAAGAAGGGTCCAGGGAGACCTTAGAGCAGCTTCTAGTGCTGAAAGGGGCTCCAGGAGAGCTGGGGAGGGGCTCTGGGGCAGGAAGGGCAGGGAGAGGATGACGGGAAATAGCTTTAAATTGGAAGGGGGAAGATCTAGTCTGGATATAGGGAAGAAATTCTTCATGATGAGGTTGGATAGGAATGGTTGGACTTGATGATCCGATGGGTCTCGTCCAACCTGGTTGTTCTATGATTCTATGATCCTCATAGCCCTCACCCATCTCCCCCCGCAGGGTTCCCCAGCTCCGAGAAGCCTACCTGGTTTCTAACCAAGATGAGGATGCTGTAGAGAGTGCCGATAAAAGCTGTGCGGGAGGGAGAACACGCTCGGTTACATATTAAAGAGGAGGAAGGGTGGGTTCAACCCTTCACGAGGAGTTTGGCTGCTCCCGGCTGCGTCTCCCTGCTCAGACGTACCCAGGACGGAGAGGAACAGGACGAACTTCACAGCATCCTTGTAGAACTTGAAGCTGACGGGTTTGGGGTAGAGGATGGAGCTGATGAGGTCCCCTTTGGCTGTGCAAAACCCTGCGGGAGAGGGACAGAAGGGAAGAGCGTGGAGTCACGGAACCATTCAGGTCGAGAAAACACCTCTCAGATCATCTGGTCCAACCATCACTGCACTGAATAAACCACGTCCCCAAGTGCCACCTCACAGAATCATAGAATCATAGAACAACCAGGTTGGAAGAGACCCATCGGATCATTGAGTCCAACCATTCCTATCAAACACTAACCCATGTCCCTCAGCACCTCATCTACCTGTCCCTTAAACACCTCCAGGGAAGGGGAATCAACCACCTCCCTGGGCAGCCTATTCCAATGCCCAATCACCCTTTCCGGGAAAATTTTTTTCCTGATGTCCATCCTGACCCTCCCCTGGTGGAGCTTGAGGCCATTCCCTCTCATCCTGTCCCCTGTCCCTTGGCAGAAGAGCCCAGCTCGCTCCTCTCTAC
Source organism: Coccyzus lansbergi (assembly GCA_033558105.1). Classification (NCBI taxonomy): domain Eukaryota; kingdom Metazoa; phylum Chordata; class Aves; order Cuculiformes; family Coccyzidae; genus Coccyzus; species Coccyzus lansbergi. The sequence continues at coordinate 107,050 of JAUMJK010000872.1, forward strand.
AACCTCCTTTCAGGTAGTAGTAGAGAGTAATGAGGTGTCCTCTCAGCCTCCTCTTCTCCAAGAGAAACACCCCCAGCTCTCTCACACGCTCCTCATAGGGCCTGTTCTCCAGCCTGTTCATCAGCTTCGTTGCTCTTCTCTGGACTTGCTCCAGAGCCTCAACATCCTTCTTGTGCTGAGGGGCCCAGAACTGAACACAGGATTCAAGGAGCGGCCTCACCAGTGCTGAGTCCAGAGGGAGAAGAACCTCCCTGGCCCTGCTGGTCACACCATTTCTGATCCAAGCCAGGATGCCATTGGCCTTCTTGGCCACCTGGGCACACTGCTGCCTCATGCTCATTCGCTGTTGACCAACACCCCCAGGACCCTCTCCTCCTGGCAGCTTTCTAGACAGACTTCTCCCAGTCTGTAGCTCTGCTCAGGGTTGTTGTGCCCTAAGTGCAGGATGCGGCATTCGGCCGTGTTAAACCTCATCCCATTGGACTCTGTCCAGTGCTCCAGCCTGTTTTCCGAACCTCTCCGGGGATGGAGACTCCACCACGTCCCTGGGCAACCTCTGCCAGGGCCTCACCGCTCTATCAGTGCAGAAATTGTTCCTAATATCCAATTGAACCCTCCCCTGGTGCAACTCGAGGCTATTTCCTCTCATCCTCTCCCTTGTTCCTCAGGAGTACCAAGTACACACAAAGCCACTGCTCTGAAGGACGTGGCTTATTCCTATTTCTTCTTTCTGTGCCGTTACCTGTGCGGGTCACCACGGCCAGCACTTCTCCGCCCACGTAGGACTTGGCTTGGATGACCTGCGTCCCGCAGAACAGCGTGTGCCGCCTGTGCTCCTCGGGGGAATAAACCGTGCTGGCTGCCTGGCTGCCGGACGGCAGAGGGGTTTTCATCACCGGCACACTCTCCCCTGCGGTGAGGAACAGCACAGAGGGGGTTAATCGCCATGGGGTGGTCAGGATCCAACCAGCCTGGATGGAAAGGGGCTAGAGAAGCGATATGAGAATCACAGAATCATGGAACAACCAGGTTGGAAGAGACCCACCGGATCATCGAGTCCAACCATTCCTATCAAACACTAACCCATGTCCCTCAGCACCTCGTCCACCCTCACCTTAAACCCCTCCAGGGAAGGCGACTCAACCACCTCCCTGGGCAGCCTCTCACACTCACCAATCACACTTTCCATGAAGAATTTTTTCCCTATGTCCAGCCTGACCCTCCCCTGGTGGAGTTTGAGGCCATTCCCTCTCGTCCTGTCCCTTGGCAGAAGAGCCTAGAGCTCCCTCCTCTCCACAACCTCCTCTCAGGGACTTGCAGAGAGCAATGAGCTCTCCCCTCAGCCTCCTCTTCTCCAGGACAAACACCCCCAGCTCTCTCAGACCCTCCTCTTCTTCTCCAGACCCTTCCCCAGCTTCCTTGCTCTTCTCTGCATTCGCTCCAGAGCCTCAACATCCTTCTTGTGCTGAGGGGCCCACAACTGACCCCAGGATTCGAGGAGCAGTCTCTCCAGTGCCGAGTCCAGAGGGAGAAGAACCTCCCTGGCCCTGCTGGCCACACCGGGTCTGATCCAAGCCAAGATGCCATTGGCCTTCTTGGCCACCTGGGCCACTGCTGCCTCATGCTCAGTCGCTGTCACCAACCCCCCCAGGTCCTTCTCCTCCAGGCACTTTCCAGCCAGACTTCTCCTAGTCTGGAGCTGCTCAGGGTTGTTGTGCCCCAAGTGCAGGATCTGCCATTTGGCCTTGTTAACCCTCATCCCGTTGGTCTCAGCCCATGGGTCCAGCCTGTTCAGCCCAGCCTGAGGCTTGTCCTTCCCCCAGAGTCCCTGCTGACAGTTGGGGTGGTCGAGGTGTCACCTGTCAACATGCTCTCGTTGACCATGCACTCTCCGGTGAGCAAGGCGGCATCGCAAGGGACCAGCATCCCGTCCGGGGGGAGGCTGATGCAATCTCCCGGCACCAGGTCTGCAGAGCTCACCACCATCTCTTCTGGAACAAAGCAAGGCTCCGCTCAGGCCCCTCACGTGGGCACCATGCCAAAGGGTCTGATGCCTGGAGCCCTCGCTCCGTCACACCCACCTCCACTGGGGCGATGGACGCGGACGCCAACTGACATCTTGGCCATGGTTTGCAGGGTGGAGCTTTGCTGCGAGGGAGGGAGGGAGCGGTTAGCGGCCACCCGAGCCAAGAAGCGGCTCAAAGAGCAGAGCAAAGCGCCCGGAAAACAGGTCTCGGAGGCTCAGCACCGCAGGAGAAGGAGGAGGAAAGCTGCCCCACCAGGGAATCACAGAATCATAGAACAACCAGGTTGGAAGGGAACCATCGGATCTTCTAGTCCAACCATTCCTACCTAACACTAAACCAAGTCCCTCAAGACCTCATCCACCCGTCCCTTAAACACCTGCAGGGAAGGGGAATCAACCACCTCCCTGGGCAGCCTATTCCAATGCCCAATCACCCTCTGCGTGAAAAAATTCCTCCTAATCTCCAGCCTAAATCTCCCCTGGTGGAGCTTGAGGCCATTCCCTCTTGTCCTGTTCCCTGTCCCTTGGCAGAAGAGCCCAGCTCCCTCCTCTCTACAACCTCCTTTCAGGGAGTTGTAGAGAGCAATGAGGTCTCCCCTCAGCCTCCTCTTCTCCAGGAGAAACACCCCCAGCTCTCTCAGACGCTCCTCATAAGGCCTGTTCTCCAGCCCCTTCACCAGCTTCCTTGCTCTTCTCTGGACTCGCTCCAGAGCCTCAACATCCTTCTTGTGCTGAGGGGCCCACAACTGACCCCAGGATTCAAGGAGTGGCCTCACCAGTGCTGAGTCCAGAGGGAGAATCACCTCCCTGGCCCTGCTGGTCACACCATTTCTCATCCAAGCCAAGATGCCATTGGCCTTCTTGGCCACCTGGGCCCACTGCTGCCTCATGTTCAGTCGGTTGTCGACCAACACCCCCAGGTCCCTCTCCTCCTGGCAGTTTTCCAGCCAGACTTCTCCCAGTCTGTAGCTCTGCACAGGGTTGTTGTGCCCCAAGTGCAGGACTCGGCATTTGGTCGTGTTAAACCTCATCCCATTGGACTCAACCCATGGATCCAGCCTGTTCAGGTCCCTTTGCAGAGCCTCCCTACCCTCCAGCAGATCCACACTTGCACACAGCTCAGTGTCATCTGCAAACTTGCTAAGAGTACCCTCAATGCCTTCATCCAGGTCATTGATGAAGACATTGAACAGGACTGGACCCAGCACTGAGCCCTGGGGAAGCGTGGGTTGTCCTTACCCAGCTGGGCTCAGAGGGAGCACCGAGGGGAAAAGCATCAGCCAGAGCTGCTTGTGCCAAGCAAGCGCAGCACCCACCTTCCTCGTCTCGTAGAGGGACAACCCCAAGGAGATGGTGGAGATGAGGAAGATGCAGGCGGCATAGTAGTAATAAGCGTCACAGACCCACAGCACGATGCTGAACACTTGGAAGATGTAGAAGGGATTCAGCACCTGGAAGGGAACGAGGTTTTTCGGGGGGGAGAGCATCCCCCAGCCCATCCGGAGACCTTCAGGCTCCTCCTTGAGCTCGTGCGGAGGAGAAGCTGGTCCTTCCCCTGGGGCTGGAGGAGCCGATTCTCACACATCCTCTGCCCTCCCTGGCTTTGCTCCATGGTCGGGACTCCAGAGGATGCTCAACACCTCTCCTGGCTGAGCTAAGAGGTCGGATGAGGCCCTTCTACAGCTCTGCCTTTGCTCACCTCTGCTCTAGGAATCTCTCTTAAAGTCTCTCTCTTAGTCCCTTCTCCTCCCCACGAGCTGGGAAGGGCTTGCAAAGCCCTTTGTGGAGAGGGACAGGGAGCAGGGGAAGGCTCTGCCTGGAGACAACTGGCTCTCCCGAAGCCCAGAACACACCTCCTCCACCAAGAGCCTCGCGTAGGACTTGACTGGCACCTCGATGAGGTTCGGTCCGTAGATCTTCCTCCTGCAAAAGGGAGAGAAAAGCCAAGGGGGATGCAAATCCACACTAGGGGAAAAATTGCATTTCCAAGCCAAGGGGTCCTCCCGCTGCCCAGAACCCCATGGGAGCCCCGACAGGTGGAGAAGCCAAGCCACGATCATAGAATCATAGAATCATAGAACAACCAGGTTGGAAGAGACGCATCGGATCACCGAGTCCAACCATTCCCATCAAACACTAAACCATGTCCCTCAGGACCTCATCTACCTGTGCCTTGAACACCTCCAGGGAAGGTAAATCAACCACCTCCCTGGGCAGCCTATTCCAATGCCCAATCACCCTCTGTGTGAAAAACTTCCTCCTAATCTCCAGCCTAAATCTCCCCTGGTGGAGCTTGAGGCCATTCCCTCTCATCCTGTCCCCTGTCCCTTGGGAGAAGAGCCCAGCTCCCTCCTCTCTACAACCTCCTTTCAGGTAGTTGTAGAGAGTAATGAGGTCTCCTCTCAGCCTCCTCTTCTCCAGGAGAAACACCCCCAGCTCTCTCCCTCATAGGGCCTGTTCTCCAGCCCCTTCACCAGCTTTGTGGCTCTTCAAACCCAAATGATCCAGCCCAGCCGCCTGTTCTCTGATTTGAGGTCTGGGTGCAAGAAAAAACTCCGTGCTCAGGAATTCCCTGGCATGGAAAAGCCTTGCTGGGTGTCCCAGGGGGCAGTGAGATCCCTACCGAGTGTTGTGGTCCTGCTGGTGCAGCCCAGCCTGGGAGAGGTGGAGGTCTGCGCAGGTCAAACCTTCGTCCAAGACGCTGGCAAAGGATGAGGGGAAAGAAAACCAGAGTTAAAATCAGCAGGAGACAAGCCCAGCAGAACAAACCCTGCATCCAAGTCCTCGGTGACTAAAAAAAAAAAAAACCCTTTGAGAAAGGGAGAGAGCATCTTGTTCCTCAGCATCCGCCGCAGCTCGCGGCTGCCAAGGAGCAGGAACAAAAGGGGCACAGTGTGGAGAGCCGCGAGTGGCACAGCGCAGTGGGGACCAGCCCAGCTGCCAAACCACGTCACCCGCTCTCCTCTCCCACATCAACAGCTTCGGGGGAGAGGCAACGTGGTTTTCCCTGACCCAGAACCCCAGGGATGGCGCCCAAGTCACCCGGTTTCCTCTCCCACATCAACAACTTCGGAGGAAAGGTAGTGTGGTTTTCCCCAACCCAGAACCCCAGGGATGGTCTCCAAGCCACCCAGGTCCCTCTCCCACATCAACAACTTTGGGGTAGAGGTAGCGCGGTTTTCCCCAACCTAGAACCCAAAGGATGGTCTCCAAGTCACCTGGTTCCCTCTCCCACATCAACAACTTTGGGGGACAGGCAGCACAATTTTCCCTGACCCAGAACTCCAGGGATGGTCTCCAAGTCACCTGGTTCCCTCTCCCACATCAACAACTTCGGGGTAGAGGTAGCGCGGTTTTCCCCAACCCAGAACCCAAAGGATGGTCTCCAAGTCACCTGGTTCCCTCTCCCACATCAACAACTTTGGGGGACAGGCAGCACAATTTTCCCTGACCCAGAACCCCAGGGATGGTCTCCAAGCCAGACGGTTCCCTCTGCCACATCAACAACTTTGGGGTAGAGGCAACGTGGTTTGCCCCGACCCAGGACCCAAAGGATGGTGTCCAGGTCACCTGGTTCCCTTCGCCACATCAACAACTTTGGGGAGGAGGCAACGTGGTTTTCCCCGACCCAGAACCCCAGGGATGGTCTCCAAGCCACCCAGTTCCCTCTCCCACATCAACAACTTTTTGGGAGAGGCAACACAGTTTTCCCCAACCCAGAACCCCAGGAATGGTGTCCAAGCCAGACGGTTCCCTCTCCCACATCAACAACTTCGGGGTAGAGGTAGTGCGGTTTTCCCCATCCCAGAACCCAAAGGATGGTCTCCAAGTCACCTGGTTCCCTCCTCCACATCAACAAATTTGGGGAAGAGGCAACGTGGTTTTCCCCGACGCAGAACCCCATGGATGGTCTCCAAGTCACTTGGTTCCCTCTCCCACATCAACAACTTCGGGGAAGAGGCAACGTGGTTTTCCCTGACCCAAAACCCCAGGGATAGTGTCCAAGTCACCCGGTTCCCTCCTCCACATCAACAACTTTGGGGGAGAGGTAACATGGTTTTCCCCAACCTAGAACCCCAGGGATAGTGTCCAAGTCACCTGGTTCCCTCTCCCACATCAACAACTTCGGGGAAGAGGCAACGTGGTTTTCCCCGACCCAGAACCCCAGGGATGGTGTCCAAGCCACCCGGTTCCCTCTCCCACATCAACAACTTTGGGGAACAGGCAGCACAATTTTCCCTGACCCAGAACTCCAAGGATGGTGTCCAAGTCACCTGGTTCCCTCTCCCACATCAACAACTTCGGGGTAGAGGCAGCGCGGTTTTCCCCAACCCAGAACCCAAAGGATGGTGTCCAGGTCACCTGGTTCCCTTCGCCACATCAACAACTTTGGGGAAGAGGCAACGTGGTTTGCCCCGACCCAGAACCCCAGGGATGGTGTCCAAGTCACCTGGTTCCCTTCACCACATCAACAACTTTGGTGGGAGAGGTAACATGGTTTTCCCCGACCCAAAACCCCAGGGATGGTGTCCAAGTCACCCGGTTCCCTCCTCACATCAACAACTTCGGTGGGAGAGGCAACGTGGTTTTCCCCGATGCAGAACCCCAGGGATGGTCTCCAAGTCACCTGGTTCCCTCTCCCACATCAACAACTTCGGGGAAGAGGCAACGTGGTTTTCCCCAACCCAGAACCCCAGGGATGGTGTCCAAGCCACCCGGTTCCCTCTCCCACATCAACAGCTTCGGGGAAGAGGTAACGTGGTTATCCCCAACCCCAGGGATGGTCTCCAAGGGCTTTACAGCACAGAGAGAAGCTCCAGTGTGATTACGTGGCTTCCAGAGGGGTCAGGACCGTTCTGGGCAGGCTGGGTGGTCCGAGAAGAGCAGAAGAGACGAACAGTGAGGTGATGGAGGTAGAGAAATACCTGACTTTGCAGTAGGCCTGTCGCTGTTCAATCCAGATGTAGCGCAGGCCCTCGAAGAGATAGTAGCGCAAGATGTTCTTCTGAGCAGAGCAGAGAAGGAAGAAAGGTGTTAGAATCACAGAACGGTTTGGGTTGGAAGAGACCTCAAAGCCCACCCAGTCCCACCCCTGCCATGGGCAGGGATACCTCCCGTTGGATCAGGGGCTCCAAGCCCCATCCAACCTGGCCTGGAACCCCTCCAGGGATGGGGTAGCCACCCCTGCTCTGGGCAACCTGGGCCAGTGTCTCACCGACCTCATCATGAAGAATTTCTTCCCTATATCCCATCTAGATCTTCCCTCTTCCAATGTAAAGTTATTTCTCCTCATCCCATCCCTGCATTCCCTGCCCCAGAGCCCTTCCCCAGCTTTCCTGCAGCACCTTTCAGCCCTAGAAGCTGCTCTAAGGACTCCTTGGACCCTTCTCCAGGCTGAACAACCCCAACTCTTTCAACCTGTCCTCATACAGGAGGTTCTCCAGCCCTCAGATCATCTCTGTGGTTTCTTCTGGACCTGGTCCCACAGCTCCATGTCCTTCCTGTGCTGAGGACTCCAGAAGTGGACACGGGACTCCAGGTCTGGTCTCACCAGAGGGGCAGAATCCCCTCCCACCCTGCTGGTCCCACCACTCTGGTTGATCCCTGGACATGACTGGTTTCTGGGCTGTGAGCACACCCTGTTGGCTCATGTGGAGCTTCTCCTACCCCTAGCGCCCCAAGTCCTTCTCCTCAGAGCTGCTCTCAACCCTTTCCCTGCTCAGCCTGTGTTGGTGTTGCCCTGCTCCAGGTGCAGGATCTCACCCTTCATAGAATCATAGAACAACCAGGTTGGAAGAGACCCATCGGATCTTCTAGTCCAACCATTCCTATCAAACACTAAACCAAGTCCCTCAGCACCTCATCTACCTGTGCCTTAAATGCCTCCAGGGAAGGGGAATCAACCACCTCCCTGGGCAGCCTATTCCAATGCCCAATCACCCTCTGTGTGAAAAACTTCCTCCTAATCTCCAGCCTAAATCTCCCCTGGTGGAGCTTGAGGCCATTCCCTCTTGTCCTGTCCCCTGTCCCTTGGCAGAAGAGCCCAGCTCCCTCCTCTCTACAACCTCCTTTCAGGTACTTGTAGAGAGTAATGAGGTCTCCTCTCAGCCTCCTCTTCTCCAGGATAAACACCCCCAGCTCTCTCAGTTGCTCCTCATAGGGCCTGTTCTCCAGCCCCTTCACCAGCCTCGTTGCTCTTCCCTGGACTCTCTCCAGAGCCTCAACATCCTTCTTGTGCTGAGGGGCCCACAACTCAACACAGGATTCAAGGAGCAGCCTCCCCAGTGCTGAGTCCAGAGGGAGAATCACCTCCCTGGCCCTGCTGGTCACACCATTTCTGATCCAAGCCTGGATGCCCTTGGCCTTCTTGGCCACCTGGGCACACTGTTGGCTCATGGTCAGTCGCTGTCGACCAACACCCCCAGGTCCCTCTCCTCCTGGCAGTTTTCCAGTCAGACTTCTCCCAGTCTGGAGCTCTGCTCAGGGTTGTTGTGCCCCAAGTGCAGGACATACCATTTGGCCGTGTTAAACCTCATCCCATTGGACTCAACCCATGGATCCAGCCTGTTTAGGTCCCTTTGCAGAGCCTCCCGACCCTCCAGCAGATCCACACTTCCACACAGCTTAGTGTCATCTGCAAACTTGCTAAGGGGCCTTGTTGAACCCGCGTCAGGGTGAGAGGAGGGCAGCTCATGCCAAGGGGGAGGTGGGAAGGGTCGCTCGGGTTACCTCTTCCTTCTCATGGAGGCGGATGGTGTCCCGGCTCTCCTCCTCATCCGCCATCCCGATGGCGATGCTGCTCCTCCGGTCCTCCGGCCTGGCCCTGGGATGATGCTCCAAGCTGCTTGGGGTGGAAACTAAGGTCGGTCCTTCCCCATCCACCTGCACCGCTGCAAACCCCTCCCTGACCCAACCCCAGGAGCCCAGGAGAGCTCCTGCCTGCTGGCATCACCCTGTGGGCGTGTGTCCGGCTCACCTGCCCTCGCCCAGTGCCTCCGTGCGCACGCGACTGGTGAAGCACTGTCCAAACCGATCCTGCAGGGGGAAATCAGGGAATCATAGACTCATGGAACAGTTTGGGTTGGAAGGGACCTCAAAGCCCACCCAGTGCCACCCCTGCCATGGGCAGGGACACCTCCCGCTGGATCAGGGGCTCCAAGCCCCATCCAACCTGCCCTTGAAACCCTCCAGGGATGGGGCAGCCACCCCTGCTCAGGGCAACCTGGGCCAGGGCCTCCTCACCCTCACAGCAAAACATTTCTCCCCAAGATCTCATCTCAATCTCCCCTCTTGCAGCTCAAAACTGTTCCCCTCATCCTCTCCCTGCCCTCCTTGACCCAGAGTCCCTCCCCAGGTTTCCTGGAGCCCCTTTCAGCACTGGAAGCTGCTCTGAGGTCTCCCTGGAGCTTTCTCTTCTCCAGGCTCAACAACCCCAACTCTTTCAACCTGTCCTCATACAGGAGGTTCTCCAGCCCTCAGATCATTTCTGTAGTTTCCTCTAGACCTGCTCCCACAGCTCCGTGTCCTTCCTGTGCTGAGGACTCCAGAACTGGACATGGGGCTCCAGGTCTGGTCTCACCAGAGGGACAGAATCCCCTCCCTCCCTGCTGGTCTAAGGTCTCCCGAGAGCCTTCTCTTCTCCAGCCTGAACAACCCCAACTCTCCCAGCTTGTCCTATGGGAGGTTCTCCAGCCCTTGCATTATCCCTGTGGCTCTGGGGACACATCCATTGCTGGATGAAAGGAGAAGCCAAATAGAGAAGAGGGAACATGCCCAGAGGTCTCCTCGGAAGCCGGTGGCAGAGCCCAAGCCCAGATCTTTCATAGAATCATAGAACAACCAGGTTGGAAGAGACCCATCGGTCCATAGAATCACTTTGTTTCCCTCCAGGACTTACCCTGATGATGACCCAGTCAGCCTGGCCCAGGGCGCAGGGTTTGCACTTGGCCTGCACCTCCAGGCTTGGTTTCCAGTGGAAGAGGACGAGAAGCAGCCCGGCCGTCAGCACCGAGCCAGCGTGGCACAGGGCCACCCGCCACGTCCTGGTCTGGTAGCCCGTGACCTCCTGCAAGAGAGCAGGTCACCCGGTCGGGGACGTTTATTCAGAAAACAAACCGAAATCAAGCTTCTCAAACATCTAAATCTGAACTTGATAAAACCCCAAAGCTTCCTGGTGGGATTTAGCGCCAGGTAGGTGACGCCCGAGCGCTTTGGGGCTGGAAAACCACCCTCTGGTGCTGGTGAAACTGCTAAAAGGTGGATTTGCAGCCAAGAAATCTGCTTCCCAACCGCGTTGCCTTCTCGCAGCAAAGCCCTGGGACCTACTTATTCAGAAAACAGACTGAAATGAAGCTTCTCAAACATCTAAATCTGAACTTGATAAAACCCCAAAGCCTCCTGGTGGGATTTAGCGCCAGGCAGGTGACGCCCGAGCGCTTCGGGGCTGGAAAACCACCCTCTGGTGCTGGTGAAGCTGCTAAAAGGTGGATGTTGAGCCAAGAAACCTGCTTCCCAACCGCGTCGCCTTCTCACAGCAAAGCCCTTGGACCTACTTGCTCAGAAAACAAACCGAAATCAAGCTTCTCAAACATTTAAATCCGAACTTGATAAAACCCCAAAGCCTCCTGGTGGGATTTAAGGCCAGGCGGGTGACACCCGAGGGCTCTGGGGCTGGAGAATCACCGTCTGGTGCTGGTGAAGCTGCTAAAAGGTGGATGTTGAGCCAAGAAACCTGCTTCCCGACTGCGTCGCCTCCTCACAGCAAAGCCCTGGGACCTACTTGCTCAGAAAACAAACCAAAATCAAGCTTCTCAAACATTTAAATCCGAACTTGATAAAACCCCAAAGCCTCCTGGTGGGATTTAAGGCCAGGCGGGTGACACCCGAGTGCTCTGGGGCTGGAGAATCACCGTCAGGTACTGGTGAAACTGCTAAAAGGTGGATTTGGAGCCAAGAAACCCGCTTCCCAACCGCGTCGCCTTCTCACAGCAAAGCCCTTGGACCTACTTGCTCAGAAAACAAACCGAAATCAAGCTTCTCAAACATTTAAATCCGAACTTGATAAAACCCCAAAGCCTCCTGGTGGGATTTAGCGCAAGGCAGGTGACGCCCGAGCGCTTTGGGGCTGGAAAACCACCGTCAGGTACTGGTGAAACTGCTAAAAGGTGGATTTGCAGCCAAGAAATCTGCTTCCCAACCGCGTCGCCTCCTCACAGCAAAGCCCTGGGACCTACTTATTCAGAAAACAGACTGAAATGAAGCTTCTCAAACATCTAAATCTGAACTTGATAAAACCCCAAAGCTTCCTGGTGGGATTTAGCGCCAGGCAGGTGACGCCCGAGCGCTTTGGGGCTGGAGAACCACTGTCTGGTGCTGGTGAAGCTGCTAAAAGGTGGATTTGGAGCCAAGAAACCCGCTTCCCAACCATGTTGCCTTCTCGCAGCAAAGCCCTGGGACCTACTTGCTCAGAAAACAAACCGAAATCAAGCTTCTCAAACATTTAAATCTGAACTTGATAAAACCCCAAAGCCTCCTGGTGGGATTTAGCGCCAGGCAGGTGACGCCCGAGCGCTTTGGGGTTGGAAAACCACAGTCAGGTACTGGTGAAACTGCTAAAAGGTGGATTTGCAGCCATGAAATCTGCTTCCAAACCATGTTGCCTTCTCGCAGCAAAGCCCTGGGACCTACTTGCTCAGAAAACAGACTGAAATCAAGCTTCTCAAGCATCTAAATGTGAACTTGATAAAACCCCAAAGCTTCCTGGTGGGATTTAGCGCCAGGCAGGTGACACCCGAGGGCTCTGGGGCTGGAGAATCACCGTCTGGTGCTGGTGAAGCTGCTAAAAGGTGGATGTTGAGCCAAGAAACCTGCTTCCCGACTGCGTCGCTCTTCTCACAGCAAAGGCCTCAGACATATTTACTCAGAAAACGGACTGAAATCAAGCTCCTCAAACGTTTAAATCCGAACTTGATAAAACCCCAAAGCCTCCTGGTGGGATTTAGCGCCAGGCAGGTGATGTCCGAGCGCTTTGGGGCTGGAAAACCACCGTCAGGTACTGGTGAAACTGCTAAAAGGTGGATTTGCAGCCAAGAAATCTGCTTCCCAACCGCGTCGCCTCCTCACAGCAAAGCCCTGGGACCTACTTGCTCAGAAAACAAACCGAAATCAAGCTTCTCAAACATTTAAATCCGAACTTGATAAAACCCCAAAGCCTCCTGGTGGGATTTAAGGCCAGGCGGGTGACACCCGAGGGCTCTGGGGCTGGAGAATCACCGTCTGGTGCTGGTGAAGCTGCTAAAAGGTGGATGTTGAGCCAAGAAACCCACTTCCCAACCATGTTGCCTTCTCGCAGCAAAGCCCTGGGACCTACTTGCTCAGAAAACAGACTGAAATGAAGCTTCTCAAGCATCTAAATGTGAACTTGATAAAACCCCAAAGCCTCCTGGTGGGATTTAGGGCCAGGCAGGTGACGCCCGAGCGCTTTGGGGCTGGAAAACCACCCTCTGGTGCTGGTGAAGCTGCTAAAAGGTGGATTTGGAGCCAAGAAACCTGCTTCCCGACTGCGTCGCTCTTCTCACAGCAAAGGCCTCAGACATATTTACTCAGAAAACGGACTGAAATCAAGCTCCTCAAACATTTAAATCCGAACTTGATAAAACCCCTAAGCCTCCTGGTGGGATTTAGCGCCAGGCAGGTGACGCCCGAGCGTTTTGGGTCTGGAAAACCACTGTCGGGTGCTGCTGAAGCTGCTAAAAGGTGGATACTGAGCCAAGAAACCTGCTTCCCGACCGCGTCGCCCTCTCGCAGCAAAGCCCTGGGACCTACCATGCGGGATTTCTCGGTGTCGCGCTGCAGCGTCCCGTAGCCCGGCCGCCGGCTCCCCAGCAGCCTGCTGCTGTCTGCAAGGCACGGGAGAGGGGAGAACAAATGAGGGAGGTGATCCGAGGGGTTATTTAGGAGATGCCACCAGGATGGGTGCCCGGCAGCTGCGCTGGCATCCTCGGAGGTGTCCCCTCTGCCGCCCCCCGGAGCTGCTCAGAGCTCCGAATAGGCTTTCGATAGGAATGGTGGGACTCGATGATCCGATGGGTCTCTTCCAACCTGGTTGTTCTATGATTCTATGATTCTCTGAATGCTGCTCAGGGGGATGCTGCGGGCACAGGGCACCCCAGCGCTGCCCCCTCACCCTCCTGCAGCACGTGACGGGCAGGAGAACGATGCCAGAGGAGCCCGAGGAGAAAAGCTGGCAGGGAAACGGCGGCTTAGCAGCCGGGGGAGGGAGCGGGGCTGGTGCAGAGCCAGGTCAGGCACAGGGAGAGCTCCTCCAGCCACTTTTCACGCCTGTTTGCTCCTTCTGTTTCCTTCTGCATAGAGGAGGAGGCCACTAAAGGAGGCAACGTGAAAGGAGGTTGTACAGAGGAGGGAGCTGGGCTCTTCTCCCAAGGGACAGGACGAGAGGGAATGGCCTCAAGCTCCACCAGGGGAGATTTAGGCTGGACACTAGGAGGAAGTTTTTCACACAAAGTCATTGGGCATTGGAACAGGCTGCCCAGGTTGGTGGTGGATTCACCTTCCCTGGAGATGTTTAAGGGACGGGTGGACGAGGTCTTGAGGGACTTGGTTTAGTGTTTGATAGGAATGGTAGGACTTCATGAGTCGATGGGTCTCTTCCAACCTTGTTGTCCTATGATTCTATGATTCTAAATGTGCTTTTCCCAGTGTTAAAGACGCCCAGCATGGCTCAGCTCCTCCAACTGCCACCGGCCTCTGCTGCACCGCAGTGCCCAGCCTGGCACACGGGGACTGCCAGGGTCATCAACAGCACAGAACCATTGAGTGGTTTGGGTTGGAAGGGACTTCAAAGTTCATCCAGTCCCACCTCTGCCATGAGCAGGGACACCTCCCACTGCATCAGGGGCTCCAAGCCCCATCCAACCTGCCCTTGAACCCCTCCAGGGATGGGGCAGCCACCCCTGCTCCGGGCAACCTGGGCCAGGGCCTCCTCACCCTCACAGCAAAACATTTCTCCACAAGATCTCATCTCAATCTCCCTTCCTGCAGCTCAAAACCATTCCCCTCATCGTCTCCCTGCCCCAAAGCCCCTCCCCGGCTTTCCTGGAGCCCCTTTCAGCAGTGGAAGCTGCTCTGAGGTCTCCTCAGAGCCTTCGTTTCTCCAGGCTGAACAACCCCAACTCTCTCCGCCTGTCCTCATACAGGAGGTTCTCCAGTCCTTGGATCACCTCTGTGGCTCCTCTGGGCTCACTCCAACAGCTCCATGTCCTTCCTGTGCTGAGGACTCCAGAACTGGCCACAGGACTCCAGGTGGGTCTCACAGAGCGGAGCAGAGGGGCACAACCCCCTCCGTCCCTGCTGCTCCCACGGCTCTGGATGCAGCCCAGGACATGGTTGGTTTCTGGGCTGTGAGCACACGTTTCCGGCTCATGTGGAGCTTCTCCTTCCCTGAGCACCACAAGCCCTTCTCCTCTGGGCTCCTCTCCACCACACTGCTCCCCATCCCAGGTGGGATTTTAGAATCACCAGGTTGGAAAGGACCCACCGGCTCATCGAGTCCAACCATTCCCATCAATCACTAACCCATGTCCCTCAGCACCTTGTCCACCCGTCCCTCAAACCCTCCAGGGAAGGGGACTCTACCACCAATCAATCAATCAATCATCGCCCTCCATCCCATGAAGCCGAATCCGCTTATGCCCTAAATCCACTGTGGATTACAAGCTGCGGGTGTTCCAGCTCCGGGATCTGGGGAAATAACACGTGGCACAAACACAAACCCAGGAGGCAGTTCCCACCCTTGGAGCCCAGCAGGTGGTTTCCTGGCAGGGTTCAGGTTTCCAGGAGGACGCACAAGAGCGACTTAACAATTTCCATGCCGGTGAGGAGCCCATGGAGCCATCCTCTGCTGGAAAAGCCACCCCTGCTGGATTCCTGATGCTCCCTGCTCGGTCCCACACCCTTAGCAAGTTTGCAGATGACACTGAGCTGTGTGGAAGTGTGGATCTGCTGGAGGGTAGGGAGGCTCTGCAAAGGGACCTAAACAGGCTGGATCCATGGGCTGAGTCTAATAGGATGAGGTTTAACACGGCCAAATGCCGGGTCCTGCACTTGGGGCACAACAACCCTGAGCAGAGCTACAGACTGGGAGAAGTCTGGCTGGAAAACTGCCAGGAGGAGAGGGACCTGGGGGTGTTGGTTGACAGCGACTGACCATGAGGCAGCAGTGTGCCCAGGTGGCCAAGAAGGCCAATGGCATCTTGGCTTGGATCAGAAACGGTGTGACCAGCAGGGCCAGGGAGGTGATTCTCCCTCTGGACTCAGCACTGGTGAGGCTGCTCCTTGAATCCTGTGTTCAGTTGAGGGACCCTCACCAAAAGAAGGATGTTGAGGCTCTGGAGCGAGTCCAGAGAAGAGCAACGAGGCTGGTGAAGGGGCTGGAGAAGAGGCCCTATGAGGAGCGGTTGAGAGAGCTGGGGGGGTTTCTCCTGGAGAAGAGGAGGCTGAGAGGAGACCTCATTGCTCTCTGCAACTACCTGAAAGGAGGTTGTGGAGAGGAGGGAGCTGGGCTCTTCTCCCAAGGGACAGGGGACAGGACAAGAGGGAATGGCCTCAAGCTCCACCAGGGGAGATTTAGGCTGGAGATTAGAAGGAAGTTTTTCACACAGAGGGTCATTGGGCATTGGAATAGGCTGCCCAGGGAAGGGGTTGATTCCCCTTCCCTGGAGGTGTTTAAGGGACGGGTGGATGAGGTCTTGAGGGACATGGTTTAGTGTTTGATAGGAATGCTTGGACTCAATGATCCGATGGGTCCTTTCCAACCTGGTTGTTCTATGATTCTATGATTCTTCCGCGGTTGCTAAAATCGAGGTTTGATGACCACCAGGGACAGGGTCTCCACCTCACAGAGTGACCCGGGGGGCAACCAGCTCCAAAAACACAGACAACAGTGCTTCAAGGGGGAAGGTTCAGGTTGAGGATGAGCCCAAGGGATGGTTTAGCGAGACAAAAACCCTCCCAGGAGCCCCAAGGGATGAGTTTTGGGGTGAGGAAAAGACAGGTTGAGCCCAAGGGATGGTTTAGTGAAACCAAAGCCCTCCCAGGAGCCCCAAGGGACGAGTTTTGGGGTGAGGAAAAGGCAGGTTGAGCCCAAGCAATGGTTTAGTGAGACAAAAAAAACCCTCCCAGGAGCCCCAAGGGACACGTTTTGGGGTGAGGAAAAGGCAGGTTGAGCCCAAGGGATGGTTTAGCGAGACAAAAAGCCTCCCAGGAGTCCCAAGGGATGAGTTTTGGGGTGAAGAAATGGCAGGTTGAGCCCAAGGGATGCTTTAGTGAAACCAAAGCCCTCCCAGGAGCTAAAAAGAATGGTTGGGACGCTCTTCAAGGGCTGGTGAGGAGAGGAGACGTCAGCTCTCCCTGCTGCCAGCCTCAAACCCTGTGAGAAGCATTGATTCCAGGTTACAGGAGGGTGAAGAGCAGCGTGTGAGTCCTCCCAAAGAGCAGAACAAAAGGGGAGGCTGAGGGGTTGCCTGGCAGTGGAAGGAAAACCCCAAAAGAATCAGAGAATCATAGAACAACCAGGTTGGAAGAGACCCATCGGATCATCTAGTCCAACCATTCCTATCAAACACTAAACCAAGACCTCATCCACCCGTCCCTTAAACACCTCCAGGGAAGGGGAATCAACCCCCTCCCTGGGCAGCCTATTCCAATGCCCAATGACCCTCTGTGTGAAGAATTTCCTCCTAATCTCCAGCCTAAATCTCCCCTGATGGAGCTTGAGGCCATTCCCTCTTGTCCTGTCACCTGTCCCTTGGGAGAAGAGCCCAGCTCCCTCCTCTCTACAACCTCCCTTCAGGTAGTTGTAGAGAGCAATGAGGTCTCCTCTCAGCCTCCTCTTCTCCAGGAGAAACACCCCCAGCTCTCTCAGATGCTCCTCATAAGGCCTGTTCTCCAGCCCCTTCACCAGCTTCGTGGCTCTTCTCTGGACTCTCTCCAGAGCCTCAACATCCTTCTTGTGCTGAGGGGCCCACAACTGGACACAATATTCAAGGAGCGGCCTCACCAGTGCTGAGCCCAGAGGGAGAATCACCTCCCTGGCCCTGCTGGTCACACTGTGTCTGATGCAAGCCAGGATGCCATTGGCCTTCTTGGCTCCCTGGGCACACTGCTGCCTCATGGTCAGTCACTGTCGACCAACACCCCCAGGTCCCTCTCCTCCTGGCAGTTTTCCAGCCAGACTTCTCCCAGTCTGGAGCTCTGCATAGGGTTGTTGTGCCCCAAGTGCAGGACTCGGCATTTGGCCGTGTTAAACCTCATGCCAAAGAACCTGAAAACAACCCCATTCGCTTTCAGCAGCTCCCTAGAAACGCTGGGTCAGCAGCAACCAAATCCCGACGGCTTCCTCGAGCCTACGAGCAGCAAACCTCTCGGGCCAGCACGGCCGCAAGCTTCTCCATCCTGCAGAGCTGCAGCTCCGGTACAACCCACCCACGTCTCCTGTGGGGCTTCCTCACCTCCCGCTCCCATGCCGGCTGCTCCCCAGAGCCTCCGCGAGCGAGAACGGGCTCTCTCGCCTTGACTCACCGCGTCTGACCCCACCGGTTGCACAAGAAGAGCTGTTGCCAGCTTGGGATGGGATCGGTGCCGCCTTCGTCACCTGCCTGCCAGCGGACATTGGCCGCGGAGCATCCGGCACAGGGAAGGGCAGAGCCCGGAGAAGCTGCACTACCAGTTCGGGTCGTGGTGGCCACACCTTGTTGGCAAACGCGGCGTAAGGACAACCAGACATCCCTCCTCCGGCCTTCTGGGGTTTGGGTTCTACCTCGTAACCCATCTGAAAGACCCTTGGGAAGGGATCTGCGTTGATCCCTGCAGCTAAATTCATAGAATCATAGAATCACAGAACAACCAGGTTGGAAGAGACCCATCAGATCATCGACCCCAACCATTCCTATCAAACACTAAACCATGTCCCTCAGCACCTCATCTACCTGTGCCTTAAACACCTCCAGGGAAGGTGATTCAACCACCTCCCTGGGCAGCCTGTTCCAATATCCAATCACCCTCTGTGTGAAAAACTTCCTCCTAATCTCCAGCCTAAATCTCCCCTGGTGGAGCTTGAGGCCATTCCCTCTTGTCCTGTCCCTTGGGAGAAGAGCCCAGCTCCTTCCTCTCCACAACCTCCTCTCAGGGACTTGCAGAGAGCAATGAGGTCTTCCCTCAGCCTCCTCTTCTCCAGGATAAACACCCCCAGCTCTCTCAGACGCTCCTCATAGGGCCTGTTCTCCAGCCCCTTCACCAGCTTTGTTGCTCTTCTCTGGACTCACTCCAGAGCCTCAACATCCTTCTTGTGCTGAGGGGCCCACAACTGAACACAGGATTCAAGGAGCAGCCTCACCAGTGCTGAGTACAGCAAAATGGGTAAGAGGGGTGGCTGTGAGCTCAGGGAGGGCTGAGCGAGGCACCAACCTGGCTCACAAAGGGAAGAGAGGAACCACGAGTCATAGAATCATAGAATCATAGAACAACCAGGTTGGAAGAGACCCATTGGATCATCGAGTCCAACCATTCCCATCAAACACTAAACCACATCTTTCTGGACTTCAGTAAAGCCTGTGACACAGTTTCTCCCAGCATTCTGCTATGGAAACTGTCACCTCTGGCCTGGACAGGCACACACTCTCCTGGGTAGAAAACTGGTTGGCTGGAGGGCCCAGAGAATGGTGGGAAATGGAGTTAACTCCAGCTGGAGGCCAGTGACAAGTGGTGTCCCCAGGGCTCAGTGCTGGGTCCTGTTCAATGTCTTCATCAATGACCTGGATGAAGGCATCGAGTGCTCCCTGAGCAAGTCTGCAGATGACACTGAGCTGGGTGGAAGTGTTGATCTGTTGGAGGGTCGGGAGGCTCTGCAAAGGGACCTAAACAGGCTGGATCCATGGGATGAGACCAGTGGGATGAGGTTTAACACGGCCAAATGTCGGGTCCTGCACTTGGGGCACAACAACCTTATGTAGAGCTACAGACTGGGAGAAGCCTGGCTGGAAAACTGCCAGGAGGAGAGGGACCTGGGGCTGTTGGTTGACAGCGACTGACCATGAGGCAGCAGTGTGCCCAGGTGGCCAAGAAGGCCAATGGCATCTTGGCTTGGATGAGAAATGGTGTGACTACCAGGGCCAGGGAGGTGATTCTCCCTCTGGACTCCGCACTGGGGAGGCTGCTCCTTGAATCCTGTGTTCAGTTGTGGGCCCCTCAGCACAAGAAGGATGTTGAGGCTCTGGAGAGAGTCCAGAGAAGAGCAATGAAGCTGGTGAAGGGGCTGGAGAAGAAGAGGAGCGTCTGAGAGAGCTGGGGGTGTTTCTCCTGGAGAAGAGGAGGCTGAGGGGAGACCTCATTGCTCTCTGCAAGTCCCTGAGAGGAGGTTGTGGAGAGGAGGGAGCTGGGCTCTTCTGCCAAGGGACAGGGGACAGGACGAGAGGGAATGGCCTCAAGCTCCACCAGGGGAGGTTCAGGCTGGACATTGGGAAAAAAATATTTCATGGAAAAAGTCATTGGTCACTGTCAGAGGCTGCCCAGGGAGGGGGTTGTTTCCCCTTCCTTGGAGGGGTTTAAGGTACAGGTGGACGAGGTGCTGAGGGACATGGGTTAGTGATTGATGAGAATGGTTGGACTCGATGATCTGGTGGGTCTCTTCCAACTTGGCGATTCCATGATTCTATGTGATCCATCTGGAGAGAAAGCCCATGGCTGCCCTGCCCGGCAGACAGCGAGAGCACGTTCTGGTCTGGGCAGCATCTTCTGTGGGGACACAGCTGGAAAAACACCCCAGGGCTGGAAGAAGCCAAAGGCCAAGTTGGGCTTAGAATCATAGAATCATGGAACAAGCAGGTTGGAAGGGACCCATCGGATCTTCTAGTCCAACCATTCCTATCGAAATAGGATACAAGGTGGGGACGTAGAAGATAGGGCTTCAGGCTCCGCTGTTGCTGGTAACCCCAGAGGATTCACTCTGATGCAACAAACCTTTGAGATGGGCGAGAAAAAGTCCTTGTAGGCGCGGTGCCCTCCCACCTCCCTCTGGTTTTGGTTTGGATTTGTAGGGAAAGGGCCTCCACGAGCAGGAAGCCGGCAGCACGAGCACCACTTGCTTCATCACGTGCTGATGCCACTGGCTGAGGTGACAGCGGTCAGAGCCTTCCGGCAAGGCTGGTTTCTCCCTGATCTCAGCAGGCATCACCCTGACCTCTCCTGCACCCGGTTTCGCAAGCCCTGGCGCAGCCCCAGCCGCCTGCTGAGCCCGAGAGACGCAGCCGGCAGCACCGGGACATCCGCGCGTGGGCAGCCATCGAGGGCTGGCGGAGAAAACTCGTTTATATACAAACCTCACATTTCCCCCCATGATTCTGGTTAAATAAAGGGCCCCGACTACCCTTAGGGAGCAAAGGGCTGTGCTCCTCAGAGCCCAGAATCCCTGTTTTGGTGAATTAAGGTGTGGTTAGAGCGTCTCCGGCCTCTCAGGCCAATGGATCTGGTGGCAACAAACACACTTCTGCACAGCAGCACCAGCCCCGGCTGGAGAACACGCACCAGCTCTGTTTGTTATCTATGGGAACCTGAAATGAAGGAGCACAGGGGAAAAATCAATCATAGAACAACCAGGTTGGAAGAGACTCACCAGATCATCAAGTCCAACCATTCCCATCAATCACTAACCCATGTCCCTCAGCACCTCATCCACCCGTCCCTTAAACCCTCCAGGGAAGGTGAATCAACCCCCTCCCTGGGCAGCCTCTGACACTGACCAATCACCCTTTTTGGAAAAAACTTCCTCCTAATCTCTAGTCTAAACCTCCCCTGGTGGACCTTGAGGCCATTCCCTCTCGTCCTGTCCCCTGTCTCTTGGCAGAAGAGCCCAGCTCCCTCCTCTCCACAACCTCCTCTCAGGGCCTTGCGGAGAGCAATGAGGTCTCCCCTCAGCCTCCTCTTCTCCAGGACAAACACCCCCAGCTCTCTCAGACGCTCCTCTTCTTCTCCAGACCCTTCACCAGCTTCCTTGCTCTTCTCTGGACTTGCTCCAGAGACTCAACATTCTTCTTGTGCTGAGGGGCCCACAACTGAACACAGGAGTCGAGGAGCAGTCTCCCCAGTGCTGAGTCCAGAGGGAGAAGAACCTCCCTGGCCCTGCTGGCCACACCGTGTCTGATCCAAGCCAAGATGCCATTGGCCTTCTTGGCCACCTGGGCCACTGCTGCCTCATGCTCAGTCGCTGTCACCAACACCCCCAGGTCCTTCTCCTCCAGGCACTTTCCAGTCAGACTTCTCCTAGTCTGGAGCTGCTCAGGGTTGTTGTGCCCCAAGTGCAGGATCTGCCATTAGGCCTTGTTAAACCTCATCCCGTTGGTCTCAGCCCATGGATCCAGCCTGTTTCGATCCCTTTGGAGCCTCCTGACCCTCCAGCAGATCCAGCTTCCACCCAGCTTAGTGTCATCTGCAAACTTGCTCAGGGAGCACTCGATGCCTTCATCCAGGTCATTGATGAAGACATTGAACAGGACCCAGCACTGAGCCCTGGGGACACCAGTTGTCACTGGCCTCCAGCTGGAGTTAACTCATTTCCCACCACTCTCTGGGCCCTCCAGCCAATCAGTTGTGGAGGTGCAGTTGAACTCCCGAGTGCTGCTGTGCTGCATATCCAGAGGCAAAGACGGGCAAAGGGGTCCTGAGGGGCTGTGACGGGGACAGCACTGGCAGGGACCACGTCTGTGGAGCAGAGTCCAGCACCCAAAGAGCCTTCTGATAGTCACCCTCCTCTTTCCTCCCACAAAGCTCTTCCTCTCTTGCTCCCAGGCCACTTTGGAGAAGCTCGTCTGTGCCAATCGGCTCAAATTCAAAACGAAAGAGGCAAAGGTTGCACTGGCTGTGCTGCTTCCGCATGACCCTGGTGATGCAAGGGGTTGGGATGCTTTCTCCAGAGCAATATCACGTTTCTCAGCCTCTTCTGAATGCCTGGATGTCTTTTTTCCCTCTTCCAGCCTTGAGCCTGCAAAACCCTTCCAGCTTTAAGGCCAAGCTGTGGTCAGCAGCGATGCCAACCCGAGGCTCCACGTTACATCCCAGAAAATCCCAGGATTGCTCCGTTCAGGGGTCAGAAGCACAATATCAACCTTAAATTCCACCCCTAGCCCAACAATGTCAACTGGGAACACCGCAAATGGATGCGTCGCTGTGGCTGTAGACCCCAACGAGCTCGGAGCATCCCTGAGCGCCAAGTGGGAGCTATGGGAAGCAGCCCACGGAGGGCACGGGGCATCAGCAGAGGGGTTTGGGGCTCTTGGGGCATCCCAAAGCGACCCCCACGTGTGGCACATGACACAATCACGGCTCCTCGCACGACCTGATCCCCATGGGGTGGTGAACGATGCGGCTGTGGGGTCCTGCACCATGTGAACCCCCATGGGGCCATGTACGGTGCAGCTGTGGGATGGGGCCAAACACAGCTCTGGGGGATGGGGTGCAGGATGCAACCCTCATAGGGCCAGAGAAACATAGAATCACCAGGTTGGAAGAGACCCATCAGATCATCAAGTCCAACCATTCCTATCAAACACTAAACCATGTCCCTCAGCACCACGTCCACCCGTCCCTTAAACCCCTCCAGGGAAGGTGAATCAACCCCCTCCCTGGGCAGCCTGTTCCAATGCCCAATCACCCTTTCCATGAAAAATTTTTTCCTAATGTCCATCCTGACCCTCCCCTGGTGGAGTTCAAGGACATTCCCTCTCGTCCTGTCCCCTGTCCCTTGGGAGAAGAGCCCAGCTCCCTCCTCTCCACAACCTCCTCTCAGGGACTTGCAGAGAGCAATGAGGTCTCCTCTCAGCCTCCTCTTCTCCAGGAGAAACACCCCCAGCTCTCTCAGACACTCCTCTTCTTCTCCAGACCCTTCACCAGCTTCGTTGCTCTTCTCTGGACTCGCTCCAGAGCCTCAACATCCTCCTTGTGCTGAGGGGCCCACAACTGAACACAGGATTCGAGGAACAGCCTCCCCAGTGCCGAGTCCAGAGGGAGAAGAACCTCCCTGGCCCTGCTGGCCACACCATTTCTGATCCAAGCCAGGATGCCATTGGCCTTCTTGGTTACCTGGGCCATTGCTGGTAACTGTGGGATGGGGTGCTGGACACAAGCCCCATAGGGCCATGCATAGTGCATCTGTGGGATGGTGCAAATCCCAGACCCCATGGGCTGGGGTGCAGGATGCAGCCCCTGAGGGTCCAGGATGCAAATCCCTGTGGAATCAGGGTGCAGGATGCAATCTGTCCCCCAACCCTGAGATGTGCACGATGCAAGTGTTGGGGTGCAGCCCCCCTAGGGCCATGCCCGGTGCAGAGCTGGGATGGTGCCAAACCCAAACCCCATGGGCTGGGGTGCAGGATGCAGCCCCTGAGGGTCCAGGATGCAAATCCCTGTGGAATCAGGGTACAGGACGCAACATACCCCATCACCCCGAGATGTCCATGACGCAACTGTTGGGGTGCAGCTCCCCTAGGGTCACACACAGCACAGCTTTGGGATGGTGCCGAACCCAAACCTCATGGGCTGGGGTGCAGGATGCAGCCCCTGAGGGTCCAGGATGCAAATCCCTGTGGAATCAGGGTGCAGGATGCAACCTGCCCCCCAACCCTGAGGTGTGCACGATGCAAGTGTTGGGGTGCAGCCCCCCTAGGGCCATGCCCGGTGCAGAGCTGGGATGGTGCAAAGTCCCAACCCCATGGGCTGGGGTGCAGGACGTAGCCCTTGAGGGTCTAGGATGCAAATCCCTGTGGAATCAGGGTGCAGGAAGCAACCTGCCCCCCAACCCTGAGGTGTGCATGATGCAGCTATTGGGGCGCAGCCCCCCTAGGGCCATGCCCACTGCAGAGCTGGGATGGTGCAAAGTCCCAACCTCATTACCTGAGGTGCAGGATGCATCCCCTAAGGGTGCAGTATGCAAATCCCTGTGGAATCAGGGCGCAGGACGCAACCTCCCCCCTCAACCCTGAGATGCCCATGATGCAAGTGTTGGGGTGCAGGCCCCCTAGGGCCATACCCGGTGCAGCTGCAGCCCCTGAGCACTAGGAAATGCCACCTCCCCCTGGTCCCATGCAGGATGCAGGATGCAGGACGCAGCCTCCCTCCTCCCCCCGAGCTGCCAAAGGGCCCCGCGAGCCCTTCCCCCCCGCGTGGCCCCCGACCTGAGCTCATGGCGATCTCGGCCCCGAGGCGGCTCCGGCGCTGATGGGACTTGTAGTCCTGCCCCCCCCACTCGCCCCTCCCGGAGCCCCCGGAGCCGGCTCCGCCCACAAACCGCAGCTGCTCGGGCGCCGCCTGCAGGGGAGCGAGTGGAAATGCAGCCTCAGAAGGGGCTCTGCTACCCCCGCAGCTTGTGCGGAAATGCACCCCTAAAAAGGGGCTGTTGAACCCCCAAAATGGGCTCTGCACCCCCACAGCTTGCAAGGCAGCGCACCCCCCAAAAAGGGGTCATCATGTCTTCATCAACGACCTGGATGAAGGCATCGAGTGCTCCCTTAGCAAGTTTGCAGATGACACTGAGCTGGGTGGAAGCTGGATCTGCTGGAGGGTTGGGAGGCTCCAAAGGGACCTAAACAGGCTGGATCCATGGGTTGAGTCTAATAGGATGAGGTTTAACACGGCCAAATGCCGGGTCCTGCACTTGGGGCACAACAACCCTATGCAGAGCTCCAGACTGGGAGAAGTCTGGCTGGAAAACTGCCAGGAGGAGAGGGACCTGGGGGGGTTGGTGACAGCGACTGACCATGAGGCAGCAGAGTGCCCAGGTGACCAAGAAGGCCAAGGGCATCTTGGCTTGGATCAGAAACGGTGTGACCAGCAGGGCCAGGGAGGTTCTTCTCCCTCTGGACTCAGCACTGGTGAGGCCGCTCCTCGAATCCTGGCGTCAGTTGTGGGCCCCTCAGCACAAGAAGGATGTTGAGACTGTGGAGCGAGTCCAGAGAAGAGCAACGAAGCTGGTGAAGGGGCTGGAGAAGAAGAGGAGCATCTTAGAGAGCTGGGGGTGTTTCTCCTGGAGAAGAGGAGGCTGAGGGGAGACCTCATTATTCTCTGCAACTACCTGAAAGGAGGTTGTAGAGAGGAGGGAGCTGGGCTCTTCTCCCAAGGGACAGGGGACAGGACAAGAGGGAATGGCCTCAAGCTCCACCAGGGGAGATTTAGGCTGGAGATTAGGAGGAAGTTTTTCACACAGAGAGTCACTGGGCACTGGACTAGGCTGCCCAGGGAGGGGGTTGATTCCCCTTCCCTGGAGGTGTTTAAGGGACGGGTGGATGAGGTCTTGAGGGACTTGGTTTAGTGTTTGATAGGAATGGTTGGACTAGAAGATCTGATGGGCCTCTTCCAACCTGGTTGTTCTACGATTCTATGATCTATACTCCCACGTCTTGCAAGGAAGTGCAGCCCCAAACCGGCTCTGCACCCCCACAGCTTGTGAGGAAATGCACCCCCAAAATGGGCTTTGCACCCCAACAACTTGGACAGAAAATGCACCCCTAAAAAGGGGCTGTCGAACCCCCAAAATGGGCTCTGCATCCCCACACCTTGCAAGCCATTGCACCCCAAAAAGGGATCTATACTCCCACGTCTTGCAAGGAAATGCAGCCCTAAATGAGCTCTACACTCCTGCAGCTTGTGAGGAAATGCACCCCCAAAAGGGCTCTGCACCCCCACACCTTGCAAGTTATTGCACTCCCAAAAAGGGACCGATAGTCTCATGTCTTCCAAGGAAATGCACCCCCAGATGAGCTCTGCACCCCCACAGTTTGTGCAGAAATGCACCCCAAAAAAGGGCTTTGCACCCACGTGTCTTGCAAGCCACTGCACCCCCCAAAAAGGCCTCTGAACCCCCACATCTTGCAGAGGAATGCAACCCCCAAATGAGCTCTGCATGGAAATGCACCCCCAAAAGGGGCTCTGCACCCCCAAGGCTTGCAAGCCATTGAACCCCCCAAAAAGCAATCTATAGTCTCACGTCTTGCAGGGAAATGCAGCCACCAAGAGGGTTTTTTCACCCCCACATCTGGCACAGAAATGCACCCCTAAAAAGGGACTGTTGCACCCCCAAAATGGGCTCTGCAACCCACACCTTGCAAGCCATTGCACCCCAAAAAGGGATCTATACTCCCATGCCTTGCAAGGAAATGCAGCCCCCAGGAGGGTTTGGGACCCCCACAGCTCGCATGGAAGTGGAGCCCTTAAAAAAGGGCTGTTGCCCCCCCTCGTGCCAAAATGCACCCCCAAAATGGGCTTTTAACTCCCATGTCTTGCAAGCCATTGCACCCCTCAAAAAGGCCTCTGCACCCTCACATCTTGCAAGCCATTGCACCCCCAAAAAGAGATCTATAATCTCATGTCTTGTGAGGAAATGCACCCCCCAAGAGAGCTCTGCACCCCCACAGCTTGAGCAGCAATGCGCCCCCAAAAAGGGATCTATACTCCCATGTCTTGCAAGGAAATGCACCCCCAAACCAGCTCTGCGCCCCCGCAACTTGCAAGGAAATGCGCCCCCAAGAGAGCTCTGCACCCCAACAGCTTGCACAGGAATGCACCCCTAAAAGGGGCTCTGCACCCCCACACCTTGCAAGCCATTGCACCCCCAAAAGGGATCTATGCTCCCATGTCTTGCAAGGAAATGCAGCCCCAAACCAGCTCTGTGCCCCCACAGCTTGCGAGGAAATGCACCCCCAAAATGGGCTGTTGCACCCCAACAGCTTGCAAGCCATTGCACCCCCCAAAAGGGATCTATACTCCCATGCATTGCAAGGAAATGCAACCCCAAACTGGCTCTGCACCCCCACAGTCTGCATGGAAATGCACCCCTTAAAAAAAGGGCTGTTGGACCCTCCTTGTGCAGAAACGCACCCCCAAAATGGGCTTTTCACCCCACGCCTTGCAAATTATTGCACTCCCCAAAAGGGATCTATACTCCCATGTCTTGCACGGAAATGCAGCCCCAAGACAGCTCTGTATCCCCACAGCCTGTGTGGAAATGCACCCCCAAAATGAGCTTCGCATCCTTGCATCTGCAAGGAAATGCAATCCCTGAAAAAGAACTTTGCACCTCCGTGTCTTGCATGAAACACACCTTCAAAGAGGGTTTGGACCCCCAAACCTCCTGCACCCCCTGCAGGCCACAGCTCCCACAGAATCACAGAACAACCAGGTTGGAGGAGACCCATCGGATCATCAAGTCCAACCATTCCTATCAAACACTAACCCATGTCCCTCAGGATCTCATCTACCTGTGCCTTAAACCCCTCCAGGGAAGGGGACTCAACCCCCTCCCTGGGCAGCCTCTGCATTGCCCAATGACTCTTTCCGTGAAATATTTTTTCCTAATGTCCATCCTGAGCCTCCCCTGGTGGAGCTTGAGGCCATTCCCTCTCGTCCTGTCCCCTGTCCCTTGGCAGAAGAGCCCAGCTCCCTCCTCTCCACAACCTCCTCTCAGGGACTTGCAGAGAGCAATGAGGTCAAATAAGTAATAGCAATAGCTAATTGCATGGAAAAAAACAGGGTCGTTTTGGGGCTCAGCCTCTCCAGAGCCGAACAGAACTTTTCATGCTACCTCAGTCCTGGTTCCCACTTCTGTCAGAAGCAGCACCATGATATTCCTAGAACTTTTTACTCCATCTAGACAAAAAAACCTCAGCAAAAGTGAAAGCCCTTCTTTTCCCTTCACCCATCTGACTATCATGGAATCATAGAACAACTAGGTTGGAAGAGACCCATCGGATCATCGAGTCCAACCATTCCCATCAAACACACCACATCTCCCACAAGGTCTTCTCTGTTCACAAAGAGCAGGTCCACCTGGGCACCTTCCCTAGTTGATTCACTCCCCAGTTGTGTCAGGAAGTTGTCTTCCACACATTAGTTATCTTAGAATACAGAAACCTAGAACAGATGCAGTAGTAGTTAATAAAATACCAGCCATTTCAGTAATGGTTGAAATATTGATCAGCTACCAAGTGATTTCTACCAGCATAACAGAACAAATCTTAGAAGAATCCCATGCTCATTTTGGTGGCAAAACCAATTTCCCTCTGTACTCATCACTGGTGAGGCCACTCCTTGAGTACTGTGTTCAGTTCTGGGCCCCTCAGCACAAGAAGGATGTTGAGGCTGTGGAGCGAGTCCAGAGAAGAGCCACGAAGCTGGTGAAGGGGCTGGAGAACAGGCCCTATGAGGAGTG
The DNA here is from genome assembly GCA_033558105.1 of Coccyzus lansbergi. NCBI lineage: Eukaryota > Metazoa > Chordata > Aves > Cuculiformes > Coccyzidae > Coccyzus > Coccyzus lansbergi. The sequence continues at coordinate 135,342 of JAUMJK010000872.1, forward strand.
GCTGAGAGAGCTGGGGGTGTTTAACCTGGAGAAGAGGAGGCTGAGAGGAGACCTCATTACTCTCTACAACTACCTGAAAGGAGGTTGTAGAGAGGAGGGAGCCGGGCTCTTCTGCCAAGGGACAGGGGACAGGACGAGAGGGAATGGTCTCAAGCTCTGCCAGGGGAGGTTTAGGCTGGAGATTAGGAGGAAGTTTTTCACACAGAGGGTCATCGGGTGTTGGAATAGGCTTCCCAGGGAGGTGGTTGAGTCACCTTCCCTGGAGGTGTTTAAAGGACGGGTAGATGAGGTCCTGAGGGACATGGTTTAGTGTTTGATAGGAATGGTTGGACTCGATGACCCAATGGGTCTCTTCCAACCTGGTTGTTCTATGATTCTATGCTCAATGCTCACAGGTGTATGTGCCTTTCTGTGTATAACTCTTACAGTTTCCTATATTGTCTTGCCATCCTATAAGAATGCGCAAAAATCTATCAAAAATCTAAACAAAAGCTCCAGCAAACACAAACAACACAGGTTTGGGGAATCTGGAGCCAAAACGCACTTGCACAGGAGCACTGCGGAAGCTCCAGTTGGAATAAATCTCATCACTTTAGGACTTAATAATGGAATAAAAATACAGCATCCCAGCAGGGCAGCAGCAAGCACCTCATTCCTAGTGGCACTGCCAGCGGTGCTTTGGCACACACCTGCACCACGTGAGCTCCAGGTCCTCCCTTGGCTCCTCCCGAGAGCCCCACAGGATTTCTGAGCAGGGCGAGATTTTTCCAGCATTCCCCTTTCCCAGCCATTTCCATCGTTTTCTTGCTGATTGCCACAGGGCTCATTACTCGCAGGTCTCTTAGAATCATAGAATCACCAGGTTGGAAGAGACCCACTGGATCATCGAGTCCACTCCTCCCACACAACCATGTGGATCAAGGGCTTTACAGACACTCTGTCTCCACTCATAGAATCATAGAACAAGCAGGTTGGAAGAGACCCATCGGATCACTGAGTCCAACCATTCCTATCAAACACTAAACCATGTCCCTCAGCACCTCATCCACCCGTCCCTTAAACACCTCCAGGGAAGGGGAATCAACCACCTCCCTGGGCAGCCTATTCCAATGCCCAATGACCCTCTGTGTAAAAAACTTCCTCCTAATCTCCAGCCTAAATCTCCCCTGGTGGAGCTTGAGGCCATTCCCTCTTGTTCTGTCCCCTGTCCCTTGGCAGAAGAGCCCAGCTCCCTCCTCTCCACAACCTCCCTTCAGGGAGTTGTAGAGTAATGAGGTCTCCTCTCAGCCTCCTCTTCTCTAGGCTAAACACCCCCAGCTCTCTCAGTCGCTCCTCATAGGGTCTGTTCTCCAGCCCCTTCACCAGCTTCGTTGCTCTTCTCTGGACTTGCTCCAGAGCCTCAATATCCTTCTTGTGCTGCAGGGCCCAGAACTGAACACAGGATTCAAGGAGCGGCCTCACCAGTGCCGAGTCCAGAGGGAGAATCACCCTCATCCCTCCTGTGGGGTCACTTCCCAACGCTACTCCCACCACAGAGCCTCTGAGGAGACCCCAGCTGCTCAGAGCTACAAACTGGAGAAATCTGGGATTCTACAGTCAATATAGTTAACAAAGTAACAACCCTTATTTGTTCTTTACAGTATTTATTGTACATGCAAACCTATGGAAACGCCACCACAGTCCTTGCTGGAAAATTCTCTTCCTACATCAGGTATCAATTAGTTTTGGGTGAAGCACGTTTGCTGTCCCCTAACTGGAAGCATTAATATCCATCACGCAGCGGTTGCCTTCTCCTTGTAGGTTGCCATCATCTTCTTGATCTCAGCAATTGCTTTGCCAGGGTTCAAACCCTAAAAAGGAAAAGTTCCAGTTAGCTCCTCTGGAAATAAGTATGTTGGAGCATCCTATCCCTCCCTTGCCTTGATTTAAGGCATAATGAACTCAAATATAGAATCACAGAATCGTAGAATCAGAGAACAACCAGGTTGGAAGAGAGCCATCGGATCATCGAGTTCAACCATTCCTATCAAACACTAACCCATGTCCCTCAGCACCACGTCCACCCGTCCCTTAAACCCCTCCAGGGAAGGTGACCCAACCCCCTCCCTGGGCAGCCTGTTCCAATGCCCAATCACCCTTTCCATGAAAAATTTTTTCCTAATGTCCATCCTGACCCTCCCCTGGTGGAGCTCGAGGCCATTCCCTCTAGTCCTGTCCCCTGTCCCTTGGGAGAAGAGCCCAGCTCCCTCCTCTCCACAACCTCCTCTCAGGGAGTTGCAGAGAGCAATGAGGTCTCCCCTCAGCCTCCTCTTCTCCAGGAGAAACACCCCCAGCTCTCTCAGATGCTCCTCATAGGGCCTGTTCTCCAGCCCCTTCACCAGCTTCCTTGCTCTTCTCTGGACTCGCTCCAGAGCCTCAACATCCTTCTTGTGCTGAGGGGCCCACAACTGACCCCAGGATTCAAGGAGTAGTCTCCCCAGTGCTGAGTCCAGAGGGAGAAGAACCTCCCTGGCCCTGCTGACCACACCGTTTCTGATCCAAGCCAAGATGCCATTGGCCTTCTTGGCCACCTGGGCCACTGCTGCCTCATGCTCAGTCGCTGTCACCAACACCCCCAGGTCCTTCTCCTCCAGGTACTTTCCAGCCAGACTTCTCCTAGTCTGGAGCTGCTCAGGGTTCTTGTGCCCCAAGTGCAGGATCTGCCATTTGGCCTTGTTAACCCTCATCCCGTTGGTCTCAGCCCATGGATCCAGCCTGTTCCGATCCCTTTGGAGCCTCCCGACCTTCCAGCAGATCCAGCTTCCACACAGTTTAGTGTCATCCGCAAACTTGCTCAGGGAGCACTTGATACCTTCATCCAGGTCATTGATGAAGACATTGACCAGGGCTGGACTCAGCACTGAGCCCTGGGGACACCACTTGTCACTGGCCTCCAGCTGGACTTAACACCATTTACTACCACTCTCTGGGCCCTCCAGCCAACCAGTTTCCCACCCAGGAGAGTGTGTGCCTGTCCAGGCCAGAGGTGACAGTTTCCGTAGCAGAATGCTGGGAGAAACTGTGTCACAGGCTTTACTGAAGTCCAGGAAGATCCATCCACAGCCTTTCACTCATCCAGTAGCCGAGTCACTTTGTCATAGAAGGTGATGAGGTTAGTTTGGCAAGACCTGCCTTTTGTGAACCTATGTTGACTGGGCCTTATCACCTGGTTCTCTTGCATGTGCTTCACGATAACATTCAAGTTCACCTGTTCCATGACTTTCCCTGGCACTGAGGTCAGACTGACAGGCCTGGAATTCCCTAGATCCTCCCTGCGACCCTTCTTGTAGATGGGCTTGGTTGGAAAAGACCTTGGAGATCATGGAGTCCAACCATCCCTGTCCACTCCTGAACCATGTTGCTGCTCATAAATCAATCGGCAGAGGAGGTGCTCAGCACCTTGTTCACCTAAAAGATTGAATCCAGTCTCATATCTGGCTTCCCTTCAAATGCTGGGAGGCTACAGGCACGGAGACAGCTCTGAACACCCTGCTACAGGCTCTCTGGCTGCAGAGCCCATTGGTTAAACTGTGCGGATCCAAGTTTGCTGTGATCCAGCCTCAGTTTACAAGGGAAGAGCGAGCCAGTCTGGAGCAGGGACGCGGTGCTGGAAGCAAACCTGGAGGCTGAGCTGGCAGCAAGAAAAACGCTCATTTGACTTTGGAGGAGTTGCTTTAATCAGCAACACGGGGATCAGAGAAGAATAAGTGGCTGAGCGATAGGAACTTTTAACGAAGCTCAAGCAGGACTGAATTCAATGTTCCCACAGGTGCTACGAGGTGATTTCTGGAGGAAGGAAGCCGTCTTGTAAAAGGCTGATAGTAACAGTACAAGAGATGTGGGTTTTTTTTAATTATCTGAACTAAAAAAGTCATGTCGTTTCACCTTCCCTGGAGGGGTTTAAGGGACGGGTGGATGAGGTCCTGAGGGACGTGGGTTAGTGTTTGATAGGAATGGTTGGACTTGATGATCCGGTGGGTCTCTTCCAGCCTGGTGACTCTATGATTCTATGTATTGGAGAACACTCAGGGAGTGGATGAAGAGATAACTCACAGGATGAAAATGCTCCTAGTACAAAAGCCATACAGACCCACGCCATGTTGGAAAAGCCCTTAAACCCACAGCACTGCCACCAAATCAAGCCAACCTAATCCCAAAATGAGGGGGGAGTCTGCCCCGCTGTACTGTTGCAGTTACAGCTGCAGAACAAAGAACACATAGGAATCATCCATGTACAGAGCTCATCACGCAGTCAGCTCTGATCAAGGCAACAGGCAAGATGAAAGCAAGAGCGACAATGTGTTATAAACCATAAATGCCTCAAATTTACAATCACAGAATGGTTTGGGTTGGAAGGGTCTTTAAAAGCCATCCAGGGACACCTCCCGCTGGATCAGGGGCTCCAAGCCCCATCCAACCTGCCCTTGAACCCCTCCAGGGATGGGGCAGCCACCCCTGCTCTGGGCAACCTGGGCCAGGGCCTCCCCACCCTCAGAGTGAAGATTTTCTTCCTAATGCCTAATCTAAAGCTTCCCCCTTCCAATTTCAAACCATTCCCCACTCGTCCTATCACTACAGGCCCTGTAAATAGCCCCTCCCCAGCTTTCCTGGAGCCCCTTTCAGTACTGGAAGCTACTCGAAGGTCCCCCTGGAGCCTTCTCTTCTCCAGGTTGAACAACCCCAACTCACTCAGCCTGCCCTTATTGCAGAGGCGCCCCAGCCCTCGGATCATCTTCACAGCCCTCGAGACACCAAGCCCCAGTGTGCTATTTCCCTGAACCACACACATTCCTACACAGAGCCAGACCCCAGGCTGAACCTTCACCTTCAGCTGAACTAGAGCCGACACTGGATCACGAGCTCCCTATACAAAGGGGGAATTATCTGTAGGCAGTGAATCACTTCAGAAAAACACAAGAGAACTCAGCATGAGATGCTCCTGACCAACACCTCCCAACCCAGATCCCCAGGATCTCATTTTTCCTGCATCTGTGATCATAGAATCATAGAACAACCAGGTTGGAAGAGACCCATCGGATCATCGAGTCCAACCATTCCCATCAATCATTAACCCATGTCCCTCAGCACCTCGTCCACATGTCCCTTAAACACCTCCAGGGAAGGGGAATCAACCCCCTCCCTGGGCCTCTGCCACTGCCCAGTGACCCTTTGTGTGAAAATTTTTCTTCTAATGTCCATCCTGACCCTCCCTTGGTGGAGCTTGAGGCCATTCCCTCTTCTCCTGTCCCCTGTCCCTTGGCAGAAAAGCCCAGCTCCCTCCTCTCCACAATCTCCTCTCAGGGACTTGCAGAGAGCAGTGAGGTCTCCCCTCAGCCTCCTCTTCTCCAGGAGAAACACCCCCAGCTCTCTCAGCCCTTACTCATAACCATTTGCCTTCGTGTTATTTCACAACCTAAGAACTCCTCCACCACCAAATAAAAACTGGCTAGAAAACAGCACAAGCTCAGCGCAAGATGAGGGAAGACAGCTCTTAAAAGAGATAGCGGATAACAGCTCATCGGGGAAACGCCCTGACATCGAGATAAAACAAACACATCCCCCAAAGGCGCTGAAATTTATCTTCTCCATTAGACAAGTGGCATGAATTCATCGTGGACAGGTGCTACTGCTGGTGTTTAAGGTCACATTGCCTGGGGATCAGGCATATCACTCGCGCTGTTGATCAGTCTAGGCTGGACAAATGTCCCCACACTGCTCCTGGCAGCGTCCCTCGCCCCCTACAGTCCTAAGTCCTGGAAACAGGTTCTCAAAGTCACAGCCTTGCTCATGGGGAAGAGATGTTCCTGCGAAGCGTGACACAAACTTTGTCACATCCTCTTGCAGAGTCACTGGGAAAGGCATGACTGCTGGTAACTCACTGGGTCACAAGAAGACGGGACAAGTTGAAGCAAGCTTGAGGAAAACAAAAGCTTGAGGAAAACAAAAGCTTGAGGAAAACAAAAGCTTGAGGAAAACAAAAGCTTAAGTGGGTACAGAATCATAGAACAACCAGGATGGAAGAGACCCACCAGAACATGGAGTCCAACCATTCCCATCAATCACTAACCCATATCCCTCAGCACCTCGTCCACCGGTCCCTTAAACCCCTCCAGGGAAGGGGACTCAACCCCCTCCCTAGTCAGTTCCAGTGCCCAATGACCCTTTCCATGAAAATTTTTTCCTAATGTTCAGCCTGAACCTCCCTTGGTGGAGCTTGAGGTCGCTCCCTCTCATCCTGTTCCTTGGGAGAAGAGCCCAGCTCCCGCCTACTGGTATCTTCCCACTGGTTTCAAACTGGGTGCCTGGGAACGAGCCAGTAACCGTAGAAAGGACAGAGGGACACGCACGTACCTTAGGGCAAGTCCTCGTGCAGTTCATGATAGTGTGACAGCGGTAGAGGGAGAAGGGGTCTTGAAGCTGTGCCAGGCGCTCCTCCGTGTAGTCATCTCTGGAGTCAATCATCCAGCGATAGGCCTGCAAGTCGGTGACGTGTGACACCAACCGTTTTAAGGTGTTGTAATCAGGGTGAGATTTTAAAAGCAACACCTAACTCAGGAATTCCGGGTCGGGATCTGGACTACGTCACATATCCTGCCTGTGCTCACGAACACTCGCAGAGCTGTTAGAGGGGGAGTCCCTCCGCAGCCCCATGTGACGTATGGGATCCGTCCTTACCTGCATCAGTACCGCAGGCCCCAAGTACTTGTCCCCGTTCCACCAGTAACTGGGACAGCTGGTGCTGCAGCAGGCGCAGAGGATGCACTCGTAGAGTCCGTCCTGCGTGGGGGAGGGACATCACAGTCAAAATGCTCACAAACCCACAACAAATTTATTTTTTTTTTTTAAAGAGGGGATTTACACCAACATGTGCTTTCCTCACCACCTTCCCATCCAACCACTGCAACAGAGCAGCTCAGAAAACTTTCTGCTGAAGCAGCACTGCTGGAAGGAAGCATGTGATCAGCCCAACTCGACCCATATCATAAACCTGGAGTTTGTGCTTCTTACCCCCCTGTTGTTGTCACAAACTGAAGAAAATGTTAATATTGCTTCATCTTCCCTCATTCCTTCCTCCCAGCCTGCTTCAATTAGTGGGTGAGGAAAGGGACAGATATGTAACCGATTAACAATTTGAGGCTGTGTCACAGAAGAGAAGAAAGAGTAAAGTCTGCCCAACAGCCACAGAGAGAAGAGCTCAGTCTGGCGCGTGCTTGGTGGGGAACCCCGAGCACGTACAAAGTGGGAACAGTGCAAGACTTCTCACGTTTCACCATTTTTCTAGAGACGAACATCTTTTTATTTCAGGCACTGAAGGACAGAAACGCAGACCCACGTGGAATGGACACTGGGAGGAAGACAAGACTCTGAGGAGCAAAGCATCTCCCCTGGTAGTTCCATCAGCCCTAGGCTAAGAGACAAGAGTCCTGTCAGGTTTTTTTTGCATCTGAAAGCTCTTTTGGGCCACAGGTCTCATTAAATTTAGTTTACCTGATGCCAGAACTCTTGGGAGCTTGTAACAAGTCCACTGCTTTAGTCTTTTGGAGAGACCTGCCAAAGGTGAGTAAGTCAGTCACCTCCTCGCTCTAAATTTGTCCTGTTTCTAGCTGTAACACCATATCCAAGCTCCTCCTGCACACAGGCTGTTGCCAAAACCCGAGAAACTTCAGCAACGAGATAAAACACAGGGTTACCGGTTGTGAAAGGTTCAGGCAGCTCTTGCTGTTGCTTTTAGATTTGCTTATTTCTATGTGAATGACTTCAAGGATGCAGCTTTGTGAAAGCCACGTGAAGGGGAAGTCCCTTTAGCCTTTCCACCTGGGTCAGAGAGCATCCCAGAGTGGTGCACGAGAACCAACTGTTGCCCTTGGAGGGACTCTGACAGTCTGTAAAATCCTGTGGTTGTTCAGACGTCACAGCACCAGCTGCCAACGTCTCTGGTTCGCGATCGCTCCACCACAAACACAAACAATGAGGAACTGCCACAGGTCACTGCAGAGAATTGGGCTACAGCTCACAGGTTTTCACTGAATTCCCTTTAAGCAGTCTTCGTCTTTGCTGTTCGCATCCACCTCTCAGTGATTCCTGAAATCTAGGTTGCCTGTCCGCTTTGTGCCTGATCCGTGACAGCACTGATGGCTGCAGAGAACTCAATCATGGAATCACCAGGTTGGAAAAGACCCACCGGATCATCAAGTCCAACCATTGAAAGGCTGAGCTTTAAGCTGAGAAGTGACCTGGAAAGTGCCTGGAGGAGAAGGACCTGGGGGTGTTGGTGACAGCAACTGACTGTGAGCAGCAGTGGTCCAGGTGGTCAAGAAGGCCAATGGCATCTTGGCTTGGATCAGAAATGGTGTGACCAGCAGGGTCGGGGAGGTTCTTCTCCCTCTGGACTCGGCACTGGGGAGGCTGCTTCTCAAATCCTGGGGTCAGTTGTGGGCCCTCAGCACAAGAAGGATGTTGAGGCTCTGGAGCGAGTCCAGAGAAGAGCAAGGAAGCTGGAGAAGGGTCTGGAGAAGAAGAGGAGCATCTGAGTGAGCTGGAGGTGTTTATCCTGGAGAAGACGAGGCTGAGGGGAGACCTCATTGCTCTCTGCAAGTCCCTGAGAGGAGGTTGTGGAGAGGAGGAAGCTGGGCTCTTCTACCAAGGGACAGGACAAGAGGGAATGGCCTCAAGCTCCACCAGGGGAGGGTCAGGTTGGACATTAGGAGGAAGTTTTTCACACAAAGAGTCATTGGGCATTAGAACAGGCTGCCCAGGGAGGTGGTTGATTCACATTCCCTGGAGGGGTTTAAGGGACGAGTGGACGAGGTGCTGAGGGACACGGGTTAGTGATTGATGGGAATGGTTGGACTCGATGATCCTGTGGGTCTCTTCCAACCTGGTGATTCTATGATTCTACGAATGATGGATCCACCCGGGCAGGTCAGAGGCAGAAGAGAAACAGCTGAGTTAACGATGCCTCCTGTGGCAGGCAAGGAAATCCAGACAAGATCTTATCTTCACTATAAGCTCTTTAAAAGCTACTATATCCCACCTCCTCAAATGGTTCCTTGGGCACTCTTCAGCTTTATGCAGACACTACAATCCCAGAAACGCCCCTCAAAATGAGCCAGCGCTCAAGACAGACATCTGAAGATGTGCATTAATCCATCACGCTCATGTCTCCACATCCAGAAGGGTTTAGCTTCTGCTATTAGTTTTTATGGCTATGAAATGCAGCAAGAAGCAACATGAGAGCGTTTCCTTAGAGTGCCACTGCTAGACAGGACAGACAGCGCTGAGCCTCCTCACGGCCTACGTGCCGGCACACTCCACCAGGTCTTATCTCCCCGGGAATATTACAAGCCTGTAGCCTTCACAATGTTTTCACAGACACACAGGGTTTCACAGCACAGACAGTGGAAATGAGATCAGAGTCCCCATCGCAACCGCGACTGCATTTCATTAGGGAACATACAGAAGGCTGAGAGAGCTGGGGGTGTTTATCCTGGAGAAGAGGAGGCTGAGAGGAGACCTCAATGCTCTCTCCAACTCCCTGAAGGGAGGTTGTGGAGAGGAGGGTAATGGCCTCTTCTCCCAAGTGACAGAGGACAGGACAAGAGGGAATGGCCTCAAGCTCTGCCAGGGAAGATTTAGGCTAGAGATTAGGAGGAAGTTTTTCACAGAAAGGGTCATTGAGCATTGGAATAGGCTGCCCAGGGAGGGGGTTGATTCACCTTCCCTGGAGGTGTTTAAGGTGTGGGTGGATGAGGACATGGTTTAGAGATTGGTGGGAATGGTTGGACTTGATGATCCGGTGGGTCTCTTCCAACCTGGTTATTCTATGATTTTTAGCGATGCAGGCAAGGCATGACGCTGCGTTTCAGCCAGATGATTCCACCCACGGCGGGTTCTGCACTAGGCAGCTTTGTCATTAATGGAACTAGAAGCTACTGCATGTTAATAATTAACCCTGGTTTTATCTAGAAGGGTAGGACGAATAAAAAAGCAATCACCAGTTTCTGACGGTCTTCTATGGACTGCAGGTATTGCTCCTTGCCCTGTTTGGACTCGTCCTTCTTCTTCAGGTAAGGCTCGATGGATTTGTACTGCGCGTAGAAGTTACTCAAGTCCTAACAGTCAAAAAGCAAAGAGGTGACATTGAATAGGCTGAACCCATCACGTAAGAGACTGAACATCTGCTACCACAACAGAAGGTGGCGTTTTGCACCTCAACTGCTCACATTCCTCCAAACAAAGGCAGATTGAGTCACTTCTGCAAAGCTCAGATACACCCAAGACAGAAAAGAGCAGCGGGAATAATGTGTGAATCGAGAAGCGATCTTGTTGGCACCTCCCAACATTGCCCTTTGAAGGGGCTGGAGAACAGAACCTATGAGGAGCGTCTGAGAGAGTTGGGGTTGTTTACCCTGGAGAAGAGGAGGCTGAGAGGAGACTCCATTACTCTCTACAACTACCTGAAGGGAGGTTGTAGACAGGAGGTTGCTGGCCTCTTCTCCCAAGTGACAGGGGACAGGACAAGAGGGAATGGCCTCAAGCTCCACCAGGGGAGATTTAGGCTGGAGATTAGGAGGAAGTTTTTCACACAGAGGGTCATTGGGCATTGGAATAGGCTGCCCAGGGAGGTGGTTGATTCCCCTTCCCTGGAGGTGTTCAAGGCACGGGTGGATGAGGTCTTGAGGGGCATGGTTTAGTGTTACATAGGAATGGTTGGACTAGAAGATCCAATGGGTCTCTTCCAACCTGGTTGTTCTATGATTCTCTGACCCAATCTGAGCCCCATGCTGCCTGGAACAGTGTCAGCCTTGGTCCCAAGAGGATGGAATCACTCACCGGAACAAGGTCCTTCACCACGTACATGTGGGGGAGAGGGTAGATTTTGGTGACTTTGTTGAGATCGGGATCGATTCTTTTGATACAGGCCAGTGTGTTTCCACCCGCGATGTTCATAGCGCAGGAACCGCAGATGCCTGAGTGGGAGAAAAAGAAGAAAGCATCAGGTATTTAGCCTCTTATCCTACTTGAGGAAGATCTTGGCCCCAAACATGCCCCTGGGTTGTCTTCAAGAAGCTCTGTACGTGACAAGGAAAACGCCAGAAGTTGCCATTGGGCCAAACACGTCGCTATTTAAATAAAGAACAAACATGGGAGTCACTTTCATTAAAGCTACATTCTCAAGCGTTTAACTTTCTTCCACAGCAGAAAACAAGTGGTTGATTGAACACTTCATCCCTTTCGCATCATTCATTAAGTCTCATGCGCTGCTGAGGGTGGAGAAACCATCCACCTTTGTTAGCAAGTTTGAAGCACAAGGTTGTTCTGATGCGAAGCAGCTAATGCTGAGATCGTAACACGGGAAGCAAGGCCTGTTTCCCAGCAGCCCAACAGCGACGGTCAAAGCCACCCCTGAAGGTCAGGAACAGAAAACAAAGTCCCCAAGACAGCGTCTGCCCTCTGTGCCGTCTGCAGCCGGGTTGAGAGGTGCCAAAAACTGCCTTCGTTAACTCCCGAAGGTGAGAGGGCAGACGCTCCCCAGAACAACCAGCATATAAATAGCTTAACAAATGGATTAAATGACACCTCTAATGATCTCCCAGTAATAGAAGGATCAGCTGAAGCGCAGGAACGGCCAAGGTTTGCAAGAAAAACCACCCCAGAACTGTCACAGATACTGCTCCGGTCAGGAGCTTGGGTGTCCAATTCAGACCCAAGCCCTAAACCGTCACATTAGAGAGAAGATGAATGTTGAAAGGGCAACTCTCATTTCAGAGGATTTGACACGTATCAATTGATAGGAGGCAGGGAAATGCCACGGGGCTCCTCGCGCTGCCGAGTCCGCCTCAGCGCCTGATGTGCTGGCAGCTCTTCCCCTCGCTGCAGATAATGGCTGGCGGTCGAACAAGGTTATTCCTCCCACTCCAGGAATGGTTACGAGTATTTTCCAGTCAACTGGGAACCGGTACAGACGCGCGGGTATGCGACAGGAACGCAGAGTTAGGTTTTCCCCTGCGCGGTAGAAATAGGGGCAAGATGGAACCAGCCCAGCCTGAAAACCCACCTCCTGGGCCTCAAAGGAGAGAATCCAGGGCAAGTAATTCAGCTGCTCGGGAACAGTGTCGCTTATCTGAATATCAGACATAGAAACAACCACATCACATGGAATTCTTCCACCAGCCGCGTTGCAGCTCTCTTTTCATTTAGATCCAAGTCAAAATACCTTCAGGCACCACTCGCACCTTTCTCATACTTACAAAGCCATAAAGGTATCCTCCCTCCTCGCATTTCCACAACTACCATTTCAAGCTCAGCAACCCCAAATTATCCAGGAATTGGGATTTTTAAGAGGGAAACTCACCTGGACAGGGATGTTTGAGCAGCTGAACCAGCAGACTGGTACCTGTGTGAGAACCAGCCGCTCGCCCTGCAGTGTAAAACCACCAGATGGCCTTCTCCTCAACCACTCACTCAGCTGAGGGACGAAAAAAGATTCCTGGAGCTATTCCTAGAAGTCATAAGCACTCTTCCAGTTACACCCTTTCTTATTTCCACATCAGGACTGGCTAAAGCAGTCCCTTACGACTCCTTTGCTACAGCTGCCCCCTCGATTGGGCTGTTGTAATCTCCCTTGCTGGGTTTCCCTGCATGGTTCGTCACTGGAGGGCAGCAAGATTAGCAAGATAGGACAGAAACAGGAACGGGCTGCGGCTGTTCCAGCACGTTGCTCATGGCTTGGTGCTGGGTGATTACACCCTGCGAACATGAGCTTTAACTGTCCTACTTGATTCATTGCAGTGCTCCATACGCAGCAGCTGGAAAAGCAGAGCGGCGCCACCTCCTCTGGAGTTTTCTAGGGGTTACAGACACGGTCAGTGACAAGCAGCCTTCAAAGGGGCTCTGCAGGGTCTCGTCAAACTAACCTGATCATCTTTTATGACCAAGTGACTAGACTTTTCGATGAGGGAAAGGCTGTGGATGGACCTTCTTGGACTTCAGTAAAGTCTTTGACACAGTTTCTCCCAGCATTCTGCTACGGAAACTGTCAAGTCTGGCCTGGACAGGCACACACTCTCCTGGGTAAAACACTGGTTGGTTGGAGGGCCCAGAGAGTGGTGGGAAATGGAGTTAACTCCAGTTGGAGGCCAGTGACAAGTGGTGTCCCCAGGGCTCAGTGCTGGGTCCAGCCCTGATCAATGTCTTCATCAATGACCTGGATGAAGGCACTGAGTGCTCCCTGAGCAAGTCTGCACATGACACTGAGCTGGGTGGAAGCTGGATCTGCTGGAGGGTCGGGAGGCTCCAAAGGGATCAGAACAGGCTGGATCCATGGGCTGAGACCAACAGGATGAGGGTTAACAAGGCCAAATGGCGGATCCTGCACTTGCGGCACAACAACCCTGAGCAGCTCCAGACTAGGAGAAGTCTGTCTGGAAAGTGCCTGGAGGAGAAGGACCTGGGGGCGTTGGTGACAGTGACTGACCATGAGGTAGCAGTGGCCCAGGTGGCCAAGAAGGCCAATGGCATCTAGGCTTGGATCAGACACGGTGTGACCAGCAGGGCCAGGGAGGTTCTTCTCCCTCTGGACTCAGCATTGGAGAGACTGCTCCTCGATTCCTGGGGTCAGGATGAGGGGAGACCTCATTGCTCTCTGCAACTCCCTGAAAGGAGGTTGTGGAGAGGAGGTTAATGGTCTCTTCTCCCAAGGGACAGGACAAGAGGGAATGGCCTCAAGCTCCACCAGGGGAGGGTCAGGCTGGATACTAGGAAAACATATTTCATGGAAAGGGTGATTGGTCAGTGTCAGAGGCTGCCCAGGGAGGTGGTTGATTCCCCTTCCCTGGAGGTGTTTAAGGGACGGGAGGATGAAGTGCTGAGGGACATGGGTTAGTGTTTGATGGGAATGGTTGGACTCAATGATCTGGTGGGTCTCTTCCAACCTGGTAATTCTATGAAAATCCTTCTTACCTTCCCGACATGATCTGCGGAAGGTCAGAGTCGAGTCCAACTCGTTTTTGATCTTGATCAGAGCATCGAGCACCATAGGCCCACATCTGCAAGAGAAAACAAAGTCAGTGAACGTGCACAATCCCCACAGGCCTCGATGCTCTGGCACCCCAACTCAGCAGCACCCAGAAGGATTTTCATCAACTACAATTAAAAATACACTTTTTTTGGTCAATCCCAGGCAGCAAGACCGAGATATCTCCTCAGCACAACCAGGGTCGGGGGGGAAGAGAGTTTTTCCTTTTGCCGAAGCCCAAATCTGGCTCTGTTGGAGAGGGTTCAGATGGCACATGTGGAAAACGAGTTCCCTGCTACGGGTTCTCTCCTCCTGGGTCAGGTTTTGACAAGTCTGTCCTCATTATTCACAGGAGGCAGCACTGCACAAACAGTCGAGGACAATTTCTGTAATCTATGGCAGACACAGCAACACCCAGAAATTATTAAATGGAGCGAGTCACAAAAAAAATCTGGGCTCTTCATCACATGCTTAAGCGCGTGGCTTCTGAAGCTTTCCGAAAGGGCTCCAGGTAAATTCCTCTGGCAAGGGCACAGCAGCAACTGGGGCTCAGGGAAATCAAGATCCACGTGGTTTCGGCATCACAGGGAAGGCTGTGCCTCTTCCCCAAAATCACCTCAAGCTCCGCCAGGGGAGGGTCAGGATGGACATTAAGAAATTTTTTTTTTTCACAGAAAGGGTGATTGGTCAGTGTCAGAGGCTGCCCAGGGAGGGGGTTGATTCACCTTCCCTGGAGGGGTTTAAGGGACGGGTGGACAAGGTGCTCAGGGACGTGGGTTAGTGATTGATGGGAATGGTTGGACTTGATGATCCGGTGGGTCTCTTCCAACCTGGTGAGTCTACGATTCACAGAATGTTAAAAGCCATCTCGGTGACAGCCACCCCAAAGCACGCAGGGGTCACTCTGTGTCTACCAGGACCTGCCAAGCAGAGGTAACTGAGTATCTGGAGATCTATGGGATGTCAACAAAGCTCCCACCTGATTCCCCAGGTCTGGGACCACGAGCTATGCATAAAACAAGTTTCCTTTTGGAGCATGTGTCCAAATCTACCGTCTAAATAAAGCTTAAAGCCACTAATGCACTTAAGTCTTCAACGCAACTCCAGGACATAGGTAAAACCTCACAGAAGTCACGGAATGAAGTGACTCGCAAAGCTGACAGCTACTGAGACACTGCCATTCGGGTACAGTCTTGAATCATAGAATAGTTTGGGTTGGAAGGGAGCCCAAACCCCACCCAGTGCCACCTCCTGCCATGGGCAGGGACAACTCCTGCTGGATCAGGGGCTCCAAGCCCCATCCAACCTGCCCTTGAACTCTTCCAGGGATGGGGCAGCCACCCCTGCTCTGGGCAACCTGGGCCAGGGCCTCCTCACCCTCACAGCAAAACATTTCTCCCCAAGATCTCACCTCAATCTCCCCTCTTGCAGCTCAAAACCCTCCCCCTCATCCTCTCCCTACCCTCCTTGACCCAGAGTCCCTTCCCAGCTTTCCTGGAGCTCCTTTCAGCACTGAAAGCTGCTCTAAGATCGCCTTGGAGCCTCCTCTTCCCCAGGCTGAACAGTCCCAACTCTTTCAGTCTGGCCTCATAGAAGTTCTCCAGTCCTTGAATCATCTCTGTGGCATCAGGAGCTCCAAGCCCCATCTAACGTGGCCTTGAACCTGTCCAGGGATGGGGAACCCACTACTGCTCTGGGCAACCAGGGCCAGTGCCTCCCCACCCTCATGGGAAAACATTTCTCTCAATCTCCCATCTTTCAGCTTTAAACTGTTCTCCCTCGTCCTGACCCTGCGCTCCCTGAACAAGAGCCTCTCCCCAGCTTCCTGATGAGTGAGGAAGGGGAAGTAATCCCACGTGACTGCAGCAAGATTTGCTTTACCAAGGAATAAAACTGATCCCTCCTGTGCTAAGGACACAGTGCTCTGTCACACGGCTGAGACACCACCTTCCTGGCCACTCCAACAGGGATTTCATAGAATCACTAGGTTGGAAAAGACCCACTGGATCATCGAGTCCAACCATTCCCATCAATCACTAAACCATGTCCCTCAGCACCTCGTCCACCCGTCCCTTAAACCCCTCCAGGGAAAGGGAATCAACCCCCTCCCTGGGTAGCCTCTCACACAGACCAATCACCCTTTCTGGGAAAAATGTTTCTTCATAATGTCCAGCCTGAGCCTCCCCTGGTGGAGCTTGAGGCCATTCCCTCTTGTCCTGTCCCCTGACCCTTGGCAGAAGATCCCAGCTCCCTCCTCTCCACAACCACCTCTCAGGGAGTTGCAGAGAGCAATGAGGTCTCCCCTCAGCCTCCTCTTCTCCAGGAGAAACACCCCCAGCTCTCTCAGCCGTTCCTCATAGGGCCTGTTTAACAGACCCTGAGGCTAAAGGAGGCTGCTGACACCTTCCCCTGTCAGCTGACATCCTCCTCAGTCACCTGCCCTTATTGCTTGTCAGATAAGGCAGAGCACACACAGCCCTGCCTGGCAGCAAAGCCTCATGCCCTCGCAGCAGGTACTCACTTATTCAAATCCACTTCATAGGTCTGCATGCGGGGCTTGTCCCCAGGCTTATCAGGATCCCATCTGTAGATGGCAAACTTCTTGATCCGAGGCGCTGCCGCAGCTGCTGTCTGCGCTCCCCGACACATCTGTAGATAAACAGCAAGGAAACAGGCCTTAGGTCCCGTTGGGTGGCTCTTAGCGGGGAGGAAAAGTGACTCGAGGCTGTGTGGTTACAGAATCATGGGATGGTTGGGGTTGGAAGGGACCTCAAAAACCACCCAGTGCCACCTCCTGCCATGGGCAGGGACAACTCCTGCTGGATCAGGGGCTCCAAGCCCCATCCAACCTGCCCTTGAACTCCTCCAGGGATGGGGCAGCCACCCCTGCTCTGGGCAGCCTGGGCCAGGGCCTCCCCACCCTCATCATGAAGAATTTCTTCCTCATGTCTAATCTAAATCTTTCCCCTTTCAATTTAATGCCACCCCACTTGTCCTCTCCCTGCACTCCTTGACCCAGAGCCCCTCCCCAGCTTTCCTGGAGCCCCTTTCAGTACTGGCAGCTGCCTCCCAGCCCTCTCTTCCCCCCATCCTGCCCCCCATCTCCTTCCCAGGCCCCTCTACACTCCATTCTAACGCTCATTTCCTCGTCAGCTCTCTCTGCCCCTCATCCTGCCTTCTCCTTAGCTGCCCCCAAGCTGCCTCTGCAACCCCTCCTGCACCCCAACTGCCTCCCATGCCTCTCTAGGCCCTGTTCTGCCCCCCACCTCCCTCTCAGCCCTCTCTGCCCCCCATCTCCTGCCCAGGCCCCTCTACACCCCATTCTATCTCCCATGTCCCTCCCAGCCCTCTCTGCCCCTCATCCTGCCCCCTCCTCAGTTCCCCCCCAGGCTGTGTCTGCAAACTCTCCTACACCCCAACTGACTCCCATGCCTCTCTAGGTCCCGTTCTACCCCCCAACTCCTTCTCAACCCTCTCTGCCCCACATCCTGCCCTCCATCTCCTTCCCAGGTCCCTCCGCACCCCATTCTAACCCCCATGTCCCCATCAGCTATCTCTGCCCCTCATCCTGCCCTCTCCTTAGCTCCCCTCAAGCTGCCTCTTCAACCCCTCCTGCACCCCAACTGTCTCCCATGCCTCTCTAGGCCCTGTTCTGCCCCCCAACTCCCTCTCAGCCCCTCATCCTGCCCCCCATCTCCTTCCCAGGCCCCTCTACAGCCTATTCTAACACCCGTGTCCCTCCCAGCCCTCTCCACTCCCCAGCCTGCCCCCTCCTCAGTTCCCCCCAGGCTGTGTTTGCAACCTCTCCTGCACCCCAACTGCGTCCTATGCCTCTCTAGGCCCTGTTCTGCCCCACAACTCCTTCTCATCCCCCCATCCTGCCCCCCATCTCTTTCCCAGGCCCCTCTGCACCCCATTCTAACACCCGTGTCCCTCCCAGCCTTCTTCGCCCCTCATCCTGCTCCCTCCTAAGTTCCCCCCAGGCTGTGTCTGCAATCTCTCCTGCACCCCAACTGACTCCCATGCCTCTCTAGGTCCTGTTCTGCCCTTCAACTCTCTCTCAGCTCTCTCAGTCCCCCATCTCCTTCCCAGGCCCCTCTACACCCCATTCTAACACCCGTGTCCATCCCAGCCCTCTCCACCCCTCATCCTGACCTCTCCTTAGCTCCTCCCAAGCTGTGTCTGCAACCCCTCCTGCACCCCAACTGTCTCCCATGCCTCCCTAGGCCCCTTTCTGCCCCCCAACTCCTTCTCAACCCTCTCTGCCCCACATCCTGCCCTCTATCTCCGTCCCAGGTCCCTCTGCACCCCATTCTAACCCCCATGTCCCCCTCAGCTCTCTCTGCCCCTCATCCTGCCCTCTCCTCAGTTCCCCCCAGGCTGTGTCTGCAATCTCTCCTGCACCCCAACTGACTCCCATGCCTCTCTAGGTCCTGTTCTGCCCTCCAACTCTCTCTCAGCTCTCTCAGTCCCCCATCTCCTTCCCAGGCCCCTCTACACCCCATTCTAACACCCGTGTCCATCCCAGCCCTCTCCACCCCTCATCCTGACCTCTCCTTAGCTCCTCCCAAGCTGTCTCTGCAACCCCTCCTGCACCCCAACTGTCTCCCATGCCTCCCTAGGCCCCTTTCTGCCCCCCAACTCCTTCTCAACCCTCTCTGCCCCACATCCTGCCCTCTATCTCCGTCCCAGGTCCCTCTGCACCCCATTCTAACCCCCATGTCCCCCTCAGCTCTCTCTGCCCCTCATCCTGCCCTCTCCTCAGTTCCCCCCAGGCTGTGTCTGCAACCTCTCCTGCACCCCAACTGACTCCCATGTCTCTCTAGGCCCTGATCTGCCCCCCAACTCCCTCCCAGCCCTCTCTGTCCCCAATCCTGGCCCCTATCTCCTTCTCAGGCTCCTTTACACCCCATTCTAACACCCATTTCCCCCTCAGCGCTCTCTGCCCCTCATCCTACCCCCTCCTCAGTTCCCCCCAGGCTGTGTCTGCAACCTCTCCTGCACCCCAACTGTCTCCCATGCCTCTCTGTCCCCCATCCTGCCTCCTATCTCCTTCCCAGGTCCCTCTGCACCCCATTCTAACCCACATGTCCCCGTCAGCTCTCTCTGCTCCTCATCCTGCTCTCTCCTTAGCTCCCCCTCAAGCCTTCTCTGCAACCCCTCCTGCACCCCAACCTTCCCCCAGGTCCCTGTGCGCCAACCCAGACCCCTCACCGCGTCCCCTCATCCCCAAGCCCCTCTGCACACCCCCCAGCGCCTCCTCCCCCAGCGCCTCCTCCCCCACCACGCCCCCCCCCCCACCCGCTCCTCCTCACCCCCTCCTCCTCACCCCAAAACCCCAGCCGCTCGCTCCCAAGCCTCCTGCTCGCCTCCCTCGGTCTCCGTTCGCCCCCCGCGCCCCCCTCACCGGCCGCAGCAGCGGAGCGGGGACGCCGCGCCTCAAGGAGACTCCCACCACGGCCGCCGCCATCTTGGCTCTGCGCAGTTCCGACACCAACTTCCTCGCGGAACAGGAAGTAATACAGAACCGGAAGTATCCGCCACGGCGTCGCTGAGCGCGGGTTCGGGCGCCCCGCCGGCCGCCATATTGGATGTGGCGAGGACTGGGCGGCGGCCATATTGATTGTACTGAAGGGCGCGTGGGTGTGTTTACTGGCAGCCATGTTGGATGTGGCGGCTGCCGCAGGGTAGGCGCCATGTTGAGTGTGGCATCACAAAGGGAGATGGGGACAGGATGCCTTCACCTCCCTTTTTGAGGAGAAGAGGAGACCAGCGCCTCCCCCCAAGAGTTCTCAAGAATTCTTTCTGCAGGGAAGGGGCCCAGGCCCTTCCTGCCTGCCCCAACATCAACACTGCAGGCACCAAGGGCTGGAAACCCCTCAGTCTGTTTGCTGATGGCACCAAGCTGAGTGGGAGTGATCCATGGGCTGGAGGGCAGAAAGGCTCTACAGAGGGATTGGGACAGGCTGGACCCACAGTCTGGATGGCAGAGAGGCTCTGCAGAGGGATCACAGAATCATTAAATCACCAGGTTGGAATAGACCCACCGGATCATGGAGTCCAACCATTCCCATCAATCACTAACCCATGTCCCTCAGCACCTCGTCCACCCGTCCCTTAAACCCCTCCAGGGAAGGGGACTCAACCCCCTCCCTGGGCAGCCTCTGACACTGACCAATCACCCTTTCCATGAAATATTTTTTCCTAATGTCCATCCTGAGCCTCCCCTGGTGGAGCTTGAGGCCATTCCCTCTTGTCCTGTCCCCTGTCCCTTGGGAGAAGAGCCCAGCTCCCTCCTCTCCACAACCTCCTCTCAGGGACTTGCAGAGAGCAATGAGGTCTCCCCTCAGCCTCCTCTTCTCCAGCATAAACACCCCCAGCTCTCTCAGACGCTCCTCTTCTTCTCCAGCCTGTTCCCCAGCTTTGTTGCTCTTCTCTGCACTCGCTCCAGAGCCTCAACATCCTTCTTGTGCTGAGGGCCCACAACTGACCCCAGGATTGGAGGAGCGGTCTCCCCAGTGCCAAGTACAGAGGGAGAAGAACCAATGAGGTCTCCCCTCAGCCTCCTCTTCTCCAGGATAAACACCCCCAGCTCTCTCAGACGCTCCTTGTAAGACTTACTCTCCAGCCCCCTCAGCAGCTGACCTGAACAGGCTGGATCCATGGGCTGAGACCAGTGGGATGGGGTTCAACTTGGCCAAGTGCTGGGTCCTGCATGTGGGTCACAACAACCCTGAGCAGCTCCAGGTTTGTGGGAACACAGCTCGGAAGCTACCTGGAGGAGAAGGACTTGGGGCTGTTGGGCGACAATGGCTGAACACGAGCCAGCAGTGGGGCCAAGGAGGCCACCAGCATCCTGGCTTTGCTCAGCAGGAGTAGGGAAGGGATCGTCCCCTGCACTCAGAGCTGGGGAGGCCATATCTCGAATCCTGGGGTCAGGTCTGGCCCATCACTCAAAGAAGGACCTGGAGGGGCTGGAGCGCATCCGGAGAAGGGAACAGAACTGGGAAGGTTCTGGAGAACAGGAGTTGTGGGAGCAGCTGAAGGACCTGGTGGGGTTTATTGTGGAGAAGAGGAGGCTGAGGGGAGACCTCATGGCTCTGTGCAGCTCCTGGAGAGGAGGTTGTGGAGAGGTGGGTGCTGGGCTCTGCTCCCAAGGGACAGTGATGGGATGAGAGGGAATGGCCTCAAGCTGCAGCAGGGCATGTTCAGGTTGGACATCAGGAGGAATTTCTTCATGGAAAGGTCCCTCAGACCCTGTTGGATGCTGCCCAGGGTGGTGGTGGAGTCTCCATCCCTGGAGGGGTTTGAAATCCGGGGAGATGAGGTGCTCAGGGATGGTTCAGTGGTGGACAGAGATGGTTGGACTGGCTGAGCTCCAAGGTCTTTTCAACCAAGCGATTCCTTTAAATGCCATGTGACACCCCTCCCCATCCCTTTCTCTCTCAATTATCCCTCCTTATTATTTCCTTTCCCATCTCTTTCCTCACAGCAAATCTGTTTATTGACTGAATCACAAACAACACACGCTGAAGAAGCCACCGGGGGCGAGTGTGGAGGGGGCAGGATGCCCACCTATGGTGTCATGTGCCACCATTTGAAGGTGAAGGGCCGTCGCTGGACATTGATGCCGCAGCGGACCTCCCCGAGGCTGCCGTGGTAGGAGGCCACCTCGTCGAGGAAGCAGCAGCGCAAGCCCAGTGGCTCCAGGAGGGAGCGAG
The DNA here is from genome assembly GCA_033558105.1 of Coccyzus lansbergi. Taxonomy (NCBI): domain Eukaryota; kingdom Metazoa; phylum Chordata; class Aves; order Cuculiformes; family Coccyzidae; genus Coccyzus; species Coccyzus lansbergi. The sequence continues at coordinate 157,119 of JAUMJK010000872.1, forward strand.
CCTGTCTTTCCAGGCAGCATTCACCCCCCATCACGGGGCCGAAGGGTTTGGGGATGCCCAGGTCTTTGTCCAGGATGATCATGGTGACCTGTGGGGTGACAGAAGGTGAAGCTGGCAGCCTGGAACTGATGAAGCCGAGGGAAAGCCACTGTCCTTCATCAGCCTCACTCTAAATCCATGGAATCATAGAATGTCCTGAGCTGGAAGGGACCCACAAGCCTCATCGAGTCCAACTCCTGTCCCTGCACAGGACACCCCAACATTCACACCGTTGGGGCTGAGTGTGTTGGCTTCTGGAATATTGTCAGTGTTGGTGCTGTCACTGCTGCCCTGGGAGCTGTTCCCATGCTCCACCACCCTCTAGAAGAACCTTCTAATGTCCAACCTAACCCTCCCCTGGGGCATCTCTTTGGAGTCACTTTCCCTCAAGCCTCCAAATTCAGTATTGTTTTCTCCCTTTTTATCATTAAAATTTGCCCCACACCTTGCAAATTCACCGCTTGGAAAGGTTTTTGCCTCAAAACTAGTTCGTAAAACGCAACCACAAGTAATACAAAGCCACAAAGTTGTGGTAGACCCAGGCTTATCCTTATACCCAGTGTGCAGATGTGGCACTTAGGGCTGTGATTTAGCCGGCACGGTGGGACTGGGCTGATGGTTGGACTGGTTGATCTTCGAGGGCTTTTCCAACCTTAATGATTCTATGATTCTTTTTCTGGGCAGCTCTAAATATTGTGCTTTTTGGGGATGACTTTGAGGGCTCTTGAAGGGCCAAGAAGGCCAATGGCATCTTGGCTTGGATCAGACATGGTGTGGCCAGCAGGGCCAGGGAGGTTCTTCTCCCTCTGGACTCAGCTCTGGGGAGACTGCTCCTCGAATCCTGTGTTCAGTTGTGGGCCCCTCAGCACAAGAAGGATGTTGAGGCTCTGGAGCAAGTCCAGAGAAGAGCAAAGAAGCTGGTGAAGGGGCTGGAGAAGAAGACGAGCGTCTGAGAGAGCTGGGGGTGTTTATGCTGGAGAAGAGGAGGCTGAGGGGAGACCTCATTGCTCTCTGCAAGTCCCTAAGAGGAGGTTGTGGAGAGGAGGGAGCTGGGCTCTTCTGCCAAGGGACAGGACGAGAGGGAATGGCCTCAAGCTCCACCAGGGCAGGGTCAGGATGGACACCAGGAAATAATCTTTCCTGGAAAGGGTGATTGGTCAGTGTCAGAGGCTGCCCAGGGAGGTGGTTGATTCACCTTTCCTGGAGAGGTTTAAGGGACAAGTGGACGAGGTCCTGAGGGACATGGGTTAGTGTTTGATGGGAATGGTTGGACTCGATGATCCGGTGGGTCTCTTCCAACCTGGTGATTCTATGATTCTATGATTCTTGGCTGAATAAGCTGGTTTTTGGCAAGCACTCAAGGCGTGGGGACCCTTCTCACCATGTTGGGGAAGTAGGGCACGGCTTTGCCCTGCTTGTCGAGCTTGAAGAGGGCCGGCATGTCAATGATGTCCTCCTCTGTTAAACCCAGCTCCTTCTTGAGGATGTCCCTGTTCCAGTCAATGCAGCGCTGGAGGGGATCAAGAAGAGCAGGTTGAGGGGTTGGGGGGTGGAGGGGAGACAGGTGAGTGCGATCCCCAAAACCATCTCATGCAGGAGGGGAACCGAAATGCAACCCCCTCCCTTGAGGGTAATGACCACTCTGGGGCACTTATTGCAAGAAATTTCAATTATTACCAAAAATCTTGGTTATTACCTGGACATAGTGGTTCTGCTGCACCAGGATGTCGTTGGAAAGGACCTTGTTGATGGTGACCCGTTTCGTGTCTGTCCCTGTGTACCCTGAAAATGCAAAGCCCCATCCAAATGGAGCGATGCCAGTAGGGTCCTGGCTTAAAATAGGACACAGAGATGGAAAAAGCCCCTCAAATCCCACTTTGCTGAGCTTGGGGAGTCTCGATTCTTAACTTGCTGGTGAACTGGGTGGGAGAAAAACCTTTCTGTGTTGGAAAGAGCATCAGAGAGGTCCTGTCATCCACCCTCCTGCCCACAGGAGTCATTAGCTGCCACCTCCGCCCCATATTTTGGGATAGACAGGAGCTGGTCAGTTGGCAGTGACCCTAGGAGACCTGTGGAGGCACGGAGATCTTCCCCTGCCCCTGTCGGGGATGGATGATGCTCAGAAGCACAACTGAAGAATGCCAAGACCTGCAACCAAAATGTCATTGCCAAAGGGAGGGAAGGGCAGGCAAGACAAAGCGGTGACGTTAGAGCCCTCGGTCGTCCCGCTCCGTGCTGGAACTCATCTGGCATTTACAGAGATGCTCCATCCCACTGTGCAAGCATCTTCTCCATGCAGAGGGCTTTATCCCTCCCGTCCCACTCGCTTTCCCAAAATAGGCCTTGAGGAGGCTGGGTATGGTGGGAAGCATCCCGCCTGCCAGCCGTGAAGGGCAACTGGGTGGGAAGAGTTCCCCACGTCCCCCCGATACCCGCACACGTGTGTCAGGCGCTGCCGCCCTCGTGCCGGCTGCTCGGAGGGGACGGCTCTGGCTGCCTCGGCCGACAGCAAAGCTCATCCGAAGCCGCCCGCTCTCCCCTTGCCTTTGAACATGGTGGCTTCACCCTGGCCCTCCTTCTGCGGCGGCGGGGCTGGCCATCAGCATCCGAAAGTGCTGTGGAGAGAGGGAACCGAGAGCACTCACCAAAAGTGCCTGAGCTGAAGCTTTGGGGGAGCTCAGGGGCTTGTTTGTGCAAAGCAATTGAGCAAAACCTCTTCAACTTAGGCATCTTTGCTGTTATTTAGTGCAAAGCTGAGATCTGTATCCAAATGAGGTGCTGTTTATGCTCTTTATGATTTAGGCTGTTGGCAAGTACCGAGCTGACTGCCCCTGAGGGTTAAAATCATAGAACAACCAGGTTGGGAGAGACCCACTGGATCATCGAGTCCAACCATAAATGCTCTGGGGCAAGGAGGAAAACTGCAGCAGGGTCCAATCCTGCCCACCCCAGGTGGGGAATATAAACCCCTGCAGGAGGGTTTGCTGGGTGTTTAGGTGAGCTGAGGTGGTGAATAGAGAGTGGTCCCTGCCTGGGTTGGTAGTTTTGTTTCTGTGCTGGCATCACAGTGCAGGGAGAGGGTGAAGTGAATGAATATGCACTGGTGAGGCTGCTCCTTGAATACTGTGTTCAGTTCTGGACCCCTCAGCACAAGAAGGATGTTGAGGCTCTGGAGTGAGTCCAGAGAAGAGCAACGAAGCTGAGGAAGGGGCTGGAGAAGAAGAGGAGCGTCTGAGAGAGCTGGGGGTGTTTGTCCTGGAGAAGAGGAGGCTGAGGGGAGACCTCATTGCTCTCTGCAAGTCCCTGAGAGGAGGTTGTGGAGAGGAGGGAGCTGGGCTCTTCTGCCAAGGCACAGGGGACAGGATGAGAGGGAATGGCCTCAAGCTTCACTAGGGGAGGTCAGGATGGACATTAGGAAAAAATATTTCATGGAAAGGGTGATTGGTCAGTGTGAGAGGCTGCCCAGAGAGAGGCTTGATTCCCCTTCCCTGGAGGTGTTTAAGGGACGGGTGGACGAGGTGCTGAGGGACATGGGTTAGTGTTTGATAGGAATGGTTGGACTCCATGATCCGGTGGGTCTCTTCCAACCTGGTGATTCTATGATTCTATGAATAACGGGCTGGGACAGTCAAAGAAAAGCGCTTTGGGGTTTTCGTGAGGGAAAACCCTAATGGGTGGTGCTTGGAAGTGAAACCATGGAGCAGCAGAGGTGTGTGAGATACCTTGGAGTTGGAGGTGGGCACAAAGGTGACAAATTCACTGACTTGGCCCATGGACAGCCAGTCGGAGTAGAGCTCCACGGGAGCCTGAACTCGCTGGGCGTAGAGGAAGTCCCGCACCACCCTGGTCATCCTCCTCCCGGCAGATCTGGGCGTGAAACAGAATCATAGACTCATGGAGTGGGTTGGATGGGAAGGGACATCAAAGCCTGCCCTGTTCCACCTCCTGCCACGGGCAGGGACACCTCCCACGGGATCAGGGGCTCCAAGCCCCATCCAACCTGCCCTTGAACCCCTCCAGGGATGGGGCAGCCACCCCTGCTCTGGGCAACCTGGGCCAGGGCCTCCTCACCCTCACAGCAAAACATTTCTCTCTAAGATCTCATCTCAATCTCCCCTCTTGCAGCTCAAAACCATTCCCCTCATCCTCTCCCTACCCTCCCTGACCCAGAGCCCCTTCCCTAGCTTTCCTGGAGCCTCTTTCAGCACTGGAAGCTGCTCTAAGGTCTCCCCAGCGCCTTCTCTTCTCCAGGCTGAACAACTCCAGCTCCCAGGAGAGGAAATAAGGGGAATAAATATTTATGCATCACTACTACCCATAGATAACTACCAAGATGGAAAAAAAAAGAGGAGAGTTGAAGGTGAAGGCAGCTATTGGATGCACCTACTCCACCGAGTGCCAGAGTTGCAGCTGGTCAGGGAGTGGCTAATTGAGACCCTTAATTTCATTTTGTTTTTCTTGATTTTTTTAGGACAATTTGTGTTCCTTTGCTCCCAAACACGCGTTTTCCCCCCATCTCTTACATGGGGAAGCTGCTGCCGATGAGGATCCTCCCCAAGGGATAGTCCTTCCCTTCCACGGTCACGGGTGGGCTGACCTCCAGGTTGCCGAAGGAGTCGAGGCCAGCGACGGCTTCGAAGAGGGGCTCTTTGCTCACGTAGCCAAAATCGGGGCCCTAGGGGAAAGAGAAGTTGTGGAGTTTTCCACCCACCTTTGCTTTTATCCCTCCTGCTGGGCTCAGACCTGCTCCAGAGGGTAAAAATTCCGAGAGTGAAACCTGTTCACGGATGGGGAGAGGAAGGGAAAGGCAAGAGGACAAAGATCTCTGGGTCATCTGGGCTCAGTAATGAGTGGTAAATGGCAGGGGCTGAGCTGGGCTGTTGAGCTAGGGAGGGAGCTTCTGTCCCACAGCCAACGTTTAAGTGCCCACATTAAGCTAATTAGGTGCTGGGTAGCCTCAAGACGAGTTTCTGGATGGATCATGTCAAGCAAGGTGAACTTCAGCCCTGGAGGGTGAATCCACCCAGGGACGTAAGAGCCTCCTGAAGGGCCCTACTTCGCTTAAATCCCATTAAGCCCTGATTTTTTTAGGAGTTAATATATTCTGGGTTTTGAACTGCTGTGCACGCAGGGGTAATTAGCGATGCGCCAGGGTTAAATACCCACGGGAGGCGTCGTGATGTTAAAACCAGGGCGGAAACGGGAGCGATGGGACCAAAGGAATAAAGATTTTTGGTTTAGGTGAAGGAATTGATGAGTTGGGAGTGGGAAGGCAGCGATGGGGTTGTTTAGTCTGGAGAAGAGGAGGCTGAGGGGAGACCTCATTGCTCTCTGCAAGTCCCTGAAAGGAGGTTGTGGAGAGGAGGGAGCTGGGCTCTTCTCCCAAGGGGCAGTTTGAGAGGGAATGTCCTCAAACTCCACCAGGGGATGGTCAGGATGGACATTAGGAAAAAGTTTTTCACAGAAAGGGTGATTGGTCAGTGTCAGAGGCTGCCCAGGGAGGGGGTTGATTCACCTTCCCTGGAGGAGTTTAAGGGACGGGTGGACGAGGTGCTGAGGGACATGGGTTAGTGTTTGATAGGAATGGTTGGACTCGATGATCCGGTGGGTCTCTTCCAACCTGGTTGTTCTATGATTCTAAAGTCCCACTGGGAACCTGTCCTTGCCATCCAGTTCAAGTCAAGGTGGACTGGGAGCTCAGGGCAGCTCCTGGGATGCGATCGAGTGTCTGTTGGGTTCGCATTAAATCCCAATCGCTTATTAGTGTTGGGTTTCCGTAGGGGTAAGCCAAGCATAGAGGTCGGTCAAAGCGAGCAGGGAGACCCAAGGTTATCACCTAGAAATTGCTTTTACGTCTTTAAAGGGAGGTTTATTTTAAGCCTTTAAAGGCTGAGAGGAGACCTTATTACTCTCTACAACTACCTGAAGGGAGGTTGTAGAGAGGAGGGAGCTGGGCTCTTCTCCCAAGGGACAGGGGACAGGACAAGAGGGAATGGCCTCAAGCTCCGCCAGGGGAGATTTAGGCTGGAGATTAGGAGGAAGTTTTTCATGGAAAGGGTGATTGGGCATTGGAATAGGCTGCCCAGGGAGGTGGTTGAGGCACCTTCCCTGGAGGTGTTTAAGGGACAGGTGGATGAGGTCTTGAGGGACTTGGTTTAGTGTTTGATAGGAATGGTTGGACTAGAAGATCCGATGGGTCCCTTCCAACCTGGTTATTCTATGATTCTATGATTCTATGATTCTATGAAATGGAGACTGTTTTACTGCTGCCTTTCCCTGAGGCTCCCTGTGCATTTTTGGGGTGCGTAGCGGGAAGGTTGGATCCTTCCCTCGGCTGCTGCGGGAGGGAAGGGAGCACAAAACACCTGCTCTTGGCTTATTTCAGTTTAATAAACCACGGAGGCCGCTACGGTTTCAACTGTCAAGGCGCTGGTTCATCCCAGGTTGGCGCGGCGCATCCGAGCCCTATCAGTTCCAGATTGATTTTGAGGGGCTAATTCCTTCTCGTCTCCTTTTTCCCTGGCGCGGGCTTCCTAGGGGCTTTAGGGCTTGGCCGGGGCGCGAGGAGGACCCCGTGCGTGTTGATTTTGGCTAAACGTTCCTTGCTGGAAAATGAGATTGGAAAGATAGGAGGTGGGGATTAGGGGAGGCTTCAAAGCAGAAATTGGAGTCTTTAATGTGTTAGCGGCTCCCAAGGCTGAAATTGCTTCGCTAAATATGAAGCAGGGCAATTCCTAACGAGGCTGGGGAGGAGCGGGCGCCCGGCTCGTTTGCGACCGAGCAGATCATTGCGCTATCCCATCCCTCCTCGTGAAGCCGGGACTGCATGTACTCATTCCAGGCATGAGAAACGATGGATTTCAATGAGTTTCAAAGCACTTAACCTTTCCTAAAGTGACGTGCAGGAAAAAAAAAATAAAGCGAGCCACGAAGCTGGTGAAGGCATTGGAGAACAGGCCCTATGAGGAGCGGCTGAGAGAGCTGGGGGTGTTTAGCCTGGAGAAGAGGAGGCTGAGGGGAGACCTCATTACTTTCTCCAACTACCGGAAAGGAGGCTGTAGAAAGGAGGGAGCTGGGCTCTTCTCCCAAGTGACAGGAGGAGAGGGAATGGCCTCAAGCTCCACCAGGGGAGATTTAGGCTGGAGATTAGGAGGAAGTTTTTCACGGAAAGGGTCATTGGGCATTGGAATAGGCTGCCCAGGGAGGTGGTTGATTCCCCTTCCCTGGAGGTGTTTAAGGCACAGGTAGATGAGGTCCTGAGGGGTATGGTTTAGTGTTTGATAGGAATGGTTGGACTCAATGATCTGATAGGTCTCTTCCAACCTGGTTGTTCTATGATGATTCTATGATTCTATGATTCTCTCCTCTTCTCCCATTACTGTTGGAGAGACAACCGGGGTTGAGGCTGCTGGAGGGTCTGCTGGGTGTGTGGAGCAGAGATTTGGGGATGTGCTGCTCGTGGTGGTATCTCAAAGGGATCTATCCAAGCCATTGTTTTCATAGAATCATAGAACAACCAGGTTGGAAGGGACCCATCGGATCATCGAGTCCAACCATTCCCATCAAACACTAAACCAAGTCCCTCAAGACCTCATCCACCCGTCCCTTAAACACCTCCAGGGAAGGTGAATCAACCCCGTCCCTGGGCAGCCTATTCCAATGCCCAATCACCCTCTGTGTGAAAAACTTCCTCCTAATCTCCAGCCTAAATCTCCCCTGGTGGAGCTTGAGGCCATTCCCTCTTGTCCTGTCCCCTGTCCCTTGGCAGAAGAGCCCAGCTCCCTCCTCTGTACAACCTCCTTTCAGGAGGAGCGTTTTGCCATGCTGGGCTCCCCCATATCGCCCTGGCCAGGGACACTGCTCTCTCGGGGAGTTCTCCCTGCATGCCTTGCCCACGGCTGGCCCTCTGCCTTGGCAAAGAAGCCCCGCGGGGATGTTTTTCTCAGCTGACTACATCTCCTTCTCTTCCGAGGAAGTAAATTGAGCCCTCTCATGCTTTCCTTTCCTCTCCCGCTGCCGCATGCTTGGAGGCGTCGAGGAGGAAAGGAAAAACCACCCCGTTGCTCGCATGATTTAGGTGGAGAAATCCACCCCTGGCCCAGAGCTTGGCTGGAGTCTTGTTTCTAGAGGCATGAGCTGCTCCTTGCCCCTCTCCTCCAGCACTTTCTGGATACAGGGTTTTCCTTGCGGGGACTGGGCTCTGATCCTGGGTTTGGGGCAGGGGGGATGAGGCTGCAGGTGGTCTCCCAGATGGAAGTGGATGGGATGATAAAAATATAATGGGATGAATAAAAATGGTGTTAAATTCTCAGTTTTGAGGCAATCCATTACGTGGCCTCCAAGGAATTTAGGGAAGTGGTTGATTCCCCTTCCCTGGAGGGGTTTAAGGGACGGGTGGACGAGGTGCTGAGGGACATGGGTTAGTGTTTGATGGGAATGGTTGGACTCCATGATCCAGTGGGTCTTTTCCAACCTGGTGATTCTGTGATTCTATGAAAGGTTAAACAGATTAAGTGTAAAAACCTCCGTGCGACTCCTCATGCAAGGCAAGTGACACTCTTGCTCTTACCAGCAGCTCCTTGATGGGGAATTGCTCCAGGCCTCCTTCTTGAGGGGAGTCCAGCACCACCGGGAGGGTTTTGTGGGGAGCGTGAGTGTAGCCAAACTCAATCTCATCCTAAAGAAGGGAGGGAAGTGCTTAAGGGGTGAATCAGCAGGTAGGGGAAGCTTCACCCCATCTCCAGCGAGTCCAGAGAAGAGCCACAAAGCTGGTGAAGGGGCTGGAGAACAGGCCCTATGAGGAGCGGCTGAGAGAGCTGGGGGGGGGTTTCTCCTGGAGAAGAGGAGGCTGAGGGGAGACCTCATTACTCTCTACAACTACCTGAAGGGAGGTTGTAGAGAGGAGGGAGCTGGGCTCTTCTCCCAAGTGACAGGGGACAGGACAAGAGGGAATGGCCTCAAGCTCCGCCAGGGGAGATTTAGACTGGAGATTAGGAGGAAGTTTTTCATGGAAAGGGTGATTGGGCATTGGAATAGGCTGCCCAGGGAGGGTGTTGATTCCCCTTCCCTGGAGGGGTTTAAGGGACAGGTGGATGAGGTGCTGAGGGACATGGTTTAGTGTTTGATAGCGAATGGTTGGACTAGATGATCTGATGGGTCCCTTCCAACCTGGTGATTCTATGATTCCAGCGCCCACCTACCTGCATCCAGCGGTCTCCACGGTTGATGTAGCCAAAACAAGCCTTCAGCTCACAGCCGGCCTTGTTCACCAGGTTTTTTATCTCCTTGATGAAGAGGTAGTTGTCCTTCATGCTGGGAAAGTGGATGGCAGGAGGGAAGGGGCTGAAGGGCTGCTGGGGGATGGATTTCCCCTGCAGGCAGATGCCTTTCCCCCTGCTGGTCTCCTCCCTGGCCTGTCTTGGTGATCTCCAGGGAGACCAGGGAGCATCATCCCTTGGCCTTTACCTGCAGACGAAGACGTTCACCGGTGCCAAAGTGTTTGGGGTCATGATCCACGGTGCTACCCTGAACACAACTGTGTCAGTGAAGATTGGTGTGTGGGGAATACCCTGGGGAAGACAAGAAGAAACGAGGCCTTTCCACACCCTGTTTCATAGAATCATAGAATCACCAGGTTGGAAGAGACCCACCGGATCATCGAGTCCAACCATCCCCATCAATCACTAACCCATGTCCCTCAGCACCTTGTCCACCGGTCCCTTAAACCCCTCCAAGGAAAGTGAATCAACCACCTCCCTGGGCAACCTGTTCCCGACAAACCTTCTACCTCTGAGGTCCCTTTTGGGGTTAGTGAATAGGGACTGCTCTCCATTCAATCCCCATCTCATTCTCTGTGCCCTTCAGGCTGTTCCAGCCTTCCATCTGCACCCCTCCTCCAGAACCTCCAGACCTCAGAGAGGGTCTCCAGGAGGCTGACGTGGATGGAGACCAGCCCAGGGAAGTTGTCATCAGGAAAGCGGAGCCCCTCGACGAAGAAGTCGAGCTCGGCAGTCCCACCGGTGTATTGCACGGTGTAGTGCAGCTTCCTCCGGCCCAGCACGTGGATGTAGCGCTGCCCGAAGAAGGGATCTGCAAGAAGAGAAAGGAGAAAGTGGGTGATTTCTGAAGGTTCAGCGGTGATTTCAAGCCTATTTTGCTTCTGGGCAACAAGGTTGCCCACATCCCCTCTTGTGTTGGAACTTCTTCCCTTCTGTGAGTGCATGAGCTTCATCTGGGAGTACCTTAAAGCTGGAGTTAGGGGGTCCTCAATTCTGCAATCATGCACAAGAAGGATGAGGAAAAACATCATAGAATCAAGATGGTTTGGGTTGGAAGGGACCTCAAAGCCCATCCAGTCCCACCTCTGCCATGGGCAGGGACACCTCCCACTGGATCAGGGGCTCCAAGCCCCATCCAACCTGCCCTTGATCCCCTCCAGTGATGGAGGACCCATGGCTTCTCTTGTCGTGGCATTTCCTTGAATGGAGAAGTCATTGGGAAGAAGTTTTCATAGAATCATAGAACAACCAGGTTGGAAGAGACCCACCAGATCACTGAGTCCAACCATTCCCATCAATCACTAACCCATGTCCCTCAGCACCTCGTCCGCCCGTCCCTTAAACCCCTCCAGGGAAGGGGACTCAACCCCCACCCTGGGCAGCTTCTGACACTGACCAATCACCCTTTCCAGGAAAAACTTCCTCCTAATGTCCATCCTGAGCCTCCCCTGGCGGAGCTTGAGACCATTCCCTCTCGTCCTGTCTCCTGTCCCTTGGCAGAAGAGCCCAGCTCCCTCCTCTCCACAACCTCCTCTCAGGTAGTTGTAGAGAGTAATGAGGTCTCCCCTCAGCCTCTTCTTCTCCAGGAGAAACACCCCCAGCTCTCTCAGACACTCCTCTTCTTCTCCAGCCCCTTCCCCAGCTTCGTGGCTCTTCTCTGGACTCTCTCCAGAGCCTCAACATCCTTCTTGTGCTGAGGGGCCCACAACTGAACACAATAATCAAGGAATGGTCTTTTCATGGGGTTTCTGCTCTTGCAGCTCCCTCTGACCTGCCACCCGTTCCCTCACTGACAGACCTTCTTGCTACTGGAGGATGAGACTGAGCTGCTTAATTGCTGCATTTCTGGGCTAGTCGGTGGCCTGAAGTTGGCAGGGAATAAATCCCAATGCCCACAATGGGGAACAAGAAGGGGAAAACGCATTGTAGAATGTGTTGCCGTCATGGATAAAGCATCTGGGTGTCAGGACATGTGGCTTTTTATTGCTTTTCCTTTGCCGGGTGACCTTGTCTAAAGGGCTTTATGGCCCTGTGCCTCTGCTTGTTAATCTCCAAACTGTTTCAAGTGATTTAAAAGGGGGAATATTCAGCACTGGAAAAATTTGCCGAGGGCATTGGACATGGAGATGCTGGAGCGTGTCTGGAGAAAGGAATGGAACTGGGGAAGGGTTTAGAGCACCAGCCTTGTGAGGAGCGGCTGAGAGCCCTGGGGTTGTTTAGTCTGGAGAAAAGGAGAGAGAGAGACCTCATCGCTCTCTGCAACTGCCTGAAAGGAGCTTGTGGTGAGGTGGGGGTTGGCCTCCTCTCCCTGGTAGGCACTGACAGGACAAGGGGAAATGGCCTTGAGATGCACTGGGGAGATTTAGGTTGGACATTGGGAGGAATTTCTTTCCAGAATGGGCTCTTGGGCACTGGCAGAGGCTGCCCAGGGAGGTGGTGGAGTCCCCATCCCTGGAGGAGTCTAAAAAGTGAGCAGATGTCCTACTTGGGGACACGGTCTGGTGGCAGATTTAGCAGGGCTGGATCAGTGGTTGGACTCAATGATCTTAAAGGGCTTTTCCAACCGAAACCATTCTATGAATCATAGAATCATAGAATAACCAGGTTGGAAGTTGGATCATCTAGCCCAACCATTCCTATCAAACACTAACCCAAGTCCCTCAAGACCTCATCCACCTGCACCTTAAACACCTCCAGGGAAGGTGAATCAACCACCTCCCTGGGCAGCCTATTCCAATGCCCAATCACCCTCTGTGTGAAAAACTTCCTCCTAATCTCCAGCCTAAATCTCCCCTGGTGGAGCTTGAGGCCATTCCCTCTCATCCTGTCCCCTGTCCCTTGGGAGAAGAGCTCAGCTCCCTCCTCTCCACAACCTCCTTTCAGGTACTTGTAGAGAGTAATGAGGTCTCCCCTCAGCCTCTTCTTCTCCAGGAGAAACACCCCCAGCTCTCTCAGCCGCTCCTCATAGGGCCTGTTCTCCAGCCCCTTCACCAGCTTCGTGGCTCTTCTCTGGACTCTCTCCAGAGCCTCAACATCCTTCTTGTGCTGAGGGGCCCACAACTGAACACAGGATTCAAGGAGCGGCCTCACCAGAGCTGAGTCCAGAGGGAGAATAACCTCCCTGGACCTGCTGGTCACATCATTTCTCATCCAAGCCAAGATGCCATTGGCCTTCTTGGCCACCTGGGCACACTGCTGGCTCATATTCAGTTGCTGTTGACCAACACCCCCAGGTCCCTCTCCTCCTGGCAGTTTTCCAGCCAGACTTCTCCCAGTCTGTAGCTCTGCTCAGGGTTGTTGTGCCCCAAGTGCAGGACCCGGCATTTGGCCGTGTTAAACCTCATCCCATTGGACTCAGCCCATGGATCCAGCCTGTTTAGATCCCTTTGCAGAGCCTCCCTACCCTCCAGCAGATCAACACTTCCACACAACTTTGTGTCATCTGCAAACTTGCTAAGGGGATGTGGTATGAGGATGTGATTCACTTCAGAAACACTGCTTGAAGACCTTGGAGAGGATAAGGTCACACATGGAAAGAAAAGAGCTTGTAGGGGTCTCGAAAGCACCACAACTGAGGAGGAAGGGGCAGTGGAGGAGGTGAGGTGAGGAAGGACTTACTCTGTGCATAAAAGACCCCAACTTTGTCGGCGTCGGAGACAGGAATATAGAGAACGATTTCGTAGCCCCGGGGCAGGCGCTGTGGCCCTTCAGTCCTCAGGACCATCCGGGACATTTCCAGCAAATCTGGGGTGCAAACACAAAAAGCCTCAGCACTGGGGAATTGCAGGGAGTCCCTCCCGGGATTTAACGTCTCCCGTGCCCAGGAATCTGCTCTTCCCTTGCTACCGGCCTGTGCAAGCTGGAAAAACAACCTGCAGCCCCCAGAGCAAAGCTTGTGGCTTGGGCTTTGCAAGAAATGCCCTTTTTGCTTTTCCCACCAGCCCTGGCACCACCGGGCTCTGCCCTTAAGGAGCCGATGGGCACCAGCTTCACGTGGTTTTAGTTTTCCAGGAACAGGCGGGTGAACTCCTGGCTGCCAACCACATTCCTTGCCCCGAGCTCCTTTGACCTCCAAGCATTCCTGGGCCAAGCAATTCCAGCAGTGGCACCTCCGCTGGTTTCTGGCCACGCTTCATGCCCTTGCTCGACCACAATTACTTTGCACGGCATTAAAACAGAAAAATTCCCATGTTGGAAGCTTACTCAGCAGCTTGGGTTGGAGAGCAGCTCCTGGGAAGCAGCTTCCCAAGGAACACGGCATCTCCAAAAAGGTCAAATAGGGGGAATGACAGTGGTTTTTTTGCTTTCTATGTTTTCTTTTTTTTTTTATTTTTGAAGCTGTGTTACCTTCTTTATTGAACACTCTTTCGTTGTCGCTGTCGGATGCTGGAGAGAAGGGGCTCTCCTTGTCGCAGCCAACGAGGAGGATGGCTCCATGTCCCTCAGGACCCCAGGCCCAGCTTGCCTAGAAGATCCCACCGGGGTTTAGTGAGCTCAGGCTCTTGCAAGCTTGTGGAGTTTGGTGCGAGGGAAGAGGCTCAATTACCTTGTTGGGGTTGTTCTTTTCCACCACCCCGTCCCGATCTGCGTCGACGTCCAAAGAGATCCCTGGAGAGACAGAACCCACCGTCATCCCAGGGATATCGAGGTGCAAAAGCCCCTCAGAGCTGGCAAACTTGGGTCCATCTCTGCCCTGACACCACTCCAAGGGACCAAGGGGCCCCTCAACCACAAGAAGGTTGTTGAGACTCTGGAGCGAGTCCAGAGAAGAGCAAGGAAGCTAGTGAAGGGGCTGGAGAAGAAGAGGAGTGTCTGAGAGATCTGGGGGTGTTTGTCCTGGAGAAGAGGAGGCTGAGGGGAGACCTCATTGCTCTCTGCAACTCCCTGAGAGGAGGTTGTGGAGAGGAGGCAGCTGGGCTCTTCTGCCAAGGGACAGGACGAGAGGGAATGGCCTAAAGCTCCGCCAGGGGAGGCTGAACATTAGGAAAAAATATTTCATGGAAAGGTTGATTGGTCAGTGTCAGAGGCTGCCCAGGGAGGTGGTTGATTCCCCTTCCCTGGAGGTGTTTAAGGGATGGGTGGACGAGGTGCTGAGGGACATGGGTTAGTGTTTGATAGGAATGGTTGGATTCGATGATCCGATGGGTCTCTTCCAACCTACTTTTTCTATGATTCTGATTCTACGATGGGTTGCTGCACCGCAGAAACCTCCGTACTCACCGATGCCTGTGAGGAAGACACCAGCCTGGTTGATGTGCTGCCCTCCCTCTGCGTAAAAGCTGACAGTTACCTGCAAAGCCCCAAATCCCTCATTGGGGAAGGATGTTCTCCCTCCGTGGAGGTCCCGCACCCCAACACCCCATTTCTTACCTTGTTATCGTTGACCTCGGTGCTGGCCCGGTTCATGCTGAACCTCAGGACCGTCCCCTCGTCCAGCGGCCACCTTGTCCCACTATCAGTGGACGACCCGACCTCCGCTTGACCACAGCAAACCACCTCTACGTTCACGCCTTCTGTGTGCTTCACGCCGAAGGACACGGCTCCGGGTGGGGCCGCCCTGCCAAAAACACAACCTCTTTTTAGGGGTTTGCACCAAACCCACCCTGTTCTCACTGAAATTCACTTAGTGCCTAGAACACAGCCAAGACCAGTCATGCCAGCACCTCCACGCTCCTCACCAGCCCCTTTCTGTCCTCTCCTCCATACCTGGGAATGCTTGAAGTGTCATCTTTTAGGGCAAAACAAGCTGGTTTAGCAAACCAACCATCACCCAACCACCACCCTTATTACAAGGGTCATTGGGCAATGTCAGAGGCTGCCCAGGGAGGGGGTTGAGTCCCCTTCCCTGTAGGGGTTTCAGGGACGGGTGGACGAGGTGCTGAGGGACATGGGTTAGTGATTGATGTGAACGGTTGGACTCGATGACCCTGTGGGTCCTTTCCAACCTGGTGATTCTATGAGTATCTATGAATATCTCATTAGTGTAGATTATAATCTATAATGATTGCTGCTCGGTGCCGCTGGAACTGAACTCAGGTTTGCATTTCAATGGAGAATTCCATGTCTATTTTCCAGCTAAGGCAACCCTGGTATTTACCAGCTCATCGTGTTTACTCATTAGTGTTTGATAGGAATGGTTGGACTCGATGGTCTGATGGGTCCCTTCCAACCTGGTTGTTCTGTGATTCTGTGATTCTATGATCGCAATGGTGTGAGAGAGACTTTACCATGGGAAACTCTAATTTTGAGAGTGATTTTCTCCAACCCAGAAGCAGCTGCTGCGTCGCTGCTCCCAGCCTGATGTGCGCTTGCTCTTCCCTAGCCGCTCTGCGCATCCCTTTCCCCTCGCCTGGCTCCTTGTCATAGAATCATAGAATCATAGAACAACCAGGTTGGAAGAGACCCATCAGATCATCGAGTCCAACCATTCCTATCAAACACTAAACCATATCCCTCAGGACCTCATCCACCCATCCCTTAAACCCCTCCAGGGAAGGGGAATCAACCATCTCCCTGGGCAGCCTATTCCAATGCCCAATGACCCTTTCTGTGAAAAACTTCCTCCTAATCTCCAGCCTAAATCTGCCCTGGTGGAGCTTGAGGCCATTCCCTCTTGTCCTGTCCCCTGTCCCTTGGCAGAAGAGCCCAGCTCCCTCCTCTCTACAACCTCCTTTCAGGTAGTTGTAGAGAGTAATGAGGTCTCCTCTCAGCCTCCTCTTCTTCAGGAGAAACACCCCCAGCTCTCTCAGACGCTCCTCATAGGTTCCGTTCTCCAGCCCCTTCACCAGCCTCGTTGCTCTTCTCTGGACTCACTCCAGAGCCTCAACACCCTTCTTGTGCTGAGGGGCCCACAACTGACCCCAGGATTCAAGGAGCAGCCTCACCAGTGCTGAGTCCAGAGGGAGAATCACCTCCCTGGACCTGCTGGTCACACCATTTCTGATCCAAGCCAAGATGCCATTGGCCTTCTTGGCCCCCTGGGCCACTTCTGGCTCATGGTCAGTTGCTGTCGACCAACACCCTCAGGTCCCTCTCCTCCTGGCAGTTTTCCAGCCAGACTTCTCCCAGTCTGTAGCTCTACATAGGGTTGTTGTGCCCCAAGTGCAGGATGCGGCATTTGGCCGTGTTAAACCTCATGCCATTGTCCCTAATTTCCCCGTCTTCCCAGAGTTATTATTTTTGGGTGGCTCATAGCAGCGGACGTGCCGGCTCCCCCGAGCGTGCCTGCTCCTGACACCCAAGAGCTCGCCCCGTATCACCATTACAGCAGCATTTATTGGGTTTCTGGCTGCTGGCAACACCGAACCCGCAGGATTGGGGCGAAGAAATCTGAGTGCTCCTTTGCTACCGCCCGGGTGCTGCTCGAATTCTTAAATTACCTTGAATTCTTAAATTACCTTGAATTATACATGGAAAAACTGGTTTGATTTCCTTGTTTCTGGGCTTTGGGAAACCCCAGCGGGAGGAGATTTGACCCGGAGAGATGCCAGGTGGAGTTGGAGCTGCCCTGCTTTGGCTTAAATATCGAGGGGGAGATTTGCAAAAGCAGCGA
Source organism: Coccyzus lansbergi (assembly GCA_033558105.1). Classification (NCBI taxonomy): domain Eukaryota; kingdom Metazoa; phylum Chordata; class Aves; order Cuculiformes; family Coccyzidae; genus Coccyzus; species Coccyzus lansbergi. The sequence goes on from JAUMJK010000872.1 coordinate 173,988, forward strand.
AGACCAGAATGAAGCGTGAAATGAGCTTTCAAACTTTTTCCTTTGGGGCAGTGATTATTGTTGGGTTTGGTTTAGGGGTGTGGGGTGGTGGTTATGGGGCTCGCACGCTTTCCCAGGACACTGCTTGGTCACTAGATCTTGTTTTCCTCCCTTCTCCTTTGCCGTCCAGCCCCACGGTTCCTGCTCATCCCTCTGCTCTCCAGCAGCTTTCTGAATCAACCACCTCCCTGGGAAGCCTGTTCCAATGCCCAATGACCCTTTCCGGGTCATTGGGCATTGGAACAGGCTGCTCAGGGAGGGGGTTGTTTCCCCTTCCCTGGAGGGGTTTAAGGGACGGGTGGATGAGGTCCTGAGGGACATGAGTTAGTGTTTGATAGGAATGGTTGGACTCGATGATCCGATGGGTCTCTTCCAACCTGGTTGTTCTGTGATTCTATGATTCTATGAGATGCCACTGGATCTGTTGACCCCAAACGGATCAAACTCATCACAGATTTGGGTAAATCCACCACGTGAAGCCAGATTAGCCAAGCCTAGGGAGCATAAATTGCATTAAATCGCAGTGTCGGGGCTGTGGGTTTGGAGGGAGCATAGGGGAAAACAAGGAGAGGGGATTGGTAGAGGGATAAACGAGGGGGAAAGGTAAGAATCATAGAATCATAGAATAACCAGGTTGGAAGGGACCCATCAGATCTTCTAGTCCAACCATTCCTATCAAACACTAAACCAAGTGCCTCAAGACCTCATCCACCCATCCCTTAAACACCTCCAGGGAAGTTGACTCAACCACTTCCCTGGGCAGCCTATTCCAATGCCCAATGACCCTTTCTGTGAAAAGCTTCCTCCTAATCTCCAGCCTAAATCTCCCCTGGTGGAGCTTGAGGCCATTCCCTCTCATCCTGTCGTCTGTTCCTAGGCAGAAGAGCCCAGCTCCCTCCTCTCTACAACCTCCTTTCAGGTAGTTGTAGAGAGTAATGAGGTCTCCTCTCAGCCTCCTCTTCTCCAGGAGAAACACCCCCAGCTCTCTCAGACGCTCCTCATAGGGTCTATTCTCCAGCCCCTTCACCAGCTTTGTGGCTCTTCTGTGGACTCGCTCCAGAGCCTCAACATCCTTCTTGTGCTGAGGGGCCCAGAACTGAACACAGGATTCGAGGAGTGGCCTCACCAGTGCTGAGTACAGAGGGAGAATCACCTCCCTGGACCTGCTGGTCACACCATTTCTGATCCAAGCCAAGATGCCATTGGCCTTCTTGGCCACCTGGGCACACTGCTGGCTCATGGTCAGTCAGTTGTCAACCAACACCCCCAGGTCCCTCTCCTCCTGGCAGTTTTCCAGCCAGGCTTCTCCCAGTCTGTAGCTCTGCATAGGGTTGTTGTGCCCCAAGTGCAGGACGCGGCATTTTGCCGTGTTAAGCCTCATGCCATTGGACTCAGCCCATGGATCCAGCCTGTTTAGGTCCCTTTGCAGAGCCTCCCGACCCTCCAGCAGATCCACACTTGCACACAGCTTTGTGTCATCTGCAAACTTGCTAAGAGAAGAGAGTTGAAAGGGCAGAGCTGGAGGAGGAGAGGGAGGGTTAAGGTGTCCCACTCACCCGTAGACATCGGCGGCGATGCAGGTGCCCAGCACACACAGGGCCTCGATGCGGTTCCCGTGCTGCAAGCGCAGCGTGCGATCCGGCGGCATCTCCCCACGCGGCAGCCTGGACGCCCCAGGGTTGGGCACGCACCCCCCTCCTCAACCCACCCGGCTCTGGGTGGCACCGAGTCCCCCCACCACAGCTCCCAAACGCTTCTCCTTCCTCCCTCAACTGGCCCTGCGGCCAATCGATCGCCTTTTGGAGAGTTTGGGATGACAAATGTGCGGCTCCCAGCCCAGTCCGAAGGGAGGGGGCGCTTGGATTGGACCCTCTAAAGCCCCAGGAAAGTGATCCCTGAGGGAGGGAAGGGATGGAGAAGGAGGGCAGTTGGCCCCAAGCCCAGGCAGCTCCCAGCTCTAGGCAAGGAGCTCCCCCAGCCGTTCCCACCTCCCGCTCCGTCCAACATCTCCTCAACCGCAAACCCGGACCAGCAACTCAACACGGAGGCGATTTTTTCCCTGCTGAGCTAACTGCTCTTTTTTTTTTTTTGCTCTCTAGGGAAAAGCTCTGGGAGCTCTCAGGAGGAAGGAATACAATTTTCCATCCCTCAGGCAAGAGCAGGGCTCTCCTTTTTTTTTTTTTTCCCCTCACTCCTCATTTTCAAAGAGAAGCTGAGGAGCCGGTTGGTGACGAGGGGGAAATCAAAGGTGGTTTTGCACGGAGAACCTGCTGCTCACAACCCCAACAGCCGAGCCCGTCGGGAGCAATTGCTGCCCACGCAGGCGTTTGCATGAGTTATGAGCATCCAGCCAAATATTCATTTGGAAACCCAAACTTCTGCCCCAGATTTTGGAAGCCACAAGCAATTAGCGAGGGGCAGAAACGCTCAGGTCGATGTTGCCTATTTATATCCCTTTTGGGCTTTTCTTTTTTTTTTTTTTTTTTAAGCGCTCTCCTCCTGCTGTGGCCAGGGTGGAGGAAACAAGCACGAATCCGGTTTCTTGACTTGAAGCAGATCTGGGTTTATTTTGCTGTGAGCTGAGAAAATGTGAGCAAAGGCTTTTCCTTCCCACAAGTTTGCTCGGTGATGCTTTTCTGCACAGCACATGCGAATCATAGAATCATAGAATCACCAGGTTGGAAGAGACCCATCGAATCATTGAGTCCAACCATTCCCATCAATCACTAACACATGTCCCTCAGCACCTCGTCCACCTGTCCCTTAAACCCCTCCAGGGAAGGGGAATCAACCACCTCCCTGGGCAGACTCTGACACTAACCAATCAACCTTTCTGGGAAAAACTTCCTCCTGATGTCCATCCTGACCCTCCCCTGGAGGAGCTTGAGGCTATTCCCTCTCGTCCTGTCCCCTGTCCCTTGGGAGAAGAGCCCAGCTCCCTCCTCTCCACAACCTCCTCTCAGGGAGTTGCAGAGAGCAGTGAGGTCTCCCCTCAGCCTCCTCCTCTCCAGGATAAACACCCACAGCTCTCTCAGCTGCTGCTCATAAGGCCTGTTCTCCAGCCCCTTCACCAGCTTTGCCAGTGAAAATGAGATTTGGCAAGGGAGGCATTTTCTGAAAGGCTGTAGATGTTCTCCCGAAGAATATAATCCATGGTCTGGAGAACCTCTGGTATGAGGACAGGCTGAGGGAGTTGGGGTTGTTCAGCCTGGAGAAGAGAAGGCTCCAGGGGGACCTCAGAGCAGCTTCCAGTGCTGAAAGGAGCTCCAGGAAAGCTGGTGAGGGGCTCTGGGTCAAGGAGGGCAGGGAGAGGACGAGAGGAACAGTTTTCAGCTGAAAGAGAGGAGATTGAGATGAGATCTCAGGGAGAAATGTTTTGCTGTGAGTGTAAGGAGGTCCTGGACCAGGTTGCCCAGAGCAGGGGTGGCTGCCCCATCCCTGGAGGGGTTCAAGGGCAGGTTGGATGGGGCTTGGAGCCCCTGATCCCATGGGAGGTGTCCCTGCCCGTGGCAGGGGTGGGACTGGGTGGGCTTGGAGGTCCTTTCCAACCCAACCCAACCCAACCCAACCCAACCCATCCCATGATTCTGTGAATGTAAGAACATATAAACTTTAATCTCAGGCTGTGCTGGTTTTTTGTAGAGCATCATGTCCTGGTCAGCACTGTTGTTGTGTAAAATGTACTGAAGGCCTGGGGTAAATGACCCCTGGTTTGGACATAGTGGCCTGGGAGCAGTTGGAAGAGGCTCCTTCTGCTCAGAAGCATCAGAGAATCATGGAATGGTTTGGGTTGGAGGAACCTCAAAGCCCACCCAGTGCCACCTCTGCCAAGGGCAGGGACACCTCCCGCTGCACCAGGGGCTCCCAGCCCCATCCAACCTGCCCTTGAACCCCTCCAGGGTGTTCAGTCACAATTTATCATTGTAACCTTTCAACCACCAGTAGTACGAAATGCTGGTGGAAGAGGAACCAGAAAGAGAAATGATTTAAAAAGAAATAAAAATCAGCCCCAAAGTGCATCATTTTCGCACAAGTCATCTCCAACCATGGACTTTAAACCACGTGAGACTCATTTCCCCTCTTTTTCCCCCAATGCAGAGCCAGCAGCCGGCGTTTCCAGGGAAGAGGTGGCATCACCTCCCTCCTGGAACCCGTGGGCTGGGGAAACAGAGGTACGTACCAACCAGTTTGAAACATAACAAGGAAAAAGGAGCTTCTCTTTTACCATTTTCACTTCCCAATTTGTGTGCTTGAGGCTGGAGCACTTTGGTTGCTGGTGAGGAAAACACATGCTGCTTAAATCTTCTTTTTCCCCGTAAAAACCGCAACCCCAAACCCTCCTCTTCTTACAGGAATGGTCACCAAATTGCTTGTGACTTTTAAAATCAACAGCAGGGTTTCAATATATTTATTCCCCTTGTGGTCCAACAGGTGTGATGGTAAATCCCTTGGTATGTGCCATGTACCTGTGGACCCTCAGGAGCAGGTGTTACCTGGTGGCCAATAGGGGATTGAAACCCTGGTGGCTGTAGTGATGTTTGATGGTCCTGAGGTGGTCTTGGGTGGCCCTGGAGATCCAAGGGGCTGGAAAAGCCTAATTCTCCAAGAAGGCCAATGGTATCTTGGCTTCGATTAGACACGGTGTGGCCAGCAGGGCCAGGGAGGTTCTTCTGCCTCTGGACTCGGCCCTGGGGAGACTGCTCCTTGAATCCTGGGGTCAGTTGTGGGCCCCTCAGCACAAGAAGGATGTTGAGGCTCTGGAGCGAGTCCAGAGAAGAGCAACGAAGCTGGGGAAGGGTCTGGAGAAGAAGAGGAGAATCTGGAGAAGAGGAGGCTGAGGGGGGACCTCATTGCTCTCTGCAAGTCCCTGAGAGGAGGTTGTGGAGAGGAGGGAGCTGGGCTCTTCTGCCAAGGGACAGGGGACTGAACAAGAGGGAATGGCCTCAAGCTCCTCCAGGGGAGGCTCATGATGGACATTAGGAAAAAAATTTCATGGAAAGGGTGATTGGTTAGTGTCAGAGGCTGCCCAGGGAGGTGGTTGATTCCCCTTCCCTGGAGGGGTTTAAGGTAAGGGTGGACGAGGTGCTGAGGGACTTGGTTTAGTGATTGATGGGAATGGTTGGACTTGATGATCCGATGGGTCTCTTCCCACCTAGTTTTTCTCCCTCTGGACTCGACCCTGGGGAGACCGCTCCATGAATCCTGGGGAATCTATGATTCTCCACTGCAGCATTAGTTCCTGTCATTGAGGTGTTGGCATCAAAGCAGGATAGAGGTCTGCAGGCTAAATGGGGTTTGAGGAAACCAGGTTTGATCTTTGCAAGCTGTGATAGAGGAAATGGTGGATTCCTCTACACTGAACATTTCTAAGGCTCAGCTCAGTGGGGTTCTGGGCCATCTCATTTAAACTGTCACCTAAAAAGTTGGACCAGATAGACTCATAGAATCACAAAGTTGGAAAAGACCCATGGGATCATCGAGTCCAACCATTCCCATCAATCACTAATCCATGTCCCTCAGCACCTCGTCCACCCGTCCCTTAAACTCCTCCAGGGAAGATGAATCAACCACCTCCCTGGGCAGCCTCTGACACTGACCAATCACCCTTGCAGTGAAATATTTTTTCCTAATGTCCATCCTGACCCTCCCCTGGAGGAGCTTGAGGCCATTCCCTCTCGTCCTGTCCCCTGTCCCTTGGGAGAAGAGCCCAGATCCCTCCTCTCCACAACCTCCTCTCAGGGAGTTGCAGAGAGCAAGGAGGTCTCCCCTCAGCCTCCTCTTCTCCAGGAGAAACATCTCCAGCTCTCTCAGACGCTCCTCTTCTTCTCCAGACCCTTTACCAGCTTCTTTGCTCTTCTCTGGACTCTCTCCAGAGCCTCAACATCCTTCTTGTGCTGAGGGGCCCACAACTGAACACAGGATTCGAGGAGCGGTCTCCCCAGTGCTGAGTCCAGAGGGAGAAGAACCTCTGGACTGGCCCTGCTGGCCACACCGTGTCTGATACAAGCCAGGATGGTCCTTCTGACCCCTTCCCACATGGCATTCTCTAATTCTCTAAGACTATGAAATCTCCTTGGAGACTTTGTGAGCCTGCTGGAATCTTAGTAAGCTTCCTGGAGACTTTACAGACCTTTGGAGGTCTTTGCAAGCCACAGACGGTCTATGCAACCTTTCAGGGATCTTGACAAGCATTGGGGTATTTCAAAGTTGGAAGAGGCTGCCCAGGGAGGTGGTTGATTCCCCTTCCCTGGGGGGGTTTAAGGTGAGGGTGGACGAGGTGCTGAGGGACATGGGTTAGTGTTTGATGGGAATGGTTGGACTTGATGATCCGGTGGGTCTCTTCCAACCTGGTGATTCTATGATTCTATGAAAGTTTCTTGGGCTCTTGCCAAGATTCTCATGGTCTTTGCAAACCCTTGGAGGTCCTTGTGGAGCTGCAGTGGAGGAAATACTAAATTCTTCTTGCAGAGGCTTTGACCAAGCAATTCTACATCTCGTTTGGGAGTGAAGAAGTGGGACAGTTGTGGTGAAGAGATGGGGCTGTATCTGCCCCTGGAGCTGAGGGACAAGCGCAAGGACCTGCCTGTCCCCATCATCATTGTTTAGGGATTGGTGGGAATGGTTGGACTCGATGATCCGGTGGGTCTCTTCCAACCAGGTGATTCTATGATCACATGGAAAGCCTGGGTGACTTCTCCAGCTCAATAAACCTTGGGTTAGGTGTGAGAACAGGATCTTTCAGGAGGCAAAACGGCTTTTCTTGATGCTGGCTCTGCTCTTCGCTATCAGATGGGCAACCACGAGCTGGTAAACCATCACAGGGCACCTCGAGATGCAGAGATGTTTATGTATACGCACACGTGCAGATGTCTGCAGGCTTGTGGTTTCCCGGCTGTAGTCAATCTGGTCCGAGGAGTTCTCTGCTTTCTTCAAAACATCAGATCAGCCGGATGAGGAGCTGCTCTGTGCAAACTTCCCTGCCGCTGGTGGCTCTCTGCCTGCCCTCCTTTCGAGGACCTGGGATCGGATCCCAGTGCTGGAGCTCGCAAACCATCCCAGCCAGCTGACTCCTGAGGGTTCGCACGTGCGCTTTGCCCGGCATCTCTGCCCCGGGGAGGACCGAGCGGTGGGTGCAAAGGGACTTCTAAGCTCCGTGGGTGCCCGGTGAAGGGGTTGGGGGTTGTTCTGCGGCTTCCTTCGTGCAGACGCTGCAAAGAGTAGGAGGGAAATGTTCCCTTCGTGCCAATATTTTCAGTCTGACCTTTAGTGTTTAGGAGGTGCCAACAGGTGCCCATGGGAGCCATGAGGCACTGCCCATTCCTGCCTTTATTTTGGAAGAGGCAGGTGGCTTCCAAGAGGCAAAACCAAGCCCTCAGCAAGGGGGAAGGAGCTCGGGTGCAGCTGAGCCTACCTGTGCCTTTCTTGCCCTCTGTGGGGGAGGCATCCAGCTAGTTTGATCTTTCTAGGGCAGCAGATCGAATGTGAAGCTGGAGGAGGGTGAGTGCAGGGATACCTGCTCAGCTCCAGCCCTGGGGGCAAAGGAGTTTTATAGGGTGCTTTACCTTTCCAGGGCACTTTGATTTGGTAGATTGGCAGGTCTGAAGCCTCCCAGGGGGCAGACGCCTCTTGGGAGAGGAGAAGAAAGGACGGGGAGGGGGGATTTTTAGTGCTTTCTCACCCAGGAGAAAGTGGTTGCCGAGCCAGGGTTTTTTTTACCAGGGCTCAGGGCAACCTGGTGGGTTTTAGCAGCTTTAGAAGCACATTTCCCTGCTCCAGACCAGCCTCTTGCCCTTCTTCTGGGCAGTGCCCAGTGGGATGAGGTTTAACACGGCCAAATGCCGGGTCCTGCACTTGGGGCACAACAACCCTATGCAGAGCTACAGACTGGGAGAAGTCTGGCTGGAAAACTGCCAGGAGGAGAGGGACCTGGGGGGGTTGGTTGACAGCTGACTGACCATGAGCCAGCAGTGTGCCCAGGTGGCCAAGAAGGCCAATGGCATCCTGGCTTGGATCAGAAATGGTGTGACCAGCAGGGCCAGGGAGGTGATTCTCCCTCTGGACTCAGCACTGGTGAGGACGCTCCTGGGGTCAGTTGTGGTCCCCTCAGGACAAGAAGGATGTTGAGGCTCTGGAGCGAGTCCAGAGAAGAGCCATGAAGCTGGTGAAGGGGTTGGAGAACAGGCCCTATGAGGAGTGTCTGAGAGAGCTGGGGGTGTTTCTCCTGGAGAAGAGGAGGCTGAGAGGAGACCTCATTACTCTCTACAAGGAGCTGGGCTCTTCTCCCAAGGGACAGGGGACAGGACAAGAGGGAATGGCCTCAAGCTCCGCCAGGGGAGATTTAAACTGGAGATTAGGAGGAAGTTTTTCACGCAGAGGGTCATTGGGCATTGGAATAGGCTGCCCAGGGAGGTGGTTGATTCACCTTCCCTGGATGTGTTTAAGGGACGGGTGGATGAGGTCCTGAGGCACTCGGTTTAGTGTTTGATAGGAATGGTTGGACTCGATGATCCGATGGGTCCCTTCCAACCTGGTCGTTCTATGATTCTATGATTCCCTGGCTCCCAGTTGGGAGAGAGAAGGTACAACCTCAAGAGGCAACGTGGTGGCCATTGGGGATGCTCCTGCCCTGCTCTTACAGCTACACACCTAAAAGAAAAAAAAAAAAAACCTCATGGAAACCCGAGCGGGACTTGATAACTGGTTTGCTGCTGCCTTGCCCTGTTGCGAGTAATTAGGCTGACATGGCTCTTAAAAGTTCCTGCCTGCAATTACACATGCAGAGAAATAAATAAGGGGTAATTAGCAGCTTAGGAGGATTATCAAACTTTCCTTGACGGAGTGGCAGTGCAGGATGGGGGAGAAGAAACATCCCGCGGGGATCTGGGCGAATAGTCGAGGTCCAGGTCTAGCTCCGTCATGGCTAGAACCAGGCTGAGGTTGGGAAAAAGATGGAATAAGACCCCAGAACCAGGCTGAGGTTGGGAAAAAGGTGAAATAAGACCCCAAAAATGAGGCTGAGGTTGGGAAAATGATGGAATGAGACCCCAAAAAACAGACTGAGGTTGGGAAAATGGTGGAATAAGACCCTATAAACCCGGCTGAGGTTGGGAAAATGATGGAATAAGACCCCAGAACCAGGCTGAGGTTGGGAAAATGATGAAATAAGACCCTAAAAACCAGGCTGAGGTTGGGAAAATGATGAAATAAGACCCTAAAAACCAGGCTGAGGTTGGGAAAATGATGAAATAAGACCCTAAAAGCCAGGCTGAGGTTGGGAAAATGATGAAATAAGACCCTAAAAGCCAGGCTGAGGTTGGGAAAATGATGAAATAAGACCCTAAAAACCAGGCTGAGGTTGGGAAAATGATGAAATAAGACCCTAAAAACCAGGCTGAGGTTGGGAAAATGATGAAATAAGACCCTAAAAACCAGGCTGAGGTTGGGAAAATGATGAAATAAGACCCTAAAAGCCAGGCTGAGGTAGGGAAAATGATGAAATGAGACCCCAGAACCAGGCTGAGGTTGGGAAAATGATGAAATAAGACCCTATAAGCCAGACTGAGGTAGGGAAAATGATGAAATAAGACCCTATAAGCCAGGTTGAGGTAGGGAAAATGATGAAATAAGACCCCAGAACCAGGCTGAGGTTGGGAAAATGACGGAATAAGACCCCAGAACCAGGCTGAGGTTGGGAAAATGATGGAATGAGACCCCAAATCCCCAGGTTGACCCAGGTCACTCATTCTGATGGGGAGACGAGTTCCCATCGGTCGTGTACTTGGGATCCTAAGAGAAACTTCTCAGGACAAGGTGTTATTAGGAAGAAAGACTCAGCTCTGAATGGTCCAGATGACTTAAAATCGTCGTTCTGCCTGTGCACGGACATGTCCGTGTTAATAGCAGGTGGAGGAGGAAGAAGAGGTGAGTGTAGGTACCACCCACCGAAGACGAGGTGGTTGAGGCCTGAACGAGCATCTGTGGTGGCACAAAATGCTCCGTGACTAAACTGGCTGGATAAAAAAAAAAAAAAAAAAAAAAAATTCCTCAGCCCTGAAATGAGGCTTCAGCACTGTGTCTCCATCCTTTTGGGATGAGTGTGATCTGGGGTGGGTTTGGAGAAGCCTGTGCTCTCCAACCCTCTGCTGAAGCCCTCGTGGGGAGCCCCAAACCACCCTCCGCCGCCTCCTTCCAGATTACAGACCGTACCAGCCTGACCCCTTGGGGATTAAGGTGTGTTCCCTGCCCAGCGCAGGCCTCAAACCAGCCGAGCAGGATACGATGCTAAAATCACAGCAGGCAGCAAGCTCAGCACTGGGTCCAGTCCAAACCAGTGTGACCAGCAGCCACCAGTGGGAAATCCACCTGGCAGCTGTCTTGGGAGAGATGCTGCCGTGAGCAGGCCCTTCCTTGGAGGATGCCGGGAGCTCCTTGCCCACTGTGCTCTGCTTTGCCCCAACTCTTCAAGCTGGGATTTAGGAGTCAAGGATTTAGGGGTGTGGGAAGGCTGTGATCCCCCAGGAAGGCTCAAGAACCAACTAAACTCACAAGTCTTATAGAATCATGGAATAACCAGGTTGGAAGAGACCCACTGGATCATCGAGTCCAACCATTCCCATCAATCACTAACCCATGTCCCTCAGCACCTCATCCACCCGTCCCTTAAACACCTCCAGGGAAGGGGAATCAACCACCTCCCTGAGCAGCCTCTGACACTGCCCAGTGACCCTTTCCATGAATTTTTTCCCCTAATGTCCATCCTGAGCCTCCCCTGGAGGAGCTTGAGGCCATTCCCTCTTGTCCTGTCCCTTGGGAGAAGAGCCCAGCTCCCTTCTCTCCACAACCTCCTCTCAGGGACTTGCAGAGAGCAAGGAGGTCTCCCCTCAGCCTCCTTCTCCAGGAGAAACACCCCCAGCTCTCTCCACTTCTTCTCCAGCCCCTTCCCCAGCTTCGTTGCTCTTCTCTGGACTCGCTCCAGAGCCTCAACATCCTTCTTGTGCTGAGGGTCTGTGACCATCAAGAGTTTGCCTCATGCTGGGTTTTGGCAAAGAGGGTTTTATCTAAAAATCTCAAGCCAGACACGGTCCTGGAGAGCCTGGAGATGCTGTTCACACTCCCAACTCACACACACTGGCCTCGAGAGCAGGCTCCCACGATCTTATTAAAGCCGTTGGTCGCGGACGAGACTCGGTGCTGTTTGTTTTCTGCTGCAATTACAGTCGGAGGGAGCCCTTTAATAGAGCTCGTCTGGGAGATGGTTAAATCAGTCAGTTTGATCTTGCAGGGGAAGATATCCACAGGTCGCAGCAACCTTGGCTGAGGCTGTGCCACTCGGTGCAGTGATGGAGACCGACCCTTCTCGCTCTGCTGAGCTGACTTTGACCCTTTGGGCTCATAAGAGGTCCTGCTGCTTGTTTCTCCTGCACATTGCATCGTGAATGCCCCAAGGGAATGGGGACCACATTGCCCAGTGGCAACGGAAGCTTGGAACAGCATCAAGCTCTGTGCTCTCTCCATCCCTCTGCTGCCTTTTCTCTCCTTCTCAACTGGGTCCCTTCCAACCTGGTTGTTCTATGATTCTACGATTCTATGATTCTATCCCTGAGCTCAGCACAAACCTCCTGCTTCAGCAGGATGGATCTCTCCCGGTTTCCCTCTTTGCCGGCAAGCACAGCCTCCTGGGATGACCCAGTAGACGTCTCCAGTAGGCGACATCCCCCAGCGCCGTTTCCCGTGGGAGTTTTGCCAAGTGCTCAAAAAAAAATCCTCCCCCGAAACGCCAGGTCCAAGCGAAACACCGAGGACTTTTAATTTCCACTGGAAGCCTGGCGTTGTTGTTTTGTTGGATGTTTGTTTGTTTGTTTTCCCCTTCCCTGCCTGCCAAATAACCAGTTTTCCCTGCACTGGCTTCTCCCCGGAACACAACTCGGGAGTTGTCGGGGTGGGAAGGACAGAGCTGAGCAAACATTTCCCTTCGTTAGGGGCGATTCGGGCATTGCCCTAATGGGGCAGCTGAGGCCGTGATTCACCCCAACAGAGGCCAGATGGAAAATTTGGGTAATTTTTAAAGAAAACGCTTTATTTTAATGATGCTGTGTATGGTAATAACCCTCAACAACCACCTTGTGCTGCAGGAGGAGTCTGATCTGAGAGGTCGCAAAGGGTTTTAACTGTTTTATTGTTGTTTTTTTAGTTTTTCTGTTTCATCAAGTTGGTTGGACTTGATGAACCGGTGGGTCTCTTCCAACCTTGTTATTCTATGATTCTATGACTCTATAATTCTATGATTCTATGATTTTATGACTCTATAATTCTATGATTCTATGATTCTATGAATCCGGAGCTATAAGAGAATAAAAAGGTGAAAATGAATCCTGTGAGAGTTGCTGCTGAGCATCCTGGGGCCAGGCTGGTGTCACCCACCCTGTCCTGCCCTGTGTCCCCTCCCCAGGACTCCCTGTGCCCCTCTCCACCTAATCACCTGCCTCTCCCTGAAGCAGCCAGCAGCTCGCTGGGTGCTGGAGGTGGAGACAGCAGGGTCCCCTGCCCGAACCCCGTCATCGAGGGAAGGAGGAGTTACATTCCCTCACCTTTTAATCCAGTCGTGCTGGTTTACCTGCAGAGCCCGGCAGCAGCTTCCCTCACATGCCGACGACTCCGTCCCCGGCACATCATGCCCCAACGTCACGTCGTGCTGATGTCCACCAGCCACGCCACCTACGCCGTCTGCGTGCTGGGGACCGAGGTCTTCCTCGATACGCGCCGGTAAGGCTCGGGGTGGGGGTATCCCAGTTGAGGGTGTCCTTAGGTCTCCCACACCAGCTTGGGCAACACTCGGGGTCCCCTTGTCCCATTCTTGGGGGGCTCAGGGTGCTCTTGAGGTCACCTCATCCCATCTTAGTTGGACTCGATGAGCAGGTGGGTCTCTTCCAACCTGGTCATTCTATGATTCTGATTCTATGATTCTATGATTCTATGATTCTGATTCTATGATTCTATGAGTCTATGAGTCTATGATTCTGATTCTATGATTCTATGATTGAGTCTATGATTCTGATTCTATGATTCTATGATTCTATGAGTCTATGATTCTATGATTCTACAATTCTACAATTCTACGACTCTATGATTCTACAATTCTATGATTCTACGATCCCCATTGCTTCCCGTAGAGCTGATGACTTTTTGGGGGGCCCAGCAGTGGGTTTGCTCTTTGGAGGAGAAGCGAGTGCTCGGGGGAACATCAGAGCTCATTTGGAGCCCATATCATGAGCTCACCCATATCATGAGCTCATCCATATCACGAGCTCACCCATATCACGATCTCATCCAAGGATTTGGGAGCACATCCCACTGTGTCTCTTTTAGGGGATGATGTCCCATGGGCACATTGTCTCTGGTAAAGGTGTCAAAGCGTAGCTGATCTACCATGATTTGCAGACCAAGCCCATACACCCCCCTCCCAGGCTCCGCCGGATCTATTTCTGGCAGCGAAAATATTAGGCAAGAGAAATTCAAGCCGAGCGACTCGGTCCGAGCTAAAAATGGGTGAAAAAAAAAATAAAATGCGTGGCTCAGGCAGAAAGAATTCAGCAGCGGCTTCACGAGGGCGATTTCATAAAGAGAGATTTTTTTTTTTTTTACAGCCGTAAATACGGGGGTTGCTTTATTGGCCAGATAGGAGGCTGTATTTACCCGACTTGTCACAGTGTCATTAATTAATAAATTGCGTTTATAACGACAGAGGCTACAGGACAAGCCAGTCGGCATCGCATCCAGGGCAATTATTAGGGTTGTGTGTTGGAGCAGGGCCAGCACGTGCTGTTTTCCCCCCCAAGAAAGGCTTCAAATTGAGCTTTAGTTGTCCTAAAAAAAAAAAAAAATAAATCTTCTTTTGATAGGAATGGTTGGACTAGAAGATCCGATGGGTCCCTTCCAACCTGGTTGTTCTATGATTCTATGATTCTTTTTCCTCTCAGCCAGACGGGAATGTGTAAACCTTATCATCCGTGAGTTTTCTTTTCATGGAATCATGGAATGGGTCAGGTTGGAAGGGGCCTTGAAGCCCATCCAGCTCCATGGAGAGCCCTGGACTGGGGGGAACTCGGCGATGGGTGAGCCCAGGTTTGACTTTGGGGGCAGAAAGCAGAGCCTGGTGGGAAGGTGGTGGTGACGCTGAGCTGGGGAGGCTGTAAAATCGAGGCAAATAGACCCAAAGTTGGGAAGTCAGGATGTGTATCTGACTTGGAGGTGGATTTAGAACATTGCATCATGTTAAATATACAATCATAGAATCATAGAATCATAGAATCATAGAACAACCAGGTTGGGAAGAGACCCACCGGATCATCGAGTCCAACCATTCCCATCAAATATAGGGGTAAGAAGTGAGATGATGCATTAATCTCCATTTACAAGCTGCTGCAGGCACTGGGGATGCCACACCAAGAGCAACATCAGGAATAAATCCCTCCCGCGTGTTTCTTTCCGGTTTTTTTTTTTTTTTTCTGTTAAAATTCACCTCCGGGTCCCTTTCTGTCCGTGGCCGGGGAGGGTGGCTGCCGGTGGCAGACAGGTCGGAGCACTCGTGCTCCAGGGATGGAGGTGCTGGGGCTGTAATGAGCAGGTAGGCAGCACTTCAAAGGTGAGGGATGTCGGGCAGGTGGGGTGTGGGTTCTCCGTGTTCGGATTCAGGCTCTCATCCAGCTTGGGCATCTTCTAGGCCAGCTCTATGGTCTCGTGATAAGCATCTCCCGGACTGTTGACATCAACAAGTCGTCCCGGCTCTTTGTTGGGGTTTTGTCCTGGGATGCTGAAGTTTTGAGGGGTTTCTGGCTGGGGTGGAGGGAGGTTGGAGGTTGAAAGGTCAGTCCGGGCTTAACCACGGACGGACGTGCCGAAGCTCCAGTGGGAGCTCTTCTTGCTCAACGTCACCGCAGAGATAATCCGTATAAAATCCAGACGACGCGTTTCGTCACCCAAAGATGGTGTCTGAGTCCTTTCCACCCGGTTAAGGCTGGATTTTAATTCCACGCTCAAGTATTTGAATGTTCGAGTATATATTCGATGTTCAAGTATGGTTGGACTCGATGATCCGATGGGTCCCTTCCAACCTGGTTGTTCTATGATTCTGTGATTCTAAGTATATATTCAAGTTATTCCATGTTCAAATTGAGGCTCTGGAGCGAGTCCAGAGAAGAACAAGGAAACTGGTGAAGGGGCTGGAGAAGAAGAGGAGCGTCTGAGAGAGCTGGGGGTGTTTCTCCTGGAGAAGAGGAGGCTGAGGGGAGACCTTAGTGCTCTCTGCAAGTCCCTGAGAGGAGGTTGTGGAGAGGAGGGAGCTGGGCTCTTCTGCCAAGGGACAGGGGACAGGACGAGAGGGAATGGCCTCAAGCTCCACCAGGGGAGGGTCAGGATGGTCATTAGGGAAAAATATTTCATGGAAAGGGTCACTGGGCAGTGTCCAGTGCCACCTCTGCCCTGGGCAGGGACACCTCCCACTGGATCAGGGACTCTAAGCCCCATCCAACCTGCCCTTGAACCCCTCCAGGGATGGGGCAGCTCTTGCTTTGGGATACGAGGTGGGTACAAGAGGGTCTCCCCAACCTCGTCATAAAGAATTTCTTCCCATTGTCTGATCTAAATCTTTCCCCAACTAATTTAAACCATTCTCCCTCATTTCATCACTCCAGGCCCTTGTAAAAACTGTCCCTAAGGGTCTCTAAGGTCTCATGGGGCCTTTTCAGGGAGGGGGTTGAGTCCCCTTCCCTGGAGGTGTTTAAGGGACGTGTGGACGAGGTGCTGAGGGACATGGGTTAGTGATTGATTGGAATGGTTGGACTCGATGATCTGGTGGGTCTCTTCCAACCTGATTCTATTTGGCTCAGCAGAGGAGATGAGGAGGGACAACTTGGTCTCTAACCCAACGCTGCTCTCTCTTTCAGATGTACCCCCAGAGGTGCCACCTCATTTGATGTCCATGCGACCTCAGCAGTTACAGTCCACATCATCCACAACCCTGTGACGAAACCCATGATTAACTCCAGATGGCCCCTGGATCCCGATATAGAGGTGGTGGTCACCATCGATGTCACCAGCAGGACCGTCAATGACAATAAGGTCAGTGAATTTTTATGAACTGGAAAAAATGAGTTGGATTTTCCAGGAAAAAAGGGAGGATTTGGGGCAGGCTCGAGCATTTCCAGGTAACGCTGACCATGGGCTGACTTCTGTGGAAAACTCAAGTTGAAAATAAGTTGTGTAACTGTGCGAAAAATGAAACTAAGAAGGAGAAGGAAATCGCTTTAAGGATGAGATGGTGGTGGTTGCAAAAACTGGTGCCAGAAACACTGTGTCAATCATAGAATCATAGAACAACCAGGTTGGAAGGGACCCATCGGATCTTCTAGTCCAACCATTCCTATCAAACACTAAACCAAGTGCCTCAAGACCTCATCCACCCGTCCCTTAAACACCTCCAGGGAAGGGGAATCAACCACCTCCCTGGGCAGCCTATTCCAATGCCCAATGACCCTCTGTGTGAAAAATGTCCTCCTAATCTCCAGCCTAAATCTCCCCTGGTGGAGCTTGAGGCCATTCCCTCTTGTCCTGTCCCCTGTCCCTTGGCAGAAGAGCCCAGCTCCCTCCTCTCTACAACCTCCCTTCAGGTAGTTGTAGAGAGCAATGAGGTCTCCTCTCAGCCTCCTCTTCTCCAGGAGAAACACCCCCAGCTCTCTCAGACGCTCCTCATAGGTTCTGTTCTCCAGCCCCCTCACCAGCCTCGTGGCTCTTCTCTGGACTCACTCCACAGCCTCAACATCCTTCTTGTGCTGAGGGGCCCACAACTGAACACAGGATTCAAAGAGCAGCCTCCCCAGTGCTGAGTCCAGAGGGAGAATCACCTCCCTGGCCCTGCTGGTCACACCATTTCTGATATAAGCCAGGATACTATTGGCCTTCTTGGCCACCTGGGCACACTGCTGGCAAAAATACTCCAACCTTGACTTTTTTTCCTGCCGGATCTTTGCGCTGAAGCAGGCAGAAACGATTCGGCTGAGCTGTGATTAATGGAGAACGGCTTGGGGGAGCCCTCTGAGAACTTGTTGTGTTGGAGTGGTTGGTCAACTCATGGAGTAAAAAGACCTACTCAGCTTGATGGGACACAAGACGTGGGTCATAGAATCGTAGAATTATAGAATCATAGAATCACCAGGTTGGAAGAGACCCATCGGATCATCAAGTCCAACCATTCCCATCAATCACTAACCCATGTCCCTCAGCACCTCGTCCACCCTCACCTTAAACCCCTCCAGGGTCCTGTCCCTTAAACCCCTCCAGGTCACAACCTGCTGGTGTCTTCGCAGGTTAAGATTTCGTACTACGGACGGGAAGACAATGAGCTCTCGGTGGCTTGGTTGTATCTCACCTGCGTAGGTAGGTCTTGCGGCAAGGCTTGTTCCAACCCGGCCAACCCTTCCTGATGCCAACATCTAGGTGGGTTCGTGGGACGGGAGTTAAGAGGGGGGCGCGGGCTGCCCGTCTCAGGGTTTTGGGTGTTGACGGATGCTGACGAGCAAGAGGGAAATAATTAAAATGTTATTACGCTGTGTGGTGCAAAAAAAGGCACAGGCTGGGCCGTGTCCCCACCCAAGGCAAACATTGAGCATCCTCCTCCGCTTGCCAAGACCATTGTGAGAGGATCCGAGGGAGATCGTCTCACCCAACGTCACTCAGCGTCCCCCTCCTTGATGTCCGTGGAGTGGAACAGGCACCAAAGTGTAGTTGTCTGACCTATTTTGGGAGTTTGTGATGAGGTGAATCACTCCCTTGAATGCCTCTTTCCCTCTGCTGACTACAAAACCAGTCTAGACAACCGGTCTGGATGAGGAGTCTTCCACCTGGATGGATTAATTACACTAAATTTGGGATTTTCTAAAGCGTTCACATGACAGTCAGACCTGAGTCCTTAACTCATGCAAATGCCTCCCAAAATTGCACCTCAGGAGGCTGATGGTTTCCCATGGCTCAGGAGAGATGGGCTGGAGCCCTCCTGGAGCCACCACTGTCCACAGGGCTTTTACCTTATAAATGCTCTTTGCGCTCTCAGATTTAGAGCTTCACTTCCAGCTTCTCCACGTCCTCCTCTCTGCTTCAAGGAGAAGGACAACCTTTGCTTCCTAGAATCATAGAATCACAGAATCATAGAATCATAGAACAACCAGGTTGGAAGAGACCCATGGGATCATCGAGTCCAACCGTTCGTATCAAACACTAAACCATGTCCCTCAGGACCTCATCCACCTGTGCCTTAAACACCTCCAGGGAGGGTGAATCAACCACCTCCCTGGGCAGCCTATTCCAATGCCCAATGACCCTCTCTGTGAAAAACTTCTTCCTAATCTCCAGCCTAAATCTCCCCTGGTGGAGCTTGAGGCCATTCCCTCTTGTCCTGTCCCCTGTCCCTTGGGAGAAGAGCCCAGCTCCCTCCTCTCCACAACCTCCTTTCAGGGAGTTGTAGAGAGTAATGAGAATCATTGAATGATTCATAGAATCATTGAGGTTGGAAAAGACCTCTCAGTCCATCTAGTCCAAGCAGGCATCACCGTGACTGCTAAACCGTGTCCCAAAGTGTCACCTCTACGTGATGGAGGAGTCTCCACCACTGCCCTGGGCAGCCTCTTCCAGTGCTTGACCGCTCGGTGGTCACTGCCACTTTTCCACATGCCATATCTCCAATTTTGAAGGGTTTCTGTGCTCAGATTGGCTTTACAACACATTTAGGGAGGGTTTAAGATGAGGTCGCTGGTAAATCTCTGCCTGATTGCAGCAGAGGCTGAGATTTGGGTCAAGGAGACCTCTTGTAAGGGAAAGTCCTTCATAGAATCATAGAACAACCAGGTTGGAAGAGACCCATTGGATCTTCTAGTCCAACCATTCCTATCAAACACTAAACCATGTCCCTCAGCACCTCATCTACCTGTCCCTTAAACACCTCCAGGGAAAGGGAATCAACCACCTCCCTGGGCAGCCTATTCCAATGCCCAGTGACCCTTTCTGTGAAAATGTTTTCTCGGACATTGCGTCAAGTCTAGGAATTATTTAAGTGCCTACTCACCCAGAGTGAAAGCACTTTGATGCCTCTACCATGTCTCAGCTTCATGGAAAACGCTTCAGTCAATATAAAATTAGTGAAAATTAAAAAATATACCATGAAGTGGGGACGTCCCTGCTGGGGGAACCAAGGTGGGAGAAGATAGCTGGAGGTTGAAAGGGAAAAGCCATGAAAAATCCGTCATGGCTTTTCTCTCAGCCTTTTGTTGGAGATGTTGGGCGTGGAGCAGCTTTGGGGCATGAGGATGGGGTTTGGTGTTGGGTGACTTTGTTAGTGCTGAGGATGAGCCCCAAATGCTACTGAAAGCTCCTTCTCCTGCTAGAGGCTTCCTTCTCTCTTGCTGTTTCAGACGTATCCCTGGATGTGGACTTGAGCCGTAGCGGAATAGTGAAGAGCAAAGGGAAGGACAAGGTAGGGAGAAGCTTTGCTGTGGCCTCCACAGAGGGTGCAGACTCTTCTTCTCTCAGAAGAATCATAGAATCCCCAGGTTGGAAGAGACCCACCGGATCATCAAGTCCTACCATTCCCATCAATCACTAACCCATGTCCCTCAGCACCTCATCCACCTGTCCCTTAAACACCTCCAGGGAAGGGGAATCAACCCCATCCCTGGGCAGCCTCTGGCACTGCCCAATCAAACTTTCCATGAAGAACTTTCCTAATGTCCAGCCTGACCCTCCCCTGGTGGAGCATGAGGCCATTCCCTCTCGTCCTGTCCCCTGTCCCTTGGGAGAAGAGCCCAGCTCCCTCCTCTCCACAACCTCCTCTCAGGGACTTGCAGAGAGCAATGAGGTCTCCCCTCAGCCTCCTCCTCTCCAACAGCACGTCCAGGATGAGACCAAGATGGGGAGATCTTGCTCTCATCCCCTTTGGGTGCTTCTCCTCCAGGCGAACTGGACGTGGGGTCCGAATGGACAAGGAGCCGTGCTGCTGGTCAACTGTGACCGGGACAGCCCTGGGGCAGGGGGGCCGGACAGCGGCCAGGCGGACATCCGGACCCCTGCAGGTAGGGTGTCACCTGCACCATGAGGAGACCCCAAAGGTCTCACTGGCGTGTTTCCCACCTCCCCTCATTCCATGTCTCCTCTCTCCGTCTTCCCTCCCGTGTAGACCTCCAGGACATGTCGGTCATGCTGCTGCGCACTCAAGGTCCCAGCGGTGTCTTTGCTGACTACCAGGTGGTT
This sequence comes from Coccyzus lansbergi, assembly GCA_033558105.1. Taxonomy (NCBI): domain Eukaryota; kingdom Metazoa; phylum Chordata; class Aves; order Cuculiformes; family Coccyzidae; genus Coccyzus; species Coccyzus lansbergi. The sequence goes on from JAUMJK010000872.1 coordinate 194,319, forward strand.
CTGCACATCTCCGAGTCGGACGCGGATAAAGTGCGTGTTTTCCATGCTATCCGTGAGTATCCCTCCCTTCCTTCCTTCCTTCCTTCCTTCCTTCCTTCCTTCCTTCCTTCCTTCCTTCCCTCTTTTTTGTCTCTTTCTCTCCTTTTCTCCTTTTTTGTCTCTCTCGCTCTTTCTTTCTCTCTCTCTTTCTCTCTCTCTCTCTCTCTTTCTCTTTTTCTCTTTTTCTCTCTTTCTCTCTTTCTTTCTCTCTCTCTTTTTCTCTCTCTTTCTCTCTCTCTTTCTCTCTCTCTCTCTTTCTCTCTCTCTCTCTTTCTTTCTCTCTCTCTTTCTCTCTTCCTTCTTTCTCTCTTTCCTTCCTTCCTTCCTTCCTTCCTTCCTTCCTTCCTTCCTTCCTTCCTTCCTTCCTTCCTTCCTTCCTTCCTTCCTTCCTTCCTTCCTTCCTTCCTTCCTTCCTTCCTTCCTTCCTTCCCTCTTTTTTGTCTCTTTCTCTCCTTTTCTCCTTTTTTGTCTCTCTCGCTCTTCTTTCTCTCTCTCTTTCTCTCTCTCTCTCTCTTTCTCTTTTTCTCTTTTTCTCTCTTTCTCTCTTTCTTTCTCTCTCTCTTTTTCTCTCTCTTTCTCTCTCTCTTTCTCTCTCTCTTTCTCTCTCTCTCTCTTTCTCTCTCTCTCTCTTTCTTTCTCTCTCTCTTTCTCTCTTCCTTCTTTCTCTCTTTCCTTCCTTCCTTCCTTCCTTCCTTCCTTCCTTCCTTCCTTCCTTCCTTCCTTCCTTCCTTCCTTCCTTCCTTCCTTCCTTCCTTCCTTCCTTCCTTCCTTCCTTCCTTCCTCCCTCCCTCCCTCCCTCCCTCCCTCCCTCCCTCCGTCCCTCCCTCCGTCCCTCCCTCCCCACACATGACATGAAGATTTTCCTCTCCCCTGTGGCTGTGTGCTGAGCACCTCCGATTCCTGGAAGCTCTCATTTCCCCCCAGAGCTCCTCTGCTGTTGCAGAAGAGGGGGTTACACGGGAAAAAAACAAAAAATCAAGGGAACAAGGTTATAAAAAGGCTTTTCCCAAGGAAGTTGCTGAGACGCTAATATTCCCACGGGGTGGGGGTGGGTAACCCCCAGGTGGCTCCTGGCACCTTTCTGGGGTGGGCGATGACCCAGGCATCAAAGCGGCCGATCTCGTTTTGCCTTTGAACACCCTGACAGCTGCATCTCCAGCAGCTCCTGGCTGAAAAGCAGGTCAGGGAAGCCAAGTATATCCTTAGATGCTTAACTACAACCACACACCTCAAAAGGGTTGGACCCCAGGGTATAAAGTCCTCTTTGTATGAGGAAGATCAAGTGTTTTCCCCAGAGAAGAGGAGGCACACCCGCTCCTCTGCCATCACATCCTTGCTGGTGCCTCCTTCCAGGAGCACACCCTCCTGGGTAGAAAACTGGTTGGCTGGAGGGCCCAGAGAGTGGTGGGAAATGGAGGTAACTCCAGCTGGAGGCCAGTGACAGGTGGTGTCCCCAGGGCTCAGTGCTGGGTCCTGTTCAATGTCTTCATCAATGACCTGGATGAAGGCATCGAGTGCTCCCTTAGCAAGTTTGCAGGTGACACTGAGCTGGGTGGAAGCTGGATCTGCTGGAGGGTCGGGAGGCTCCAAAGGGATCTGAACAGGCTGGATCCATGGGCTGAGACCAATGGGATGAGGGTTAACAAGGCCAAATGGCGGATCCTGCACTTGGGGCACAACAACCCTGAGCAGCTCCAGACTAGGAGAAGTCTGGCTGGAAAGTACCTGGAGGAGAGGGACCTGGGGGTGTTGGTGACAGCCGACTGACCATGAGCCAACAGTGTGCCTAGGTGGCCAAGAAGGCCAATGGCATCTTGGCTTGGATCAGACACGGTGTGGTCAGCAGGGCCAGGGAGGTTCTTCTCCCTCTGGACTCAGCACTAGTGAGGCCGCTCCTTGAATCCTGTGTTCAGTTCTGGGCCCCTCAGCACAAGAAGGATGTTGAGGTTCTGGAGCAAGTCCAGAGAAGAGCAAGGAAGCTGGTGAAGGGGCTGGAGAACAGACCTTATGAGGAATGTCTGAGAGAGCTGGGGGTGTTTCTCCTGGAGAAGAGGAGGCTGAGAGGAGACCTCATTACTCTCTACAACTCCCTGAGAGGAGGTCGTGGAGAGGAGGGAACTGGACTCTTCTCCCAAGTGACAGGGGACAGGACGAGAGGGAATGGCCTCAAGCTCCACCAGTAGAGATTTAGGCTGGAGATTAGGAGGACGTTTTTCACACAGAGGGTGATTGGGCATTGGAACAGGCTGCCCAGGGAGGTGGTTGATTCCCCTTCTCTGGAGGTGTTTAAGGGACGGGTGGACGAGGTCTTGAGGGACATGGTTTAGTGTTTGATAGGAATGGTTGGACTCGATGATCCGATGGGTCTCTTTCAACCTGGTTGTTCTGTGATTCTATGATTCCAGCCCAGTCGGCAGGTTGATCACCCTGTCCTGGGTTGGGTATTTTGCTCTTTCTCCAGGGACTGACTCACACCCCATCTACAAACCTGTGTTGGGACCGGACAAGCTCTCCTACGTGCTGGACCGTGTCGGTAACGGTGAAAACACATTCTACGTGGAAGGGTTGGCTTTCCCTGACGTGGGCTTCTCTGGGCTGGTTTCCTTCAGCGCGAGCCTGCTGGAAGTCCACCATAAGGTACGTGGGGTTTACCCCGACCCCTGTACACTCCTTCAAACATCCCAAGGGACAGGGGAGAGGACAAGAGGGAATGGCCTCAAACTCCACCAGGGGAGGGTCAGGATGGACATTAGGAGGAAGTTTTTCACACAAAGGGTGATTGGGCATTGTCAAAGGCTGCGCAGAGACAGGTTGGATTCACCTTCCCTGGAGGTGTTTAAGGTGAGGGTGGACAAGGTGCTGAGGGACATGGGTTAGTGTTTGATAGGAATGGTTGGACTCAATGATCCAGTGGGTCTCTTCCAACCTGGTGATTCTATGATTCTATTGTCCAGGGAGGTGATTCTCCCTCTGGACTCAGCACTGGTGAGGCTGCTCCTTGAATCCTGTGTTCAGTTGTGGGCCCCTCAGCACAAGAAGGATGTTGAGGCTCTGGAGCGAGTCCAGAGAAGAGCCATGAAGCTGGTGAAGGGGCTGGAGAACAGACCCTATGAGGAGCGGCTGAGAGAGCTGGGGGTGTTTCTCCTGGAGAAGAGGAGGCTAAGAGGAGACCTCATTACTCTCTACAACTACCTGAAAGGAGGTTGTGGAGAGGAGGGAGCTGGGCTCTTCTGCCAAGGGACAGGGGACAGGCCAAGAGGGAATGGCCTCAAGCTCCACCAGGGGAGATTTAGGCTGGAGATTAGGAGGAAGTTTTTTACACAGAGGGTCATTGGGCATTGGAATAGGCTGCCCAGGGAGGTGGATGAATCACCTTCCCTGGAGGTGTTTAAGGCACAGGTGGATGAGGTCTTGAGGGACATGGTTTAGTGTTTGATAGGAATGGTTGGACTAGAAGATCCGATGGGTCTCTTCCAACCTGGTTGTTGTATGATTCTATGATTGTATGATTCTATCCCTCTCTGGTGTTTCCCCCCTCGTAGGATGCGCCAGGCACCCCGATTTTCACGGATACAGTGGTTTTCCGCGTGGCGCCCTGGATCATGACACCCAACACCCTGCAGCCTGTGGAGGTTTTTGTCTGCAGGTAGGAGGAACATGAACTCATCACTCTGCTACCTTGGAAGGCTCTCCAAGTGATCAATAAGCACTTTTCAGAATGGTGGTATTGAGTATTCTAGTTCGATAAATGCTTCTGTCTCTGGGAATTTAGAGTAAATGACTACAGTAGAGATGGAGATGAACTTTGCAGCGACTCTTTCAGGCTTGCATGCCGGGAGGCCAAGGATGCCTCTCTCTCTAGGTGTCTCTGAGTTTGCAGGTAGCTGGGGGTGTTTCTCCTGGAGAAGAGGAGGTTTGGGGGGAGACCTCATTGCTCTCTACAACTACCTGAAAGGAGGTTGTAGAGAGGAGGGAGCTGGGCTCTTCTCCCAAGGGACAGGGGACGGGACGAGAGGGAATGTCCTCAAGCTCCACCAGGGGAGGTTTAGGCTGAACATTAGGAAAAAAAAAATCATGGAAAGGATGATTTGGTGGGGTCAGAGGTTGCCCAGGTAGGTGGTTGAGTTGCCTTCCCTGGAGGGGTTTAAGGGACGGTTGGACGAGGTGCTGAGGGACATGGGTTAGTGATTGGTGGGAATGGTTGGACTCGATGATCCGGTGGGTCTCTTCCAACCTGCTGATTCTATGATTCCAAGGAGGAGCTTTTGACCTTTCCTTGTCTGTAGCAGCTGCAGGGTGAGCCAGGCTCTATCCTGCTCTGCCAGAGCCTCATGTTTGGGTAGGGAATCTGCTGGCACTGCCGCACCCGTTGCAACTCCAAGGAGAAAGGTTGGAGGACCATCTCTGGGAGCTAAACCCCTGCAGGGCTGTTATCCAGTGCATTTGATAGGAATGGTTGGACTCCATAATCTGGTGGGTTTCTTCCAACCTGGTGATTCTATGATTATATGATTTAAGACCGAGCTGCACGGTTGGGGTTGTTGGAGCTCCTTGTGCTTCCCCTATCGCAGTGTTTGCTTCTTCTTCTCTCCCCAGCATCCAGCAGGGCTCCGAGCCCAACCGAGCCTTTCTGGAAGGGCTCCGGGTTCTCATGAAGAAAGCCAACTGCAAGCTGACCATCTGCTCCGAGGTGGAAACCCGCAGCGACCGCTGGATCCAGGTCATCAATTATTGCTTGTAATATGTGGCTCTCCTGGTCCCTTACAGGCTCCTGGGACACGTAGGGTGTCCTCTCCAGTGCTGACACCCCTGGGAGGGAGTGATGCGCATGGGGAAGCACCTGATGCTAAGGGGTGAACTGGGCGACTGTAGACTGAAGCTTGGGGAAATGGTAGTGGTGGTGGCAACCAGCAGAGAGAGGGATGTTGTCCAGGGACCCAACTGGAGGGATGTTGTCCAGGGACCCCACTGAAAAGGGACCCCAGGGGACATCCCAAGAGGGACTCCGATATCAGGGACCCAACAGGTCATTGCGAAAGGGACCGCATTGAAAAGGGAGTCAAGAGGGACCCTGTGAGTCTTTACAAGAGGGTCTCCACTGCAGGAGGGAGACATTGCAAGAGGGATCCCATTGCAAAAGGGATCTCGAGTGGCTTTGCAAGAGGGACCCCATTGCAAGAGAGATGCTGTGGGACATTGCAAGAGGGTCTCCATTGCCAGAGGGACTCCATGGGGCATTACAAGAGGGTCTCCATTGTAAAAGGGTCTCTGTGGGGTGTTACAAGAGGGTCTCCATTGTAAAAGGGTCTCTGTGGGGTGTTACAAGAGGGTCTCCATTTGCAAGAGGGTCTCCACTGTAAGAGGGTCTCCATGGGGCATTACAAGAGGGTCTCCATTGCAAGTTGGACTCCATGGGGCATTGCAAGAGGGACTCCATGGGGTGTTACAAGAGGGTCTCCATTACAAGAGGGTCTCCATTACAAGACGGTCTCCATTGAAAGAGGGTGTCCATGGGGCATTACAGGAGGGTCTCCGTTGCAAGTTGGGCTCCATGGGGTGTTACAAGAGGTTCTCCATTGCAAGAGGTTCTCCATCGCAAGAGGTTTCCATTGTAAGAGGGTCTCCGTGGGGTGTTACAAGAGGTTCTCCATTGCCAGAGGGACCCCACGGTACATTGCCAGGAGGACACGACATATGCCATCAGGACATACCATGAGCGTCTCCTGGCATGCCCAAGACCTGCCATCCCAGCCCTGTTTCCTTGCCCATTGTGGTCACATGTTGATTCCCCAGGGGTGTGTGACCTGTGCCGGGTGCCACGGTGCCGGGTGGGATGTCACCCCAGCAGATTCAGGCCTCCTCTGGGCTTCAGGACCACCGTTGGGCTTTGCCAGGTTTCCCCATTTCACTTTCCACCCTCACCTGTCTTGCCGAGATGGTTCTCACCTCGCCAGGAACTCCCTTTCTCTTCCTCCTCTTCTTCCCACAACAGGATGAGCTGGAGTTCGGCTACGTGGAAGCACCACACAAGACCTTCCCTGTTGTTTTTGACTCGCCCAGGAACAGAGGCTTGAAGGATTTTGCTTTTAAGAAGATCCTGGTGGGTCAAAGCATCCCAACCCCTTTCTCCCCACTAAATCCCTTGCCTGGTGCATCCCCACCACAATCCCCTCTTCCTCAGGGCCCCGATTTTGGCTACGTGACCCGTGAGCCCCCCCGGAGAGGCATCAATAGCCTTGACTCCTTCGGCAACCTGGAGGTCAGCCCCCCCGTGACGGTGCGAGGGAAGGAGTATCCCCTGGGCCGCATCCTGATCGGCAGCTCCCTGCCTTGGTGAGGTGCAGGGAGGCTCGAGCCATCCCTCTGGGATGCAGGGAAGCACCAAAAAAAAACCTGCCGTGAGAAGGAATGGTGCCTCTCAGAGCAGGAATCTGGGAATGGGCCCCATCAAAGTGGGAATTTGGGACCAATTCCCACCAAATCATCTGGACTTCGTCTGGAGTATCAGGTCCAGTTCTGGAATCCTCAACCTAAGAAGGAGATGGAGATGCTGGAACAGGTCCAGAGGAGGCTATAGGGATGATGCAAGGATGATGTCCCATATGGGGACAGGCTGAGAGAGTTGGGGTTGTTCAGCCTGGGGAAGAGAAGGCTCTGAGGAGACCTTATAGTGACCTTCCAGTACCTGATGGGGCTACAGGAAAGCTGAGGAGGGACTGTTCGCCGAAGCCTGTGGAGATAGGATGAGAAGCAATGGGTGTAAACCAGAGAGGGACAGATTTAGACTGGACATGAGGAGGAACTTTTTCACAATGAAGATGAGGAGGTCCTGAAACAGGTTGTCCAGAGCAGGGGTGGCTGCCTCATCCCTGGAGGGGTTCAAGGGCAGGTTGGATGGGGCTTGGAGCCCCTGATCCAGTGGGAGGTGTCCCTGCCCATGGCAGGGCTGGGACTGGATGGGCTTGGAGGTCTCTTCCAACCTAAACCGTTCTGTGATTCTGTGATTCATAGACTCTGGAGCGAGTCCAGAGAAGAGCGATGAAGCTGGTGAAGGGGCTGGAGAAGAAGAGGAGCATCTGAGAGAGCTGGGGGTGTTTATCCTGGAGAAGAGGAGGCTGAGGGGAGACCTCATTGCTCTCTGCAACTCCCTGAGAGGAGGTTGTGGAGAGGAGGGAGCTGGGCTCTTCTGCCAAGGGACAGTTTGAGAGGGAATGGCCTCAAGCTCCACCAGGGGAGGGTCAGGATGGACATCAGGAGGAAGTTTTTCACAGAAATGGTGATTGGTCAGTGTCAGAGTCTGCCCAGGGAGGGTGTTGATTCCCCTTCCCTGGAGGGGTTTAAGGGACGGGTGGACAAGGTGCTGAGGGACATGGGTTAGTGATTGATGGGAATGGTTGGACTCAATAATCCAGTGAGTCTCTTCCAATCTGATGAATCTATGATTCTAAATTCCAGATTCCACACACGTCGTTATTCCCTCACCCCTTACATACTGCCACCACCGTTCTGATTGTTACCCCTTCCCAAACTGTTGGTGCTTTCCCTCCAGTCCTTCTGGGAGGTGTCCCTGCCCACGTCAGGGATGTTGGAACTGGATGTGCTTTGAGTTCCCTTCCAACCCGACCCCTTCCCCCAGTCTATGACCCTATGGAAAGGAAAAGCAGGGGAATCTAGGAAAGGGTCAAATCCTGAATAACCGGGAGCTGTTTTGCTGTGGGCAGGCGGTGCTAGGCAGCCGGGAGGGAACAAGAGCTCCCTGCAAAGTCCTCCACAAAGGATGTTCTTTTTCCGGAAAAACAACAGTGGGAATGAATCCAGATGGGGTTTGATCCGGGATCAGCAGCGGGATGCTCCACCCCCTGCCCTGCTGCAAGTTGCTTCCCTTGTAGAGGCATTCCCAGCCTGGCCAGCACCGTAATTATCCCTTATTAGCCGATATTTAATTAGTGTTTTCCCAGCTGGCTGCTGGCTGATTAAGAAAACTTCATCCCTGTGTGAGGAGTAAGGATTGACGGGGATGGGGTGGAATTAAATCCAGAGGTGCCTAAGAACAGGGTGTGATGTGCAGAAGTGCCTGGAGAGACAGCCTAGAGATATAGTCTTAATAACAGAAATAACGATATTGTGATATAAATAAATTATGATGTAAATTATAGGAGTAGAAATAGACTAGTTTATAAAGTATATGTTAGTATGTAAATCCATCAAAGATATATTAATATCTAACACAGATACATAGCATAGGTGTAGGAATATAGAATCACAGAATCACAGAATGGTTTGGGTTGGAAGGGACCTCCAAGCTCACCCAGTGCCACCTCTGCCATGGGCAGGGACACCTCCCACTGGATCACGGGCTCCAAGCCCCATCCAACCTGGCCTGGAACCCCTCCAGGGATGGGGCAGCCACCCCTGCTCTGGAGCCTCCTTGTCCTGTCGCTTCAGGTCCTTGGGAAAAGTCCCTCCCGAGCCCCTTTCAGCACTTGAAGCTGCTCTAAGGTCTTCTCGGAGCCTTCTCTTCTCCAGGCTGAATCACAGAAAAATCCCAACTCTCTCAGCCTGTCTTTATATCAGAGGTGCTCCAGCCCTTGGATCATCTCTGCGGCCTTCTCTGGACCCATTCCAATAACTCCATCTGCTAATAATGAGACCAGGCACACACTCTCCTGGGTAGAAAACTGGGTGGATAGTCAGGCCCAGAGAGTGGTGGTAAATGGTGTTAAGCCCAGCTGGAGGTCAATGACAAGTGGTCTTCCCCAGGGCTCAGTGCTGGGTCCAGCCCTGATCAATATCTTCATCAATGACCTGGATGAGGGCATTGAGGGTACTCTTAGCAAGTTTGCAGATGACACTGAGCTGTGTGGAAGTGTGGATCTGTTGGAGGGTCAGGAGGCTCTGCAAAGGGACCTAAACAGGTTGGATCCATGGGCTGAGTCCAATGGGATGAGGTTTAACACGGTCAAATGCCGCATCCTGCACTTGGGGCACAACAACCCTGAGCAGAGCTACAGACTGGGAGAAGTCTGGCTGGAAAAATGCCAGGAGGAGAGGGACCTGGGGGTGTTGGTCGACAGGAACTGACCATGAGGCAGCAGTGTGCCCAGGGGGCCAAGAAGGTCAAGATCTGGCTTGGATCAGACACGGTGTGGCCAGCAGGTCCAGGGAGGTGGTTCTCCCTCTGCACTCAGCACTGGGGAGGCCACTCCTTGAATCCTGTGTTCAGTTGTGGGCCCCTCAGCACAAGAAGGATGTTGAGGCTCTGGAGCGAGTCCAGAGAAGAGCGATGAAGCTGGTGAAGGGGCTGGAGAACAGGCCCTATGAGGAGCATCTGAGAGAGCTGGGGGTGTTTCTCCTGGAGAAGAGGAGGCTGAGGGGAGACCTCATTGCTCTCTGCAAGTACGTGAGAGGAGGTAGTAGAGAGGAGGGAGTTGGGCTCTTCTGCCAAGGGACAGGGGACAGGACGAGAGGGAATGGCCTCAAGCTCCACCAGGGGAGAGTCAGGATGGACATCAGGAGAAATATTTCATGGAAAGGGTGATTGGGCATTGGCAGAGGCTACCCAGGGAGGTGGTTGATTCCCCTTCCCTGGAGGTGTTTGAGGGACGGGTAGATGATATGCTGAGGGACATGGGTTAGTGTTTGATGGGAATGGTTGGACTCGATGATCTGATGGGTCTCTTCCAACCTGGTTGTTCTATGATTCTATGATTCTAATAATATTGGGAATTATGGAAATGGACACTCAAGGTTCCAGGTGGGGTCTCCCCAGAGCGGAGCAGAGGGACAGAATCCCATCCCTCCCTGCTACTCCCACTGCTCTGGATGCAGCCCAGGACACGGTTGCTGGTGCATGTGGAGCTTCTCCTCCCCCAGCAACCCAAATCCTTCTCCTCGGGGCTGCTCTCCATCACATTGTCCCTCAGCCCATAGCGAAACCAAGGATTGCCCTGACCCAGGTGTAGGACCTTGTTCTTGGTCTTGTTGCTTGGCCAGGTTGCTCTGGGTGTCCTCCTGTCCTTCTGGTGTGGCAACCACACCACTCAGCTTGGTGTCATCTGCAACCTTGATGAGGATGCACTTGAAACGTTGATATTGAAGTCAATCCTCTATTTGTATATATTAGCATATCTAATCTAGGTTCAGACTATTCCCAGCTTCTTCCAGGGGTTTCCCATGATGATGGGATGTGCAGATGTATCTTCCTCTCTTGGCGCGATGCTCGGAAGAAGGATGACAGCAAAGGGTTTAGAGCACAAACATTGTGAGGAGTGGCTGAGGGTCCTGGGGTTGTTTAGTCTGGAGAAAAGGAGAGAGAGAGACCTCACCACCCTCTGCAACTGCCTGAAAGGAGGTTGTGGTGTGGTCAGGGTTGGTCTCCTCTCCCTGGTAGGCACTGACAGGAGAAGGGGAAATGGTCTGAAGATGCACTGAGGAGATTTAGGTTGGATATGAGGAGGAATTTCTTTGCTGAAAGGGTTCTCAGGCTACCCAGGGAGGTGGTTGATCCCCATCCCTGGAGGGGTTTAAAAGATGAGTAGATGTTGTACTTGGGGACACAGTCTGGTGGTGAGTTTAGCAAGGCTGGATGAACAGTTGGACTTGATAATCTTAAAGGTCTTTTCCAACCAAAACCATTCTATGATTCTATGAACTCGGTGCCCGCTTTCTCCTCCTCCTTCTACTCCCCAGGGCCTCCGGCCGGCGGATGTCCAAGGCAGTCAGGGATTTTCTTTACGCCCAGAAGGTGCAGGCACCAGTGGAGATCTACTCGGAGTGGTTAGCCGTGGGCCACGTGGATGAATTCCTCACCTTCGTTCCTGCTTATGACAAGAAGGTACCGGTCCCTGTAGCCGTCTCGGCTGCGGCAATAGGGCATCTTCTGCAATGGCAAAATAAAAAGGGTGATGTGGTTTCTTTTGGGGTGGCTTCCTGGAAAATGGGGACTTCTTGGGGATCATCCCATGCAACCTGTTGATGCAGCATCCCATGCGTTCTGTGGTGGTGGCATCCCATGCACCTTGCACCCCCCGGGGCTGGGTTTGAGGTCACCGTGGCGTCACTCAGCAGGACAATGGGACAAACTGGAAGAGGGAACATGGCATGATGTTTAACACGGCCAAATGGCGGGTCCTGCACTTGGGGCACAACAACCCTATGCAGAGCTACAGACTGGGAGAAACCTGGCTGGAAAACTGCCAGGAGGAGAGGGACCTGGGGGTGTTGGTCGACAGCGACTGACCATGAGCCAACAGTGTGCCCAGGTGGCCAAGAAGGCCAATGGCATCTTGGCTTGGATCACACATGGTGTGACCAGCAGGGCCAGGGAGATAATTCTCCCTCTGGACTCAGCACTAGTGAGGCCGCTCTTTAAATCCTGTGTTCAGTTGTGGGCCCCTCAGCACAAGAAGGATGTTGAGGCTCTGGAGTGAGTCCAGAGAAGAGCAACGAAGCTGGTGAAGGGGCTGGAGAACAGGCCCTATGAGGAACAGCTGAGAGAACTGGGGGTGTTTCTCCTGGAGAAGAGGAGGCTGAGAGGAGACCTCACTGCTCTCTGCAAGTCCCTGAGAGGAGGTTGTGGAGAGGAGGGAGCTGGGCTCTTCTCCCAAGTGACAGGGGACAGGACAAGAGGGAATGGCCTCAAGCTCCACCAGGGGAGATTTAGGCTGGAGATTAGGAGGAAGTTTTTCACACAGAGGGTCATTGGGCATTGGAATAGGCTGCCCAGGGAAGTGGTTGATTCCCCTTCCCTGGAGGTGTTTAAGGGACGGGTAGATGAGGTCTTGAGGGACTTGGTTTAGTGTTTGATAGGAATGGTTGGACTAGGAGATCCGATGGGTCTCTTCCAACCTGGTTGTTCTATGATTCTATGATTCTATGAAACCATCCCCTCGACATTAAGCGTGACCCCTTGGCTCTCTCCTGCAGGGTTTCCGGCTCCTCTTGGCCAGCCCCAGTGCCTGCTACAAGCTCTTCCAGGAGAAGCAGAAGCAGGGCCACGGCGAAGCCACCCAGCTCATCGGTAAGGGAGGGAGCCAGGGCAGCCCTGTCACACGGTGGGGACCACCAGCATCCCTGACTAGTGTCCCTTACGGCTCTGCTCCTGTCCCCACACAGGGATAAAGGGCACCGACAGGAGAAGCATTGATGAGATCCTGGTGGATGAGTCACTGAAGAATGAAAACCGGCACGTGCAGGTGGGTCTTCACAGCCATGGATCCAGGTGGATTCGCTCTCCTTGCTCACGCGTTGCTGCCAGGTGGTTTCTGGGCATGGGGAAAGTTTTTAGAGATCCAGAGGAAAAGCAAGAAACTGTGACGTGATTTGCACGGTGCAGTGAGAAAGTGGGCATCAAGAAGAGCATACATGGAGAAACCAGACACCCTTGGGTACCAGGTCACCCCCACCCGTTGTCCCTCTGTAAGATGAGAGCAGAGGTTTCAAAACACAAAGCTGTGTGTGAGTGTCGATCTGCTGGAGGGTTGGGAGGCTCTGCAAAGGGACGTAAACAGGCTGGACCCATGGGCAGAATCCAATGGGATGAGGTTTAACACAGCCAAATGCCGGGTCCTGCACTTGGGGCACAACAACCCTATGCAGAGCTACAGACTGGGAGAAGTCTGACTGGAAAACTGCCAGGAGGAGAGGGACCTGGGGGTGTTGGTTGACAGCGACTGACCATGAGGCAGCAGTGTGCCCAGGTGGCCAAGAAGGCCAATGGCATCTTGGCTTGGATCAGAAATGGTGTGGCCAGCAGGGCCAGGGAGGTGATTCTCCCTCTGGACTCAGCACTGGGGAGACTGCTCCTCGAATCCTGTGTCCAGTTGTGGGTCCCTCAGCACAAGAAGGATGTTGAGGCTCTGGAGTGAGTCCAGAGAAGAGCAATGAAGCTGGTGAAGGGTCTGGAGAAGAAGATGAGCATCTGAGAGAGCTGGGGGTGTTTCTCCTGGAGAAGAGAAGGCTGAGAGGAGACCTCATTACTCTGTACAACTCCCTGAGAGGAGGTTGTGGAGACGAGGGGGCTGGGCTCTTCTCCCAAGGGACAGGACGAGAGGGAATGGCCTCAAGCTCCACCAGGGGAGATTTAGGCTAGAGATTAGGAGGAAGTTTTTCACACAGAGGGTGATTGGGCATTGGAATAGGCTGCCCAGGGAGGTGGTTGATTCCCCTTCCCTGGAGGTGTTTAAGGGACGGGTGGACAAGGTGCTGAGGGACTTGGTTTAGTGTTTGATAGGAATGGTTTGACTCGATGATCTCATGGGTCTCTTCCAACCTGGTTGTTCTATGATTCTGTGATTCTGTGATTCTGTGATTCTATGATTCTATGAAAACTGGAGGGAAAATCTTGCTCAGGTCGGAGATGGGATCAGGAGGTTGCTCAGTGGGACGGGATAAGATGGGATAAGAAGGGATGGGATGGGATGAGATGAGATGAGATGAGACGAGACGGGACGGGATGCAATGAAGATAGTGAGGATCCGGGCAGGATGCAATGGGGCAGACAAGGCTCTGCGCATGGGATCTGGGCTGTTGAGATGTCCAGGGGTGGCAATCCCAAGTCCTCCCTCTCTGCAGCGCTGCATCGACTGGAACCGTGAGCTCCTGAAGCAGGAACTGGGCCTGACCGAGCAGGACATCATCGACATCCCCCAACTCTTTTACCTGAAGGATGCCCGTGCCGAAGCTCTCTTCCCAGACATGGTGAGACCCACGGCACCTCCTCCCTCCCTCTCCTCCCATCCTCACCCGATGCAAACACACCTTTCGTGTGCAAAACCGATTTTTGATCTGGCTGCAGGTGAACATGCTGGTGCTGGGCAAGCACCTGGGCATCCCCAAGCCCTTCGGACCACGGGTGGGTGGGCAGTGCTGCCTGGAGGAGCGGGTGCGGGAGCTGCTGGAGCCCCTGGGCCTCACCTGCACCTTCATCGACGACTACTTCTCCTACCACGTCCTCTCTGGTGACGTCCACTGCGGCACCAACGTCCGCCGCAAGCCCTTTGGCTTCAAGTGGTGGCACATGGTGCCCTGAAGAACCCGGGGATGGGCTTGGGTCCTGCAGCCCCAGGGTGAAGGTGCAGCTGGTGCTTCAGAAGACGCATCAGGATGAAGGGAGTTGCCAATAAAGCTGCATTAACTCTGAGGGCGAAGGTCTTCCCCATCTCCCATCCTTTCTTCCATGGCAATTGGGTTGGAAATGGTGTTTGAGACATTTTTCTTTAAGCACATGGGTTTCTTAAGGGAACGAGGCCTTATGAGAGAGCTGCGGGTGTTTCTCCTGGAGAAGAGGAGGCTGAGGGGAGACCTCATTGCTCTCTGCAAGTCCCTGAGAGGAGGTTGTGGAGAGGAGGGAGCTGGGCTCTTCTCCCAAGGGACAGGACAAAAGGGAATGGCCTCAAGCTCCATCAGGGGAGGGTCAGGATGGACATCAGAAAAAAATATTTCCCAGAAAGGGTGATTGGTCAGTGTCAGAGGCTGCTCAGGGAGGGGGTTGATTCCCCTTCCCTTAAGGGGTTTAAGGGACGGGTGGACGAGGTGCTGAGGGACATGGGTTAGTGATTGATTGGAATGGTTGGACTCGATGATCAGGTGGGTCTTTTCCAACCTGGTTATTCTATGACTCTATGGGATGGGGACAGCCCTGGTGCGTGAAGAATAGATGCAGAGCGTCTTCGGGAGTGTGGTGCCTGCGAGTCAACCAGCCAGGAAGCTACTTTAGGGGTCTGAGGTTCCACTAATGGCTAGAGGGGTTTGGAGTCCCTTCTCCCAGGTTTGCAGCTAATAAAATTGGCTTAAAATTCATAGAATCATAGAACAACCAGGTTGGAAGGGACCCATCGCATCTTCCGGTCCAACCATTCCTATCAAACACTAAACCAAGTGCCTCAAGACCTCATCCACCCGTCCCTTAAACACCTCCAGGGAAGGTGACTCAACCCCCTCCCTGGGCAGCCTATTCCAATGCCCAATGACCCTCTGTGTGAAAAACTTCCTCCTAATATCCAGCCTAAAATTCCTTAGAATTCCCTATATTGGTCTGAAAACTGCTTCCGCTTGGGGAGCCTGGATCCTCACCCTGGCCCAAAGAACAAATTTCCTTTTCTGTGTGCGGCTGCCCTGGCTGCTCGCTCTCTCTCTCTCTCTCTCTCTCTCTCTCTTTTCATCTCAAACAAAGTTGGCATTTCCTGGTCCCCTCCTGGCACCTCTGCCCAGCTCTCCTGCCCTTGCCCAGCAGGGACTGGCACCAGGAACCGAAACCAGTTTCCTGCCCCGGGCATCGCTTCACCCTCTGCAACCCAGGAAGCTGTTATGGGGCTAAAAACCACTTTTTGAGAGGGACAATTTGCTTTTCTAACAGTTTTTTTGAGGTGTAAAATCATCCCTGTGATGCCGTGTTTACAAGTGGTGCTTGAGAATGTAAAGCGATGCTCCTCAGAAGGTCACACAACTCTCTTCAGATGTCTTTTTTTTAACAAAAAGATGATTTCTAGCTCCAGAAAACTCCTTTCCTGGTGGTTACATCTTTGCTGAGCTCCTCCAGCCCTGAGGAGCAACACGAAATACCAGCAGCGCATGACCTGGTGGGGAGTTGGTGTGGGACAGCTGCCTTGGCAAAGGGCTCTCCCACACCCAGCCCAGGATTTAATTAAAACAAAAGACGATTAAAGAGCGGCGGCAGGGTCTGCTGTCCCCACCACAAGTGCCGCACCAACCCCTCAGCACCTTCAATCCCACCTCCAAGAGAAGAATCGAAGCCAATTTTTTTTTTTTTTTTTTTTTGCTTTTTCCAGCAGGGTGAACAAAACCCTTTGGAAGGAGAAATAAAACCCTTCGGAGGCCAGCGCTGGCACATCCCCAGCTTGGCTCCGGTGTCACGCTGAATATTTCAGAGCGTGGGTTTCGGGCTGGCTGGTCACGTTAGCCTCTCTTTGTGCTAAGAGGGTCAAAAATAGCCACCCCGCGAGCTTCTTAAACAGAGGCTCCAAACCCCTCGTGGGTGTCTCGGGGTGCTCTTCCCCTGGCACTGATTCATGCCCCATCGCCGGGAAGCGCCAGCGGGTGCCGCACACACCCAACCCGGAGGTGGGATTACGCTGGGCTTTGCTTAATCCCCTCCCAGCAACCGGCCAGGCTTTATAAACCCCTTGGTGGCACCCGGCGCAGCACCCAAGGGTGCTCGCAGGGGGCCGGCGGCCATGGCCCAGCAGCGCCGTGTCCAGCTGTCCACCCAGCGTCCCACCAGCACCGTCTGCGTCCTGGGCACCGAGCTCTCCTTGGACATCCGCGGGTGAGTGTCCCCGAGCCCGGGCAAGAGGACAAACTGCCTTTCTTTTCTTTTCTTTTATCCCTTTAACTAAGCTGATCACACCACCTCAGCATGGGTTGGGGGTGATGCTGCTTCTTAGGGTGGTTTCCCATGGGATGCTGAGCCGTGGGATGCTTCTCAGGGTGGTTTCCCATGGGATGCGGAGCCCGGGGAGGAAGAGGATGCTCCAAAAGGCGATGGGGAATGCTCCAAAAGGCGATGGGGAACCCTCCAAGGGTGGATAGTCACAGAATCACTAGGTTGGAAAAGACCCACCGGATCATTTCACAGAAAGGGCCATTGGGCATTGGAATAGGCTGCCCAGGGAGGGGGTTGAGTCACCTTCCCTGGAGGTGTTTAAGGGACAGGTAGACAAGGTCCTGAGGGACATGGGTTAGTGATTGATATGAATGGTTGGACTCCATGATCCAATGGGTCTCTCCCAACCTGGTTGTTCTATGATTCTATGATCATCAAGTCCAACCATGGTGCAGCTTCATGGGTGCAAAGACCCACTCTGAGAGCTTTAAGTGATACCCTGAGCCGAGTTTCACGTTGCGCCCCGAGGGTTTCTGCATTCTCTGGCAAAAAAAAAAAAAAAAAGGGAATATTTGCTTTTATTTTTTTCGGGTGAATGCGGAAAGACAAAACCACGAAACCACCGCGGCGTCACCTCCCGGCACCGGGTGTTTCAGCTGCTTCTCTGGCCCCAGCCCAAGTTCAAGGATTGTGCAGCAGCAGCTTTTGCTTTTTTGCTTCCTTGAAGCTCAGCACCAGCCGCAGCTTTGGGGTTTTATTTACCTGCCAGGCATCCCAACCCACTGCGCCACCTCTGCCCCACAGCCTCACAACCTCTCCCTCCGGCCTCCAGTGAGGATTTTTCCCCTCCAGCCTAGGGATGAATCCATCTTTCCCTCCTCGTGGGGCAGGATTTGTGCCCATCACGGCCTCCAGTTAGCTTTTTTTCCCCTCCAGCCTAGGGGTGAATCCATCCTTCCCTCCTCGTGGGGCAGGATTTGTGCCCATCATGACCTCCAGTTAGGTTTTTTTCCCCTCCAGCCTAAGGGTGAATCCATCCTTCCCTCCTCCTGGGGCAGGATTTGTGCCCATCACAGCCTCCATTTAGGTTTTTATCCCTCCAGCCTAGGGGTGAATCCATCTTTCCCTCCTCCTGAGGCAGGATTTGTGCCCATCGTGATCTCCAGTTAGGTTTTTCCCCTCCAGCCTAGGGATGAATCCATCTTTCCCTCCTCCTGGGGCAGGATTTGTGCCCATCGCGGCCTCCAGTTAGGTTTTTTTCCCCTCCAGCCTAAGGGTGAATCCATCTTCCCTTCCTCCTGGGGCAGGATTTGTGCCCATCGTGATCTCCAGTTAGGTTTTTTCCCCTCCATCCTAGGGGAGAATCCATCTCCCCTCCTCCTGGGGCAGGATTTGTGCCCATCATGACCTCCAGTTAGGTTTTTTTCCCCTCCAGCCTAGGGGTGAATCCATCTTTCCTTCCTCCTGGGGCAGGATTTGTGCCCATCGTGATCTCCAGTTAGGTTTTTCCCCTCCAGCCTAGGGATGAATCCATCTTTCCCTCCTCCTGGGGCAGGATTTGTGCCCATCGCGGCCTCCAGTTAGTTTTTTTCCCCTCCAGCCTAGGGGTGAATCCATCTTTCCCTCCTCCTGAGGCAGGATTTGTGCCCATCACAGCCTCCAGTTAGGTTTTTATCCCTCCAGCCTAGGGGTGAATCCATCCTTCCCTCCTCCTGGGGCAGGATTTGTGCCCATTGCCCAGGGCAGAGCCATGTGAGCTGCAGCCTGCCCAGCTTTACTTCACTCTTAAGGGGTTGCAGCCGGTGAGGACTCTCTGCTGCGGGGTGAAACATGAAGGTTTGGAGGCCGCATCCCAAAAGAATCCCCTTCCCAAAGTGCTCCGGAGTTTTATTTCAATGGAATATTACAGGGTTTGTTGTGAGTGCTTTTTCCAGGATTTATTGGAATTGAATATTGTGATATCTCCAGGCTGAGAGAGTTGGAGTTGTTGAGCCTGGAGAAGAGAAGGCTCTGGGGAGACCTCTAAGCAGCTTCCAGGGCTGAAAGGGGCTCCAGGAAAGCTGGGGAGGGCAGGGAGAGGATGAGGAGAAGGAATTTTGAGCTGAAAGAGGGAAGACAGAGGTGAGATCTTGCGGAGAAATGTTTTGCCCTGTCCCAGTTGCCCAGAGCAGGGGTGGCTGCCCCATCCCTGGAGGGGTTCAAGGGCAGGTTGGATGGGGCTGGGAGCCCCTGATCCAGTGGGAGGTGTCCCTGCCCATGGCAGAGGGTGAAACTGCATGATCTTTGAGGTCCTTTCCAACCCAAACCATAGAATCATAGAATCATAGAACAACCAGGTTGGAAGAGACCCATCGGATCATCGAGTCCAACCATTCCTATCAAACACTAAACCATGTCCCTCAACCCATCCCACGAGTCCATGATTCTAACATTACAAAGTTCAATGCATCTTTGAGGCTTTGTTGCACTTAAATATTGTGGGATTGGCTGCCTCTGGCCGGATTTGTTGTAATCGCCTTTTGAGGGATTTGTTGCAATTGCCTTTTACAGCATTGGCTCTGCTCACGTTCCGCAGGGTTTGCTGCATTCGCAGCGACTGCTTGTGAGTGCATTTTGCAGGGTTAATCGTGGTCTGTGTGACTCGTTGCAAGGCCACGTAGCAGGATTTATTGCCCATCGCAGGATTCCTTCCCTGCGGAAGGATTTCCATCACCTCTGGGTGGCCGAAGGCTGTATCATTCCAGCAATGACTCCTCCTTCCAGGGCTGAAAGGGGCTCCAGGAAAGCTGCGGAGGGGTTCTGGGGCAGGGAGGGCTGGGAAAGGATGAGGGGAATGGTTTTCAGCTGCAAGAGGAGAGACTGAGATGAGAATTTAAGGAGAAACATTTTGCTGTGAGGGTTGGGAAATCCTGGACAAGGTTTCCTAAAGAAGCAGTGGCTGCCCCATCCCTGGAGGGGTTCAAGGGCAGGTTGGATGGGGCTGAGAGCCCCTGATCCAGTGGGAGGTATCGCTGCCCATGGCAAGAGTGTGGATCTAGATGGGTTTTGAGGTCCCTTCCAACCCAAACCATTCCATGATCCTCCTGAGTATCTCACAGAGCTCTCCCCCTCCCCAGATCTGCACCCAAAGATGCCGTCGCCTTCCACGTGCAGGGAACGCCGGGTGTGAAGCTCTATGTGGTGCACGAGACACAGAGCATCAAGTTGCCCTCCAGTGTGAGCCGCTGGCCCCTGGCTGCCGGCACCGAGGTGCTGCTGACCATGGATGCTCTCAGCAAGGATGTGGGCGATGAGAAGGTGGGTGCCGGGGTGCTGGCACCATCTGTCTCCTCCATGCATGGTGCTGAGAATCATAGAATCATAGAACAACCAGGTTGGAAGGGACCCATCGGATCATCGAGTCCAACCATTCCTATCAAACACTAACCCATGTCCCTCAGGACCTCGTCCACCCGTCCCTTAAACCCCTCCAGGGAAGGTGAATCAACCCCCTCCCTGTGCAGCCCATTCTAATGCCCAATGACCCTCTGTGTGGTCATCTGTGTGGGAAGGGACCTCAAAGTCTACCCAATCCCACCCCTGCCATGGGCAGGGACACCTCCCACTGGATCAGGGACTCCAAGCCCCATCCAACCTGCCCTTGAACCCCTCCAGGGATGGGGCAGCCACGGCTTCTCTTGTTGTGGCATTTCCTTGAATGGAGAAGTCATTGGGAAGATGTTTTCATAGAATCATAGAACAACCAGGTTGGAAAAGACCCATCAGATCATCGAGTCCAACCATTCGCATCAAACACTAACCCATGTCCCTCAGCACCTCGTCCACCCACACCTTAAACCCCTCCAGGGAAGGGGAATCAACCCCCATCCTGGGCAGCTTCTGACACTGACCAATCACCCTTTCTGTGAAAAACCTCCTCCTGATCTCCAGCCTAAATCTCCCCTGGTGGAGCTTGAGGCCATTCCCTCTCGTCCTGTCCCCTGTCACTTGGGAGAAGAGCCCAGCTCCCTCCTCTCTACAACCTCCTCTCACGTAGTTGTAGAGAGCAATGAGGTCTCCCCTCAGCCTCCTCTTCTCCAGGAGAAACACCCCCAGCTCTCTCAGACGCTCCTCATAGGTTCTGTTCTCCAGCCCCTTCACCAGCTTCGTTGCTCTTCTCTGGACTCACTCCAGAGCCTCAACATCCTTCTTGTGCTGAGGGGCCCACAACTGAACACAGGATTGAAGGAGCAGTCTCCCCAGTGCTGAGTCCAGAGGGAGAACTGAACACCCTCTCCTCGTTGCAGGTCAGGATTTCTTACTTCACGGAGGCCGGGGGGGTGCCCGTGGGCAGAGCCATGCTGTACCTCACCTGCGTGGGTGAGTAAGAGGGGAGATCCCTAAAATCGTGGAGAGGGTAGGGATGCTCCCCCCCTTCAGCATCCCTGTCCTTGCAGAGGTCTCGTTGGATGCCGACACCAGCCGCAGTGGAGCCGTGAGCAGGACACTGCTGGACAAGGTATGAAGAGGGGTGAAAGATCCGCCATGGGATGGGAGGGGGGATGGCTGGTGGTCTCCAGCCCCATTTTCCTCCCCTTTGCCCCAGACAACGTGGACGTGGGGTCCTGATGGACATGGGGCAATCCTGCTGGTGAACTGCGACCGCGATGACCCCAGAGGCAAGAATCCAGATAACAGCGACACCGTCATCCACTCCTATGCCGGTACCAACGCATCCCATTACAAGAAACCTCTGTCCCCTATAGTTTATCCCCCAATTCCCCTTTCTTACGTCCTTTCCCCCTTCAGACCTGAGGGACATGTCGCAGATGGTGCTGCGGACTCGAGGACCTCGTACCATCTTCACCGGCCACCGCCTCGTCCTCCACGTGGACTACAGTGACGCTGATAAAGTTGGCGTGTTCTACGGTGGCAGTGAGTGCCCGACACTGGGGACTGGGGGCGGAACAGACACCCCAAATTACTGGGGTTCAAGCAAAATGCATGAAGTAGAACAATTATCCCTTCTGCAGCATCCAACCTATATCCTATGGGTTTTATCAAAGAAAAATAGAATCATAGAACAACCAGGTTGGAAGAGACCCACTGGATCATTGAGTCCAACCATTCCCATCAATCACTAACCCATGTCCCTCAGCACCTCGTCCACCCGTCCCTTAAACCCCTCCAGGGAAGGGGCTCAACCCCCTCCCTGGGCAGCCTCTGACACTGACCAGTGACCCTTTCTGGGAAAAACTTCCTCCTAATGTCCATCCTGATTCTCCCCTGGTGGAGCTTGAGGCCATTCCCTCTCGTCCTGTCCCCTGTCCCCTGGCAGAAGAGCCCAGCTCCCTCCTCTCCACAACCTCCTCTCAGGGAGTTGCAGAGAGCAATGAGGTCTCCCCTCAGCCTCCTCTTCTCCAGCATAAACACCCCCAGCTCTCTCAGATACTCCTCTTCTTCTCCAGCCCCTTCACTGGCTCCATTCCCTTCTCCAGACATGCTCCAGCCCCTCCAGGTCCTTCTTGGAGTGAGGGGCCAGAACTGACCCCAGGATTCAAGGAGGAGTCTCCCCAGTGCTGAGTCCAGAGGGAGAAGAACCTCCCTGGCCCTGCTGGTCACACTGTTTCTGATAAAATGGAATGGCTTGGGTTGGAAGGGACTTCAGAGCCCACCCAGTCCCACCGCTGCCATGGGCAGGGACACCTCCCACTGGATCAGGGGCTCCAAGCCCCATCTAACCTGCTCTTGAACCCCTCCAGGGATGAGGCAGCCACCCCTGCTCTGGGCATAGCTGATGCACCAGATGATTTTGCTCCCTCCGTTCATGCTCTGTGGGATCTAATATGCCTTTGGGTTTGCAAGGTTTAAGCAAATTGGAGCTGAAATGGTGGAAGAAACGTGTTGGTTGCTTAAGGGGCTGCATGGGGCTTGCACCCACAGACAGTGTCGCACTTGAGGAGTACAAGCACGTTCTGGGGGGCTCGAAACTTGCCTACGCGGTCAAGCCCAGCCGGCACCAGGAGGAGAGCATCTTCTACGTGGAGGGACTTGCCTTCCCAGACGTTGGATTTTCCGGGCTGGTCTCTTTCCACGTCACACTGCTGGAGAGCCCTGAGAAGGTACCAGCTGGGGGATCATAGAATCATAGAATAAACAGGTTGGAAGAGACCCACTGGATCATGGAGTCCAACCATTCCTATCAAACACTAATCCATGGCCCTCAGCACCTCATCCACCTGTCCCTTAAACCCCTCCAGGGAAGGGGAATCAACCCACTCCCTGGGCAGCCTCTGACACTGACCAATCACCCTTTCTGTGAAAAACTTCCTCCTAATCTCTAGCCTAAATCTCCCCTGGAGGAGCTTGAGGCCATTCCCTCTTGTCCTGTCCCCTGTCCCTTGGGAGAAGAGCCCAGCTTCCTCCTCTCCACAACCTCCTCTCATTGCAGAGGGCAATGAGGTCTCCCCTCAGCCTCCTCTTCTCCAGGAGAAACACCCTCAGCTCTCTCAGACGCTCCTCTTCTTCTCCAGACCCTTCCCCAGCTTCCTTGCTCTTCTCTGGACTCTCTCCAGAGCCTCAACATCCTTCTTGTGCTGAGGGGCCCACAACTGACCCCAGGATTCGAGGAGCAGTCTCCTCAGGGCCGAGTCCAGAGGGAGAAGAACCTCCCTGTATGTGCTGGCCACACCGTGTCTGATCCAAGCCAAGATGCCAGTGGCCTTCTTGGAGAATTAGGCTTGGAGAATTAGGCTTCTTGGAGAATTAGGCTTTTCCAGCCAGGGCCACCCAAACCCACCCCAGGACCACCAAACACCCCTACAGTCACCAGGGTTTCAATCCCATGTTGGCCAAGTAATATGGGCTCTCAGATGCTCCTCTTCTTCTCCAGCCCCTTCTCCAGCTTCATTGCTCTTCTCTGGACTCGCTCCAGAGCCTCAACATCCTCCATGTGGTGAGGGGCCCACAGCTGAGCGCAGATGGTCAGGATGAGCCCGATCAGTGTGGATTGGAGCCCAACCCCACCTTCCCTCCCCATCCCAGGGTCTGCTGGAGACACCCATTTTCACCGACTCGGTGGTTTTCCGTGTGGCCCCGTGGATCATGACCCCCAACACGGCAGCACCGTTGGAGGTCTTTGTCTGCAGGTGGGTGCTGAGTGGGTGGGGGTTGCGCCCTTCCCGGTGCCGGATTAGCCCTCACATCCCATTCTTCTTCCCAGTGTGGGCGGCAACGAGGAGTTCCTGGCGGCCGTGGGGGCCATGGCCGAGAAAGCCAAGTGTCCTCTGACGGTCTGTCCGCTGCTGGAGAACCGACAGGACCGCTGGATCCAGGTGGGTGAGGGATGGTACTCAGCCCCATCCTTGCTGCAGCAGCTGCAGGGAGGCTCCCTTCACCTTCTCCATCCCTTGCCCTTAGCAAGTTTGCAGATGACACAAAGCTGTGTGGAAGTGTTGATCTGTTGGAGGGTCGGGAGGCTCTGCAAAGGGACCTAAACAGGCTGGATCCTTGGGATGAGACCAGTGGGATGAAGTTTAACACGGCCAAATGCCGAGTCCTGCACTTGGGGCACAACAACCTTATGCAGAGCTACAGACTGGGAGAAGCCTGGCTGGAAAACTGCCAGGAGGAGAGGGACCTGGGGGTGTTGGTCGACAGCCGACTGACCATGAGCCAGCAGTGTGCCCAGGTGGCCAAGAAGGCCAATGGCATCTTGGCTTGGATCAGAAATGGTGTGACCAGCAGGTCCAGGGAAGTTATTCTCCCTCTGGACTCAGCACTGGTGAGGCCGCTCCTTGAATCCTGTGTTGAGTTGTGGGCCCCTCAGCACAAGAAGGATGTTGAGGCTCTGAAGCGAGTCCAGAGAAGAGCAATGTGGCTGGTGAGGGGTCTGGAGAACAGGCCTTATGAGGAGTGGCTGAGAGAGCTGGGGGTGTTTCTCCTGGAGAAGAGGAGGCTGAGAGGAGACCTCATTACTCTCTGCAAGTCCCTGAGAGGAGGTTGTGGAGAGGAGGGAGCTGGGCTCTTCTGCCAAGGGACAGGACGAGAGGCAATGGCCTCCAGCTCCACCAGGGGAGATTTAGGCTGGAGATTAGGAGGAAGTTTTTCACGGAAAGGGTGATTGGTCATTGTCAGAGGCTGCCCAGGGAGGTGGTTGATTCCCCTTCCCTGGAGGTGTTTAAGGGACGGGTGGATGAGGTCTTGAGGGACATGGTTTAGTGTTTGATAGGAATGGTTGGACTCGATGATCTGATGTGTCTCTTCCAACCTGGTTGTTCTATGATTCTATGATTCCCCAGGATGAGATGGAATTCGGCTACGTGCAAGCTCCCCACAAGACCTTTCCCGTCGTCTTCGACTCCCCCCGTGACCTGGGGCTGAAGGATTTCCCTGTCAAGAGGATCCTGGTACCCAACTCCTTCCCCTCCTCCCTTCCCAGCAAGGAGGAAAGCTTTGCAAATCCATAAAAATTAGGATAAATCAATTTTTTTTCCTTGCCTTTTGGCAAGGGTAGAGCCAGCACAGAGCATGAGTTGGGAGAGAAGCGTTCTGGGTGCTTAGAGCTTGTTTTTAACCATTGTTGACCTTTTAAAAATTGTTATGGTCCTTTTCTCCCCTTTTATCCTCCTTTTCCCCCCTTTATCCTCCTTTTTCTCCCCTTTATCCTCCTTTTTCTCCCTATTATCCTCATTTTCCCCCCATTTATTCTCCTTTCCCCCTCACTATCCTCCTTTTCCTGCCATTTATTCCTCACTTTTTCCCCTCATTACCCTAATTTTTCCCTGTTATTCCCCTTTCCCGCTCTTCATCCTCCTTTCTCCCCCTTTATTCTCCTTTTCTCCCTATTATCCTCCTTTTCCTTCCATTTTTCTCCTTTTCCCCTCATTATCCTCCTTTCTCTGCCATTTATCCCCCATCCCTCCCATCATCCTCCTTTACCCCTCTTTATTCTTATTTTTTCCCCATTATCCTAATTTTTTCCCTGTTATTCCCCCTTCTCCCCCTTTGTGCTCCTTTCTCCCCCTTTATCCACATTTTTTCGTGTATTATCCTCATTTTTCCCCATTTATTCTCCATTTTCCCTCAATATGTTCCTTTTCCTGCCATTTATTCCTCACTTTTCCCCCTCATTATCCTAAATTTTCCCTGTTATTCCCCTTTCCCCCTCTTCATCCTCCTTTCTCCCCTTTTATCCTCCTTTTCCCCATTATCCTCCTTTTTCCCCATTATCCTCATTTTTCCCCATTTATTCTCCTTCCCCCCTCATCATCCTCCATTCTCTGCCATTTATTCCCCCCATTACCCTCCTTTTTTCCACTTTATTCTCGTTTTTCCCTCATTATCCTAATTTTTCCCTGTTATTCCCCTTCCCCATCCCCTTCACCCTCCATTTCCCCCTTTATCCACTTTCTCCCCTATTTTCCCCCCATTATCCCTTTTATTTTTTCCCCCACCCAGGGCCCTGATTTTGGTTACGTGGCTCGGAAAGCCCCGGAAGGTGCTTCCAGCCTCGACTCCTTCGGGAATTTGGAGGTGAGCCCCCCCGTGACAGTGAGGGGCAAGGAGTACCCCCTGGGCCGCATCCTCATCGGCAGCAGCTTCCCCAGGTGAGATGCAGAACAGGGAGGTCACAGCCTCCCCCCCAGAACATGGCTTTACACCCTCTTTCATGTTGCTGCAAGCAAAGCATCATCTCAGGAACCATGAGATGCCAGAGAATCATGGAATCACTAGGTTGGAAGAGACCCACCGGATCATCGAGTCCAACCATTCCTATCAAACACTAACCCATGTCCCTCAGCACCTCGTCCACCCGTCCCTTAAACACCTCCAGGGAAGGTGAATCAACCACCTCCCTGGGAAGCCTGTTCCAATGCCCAATGACCCTTTCTGTGAAAAACTTCCTCCTAATCTCCAGCCCAAATCTCCCCTGGAGGAGCTTGAGGCCATTCCCTCTCGTCCTGTCCCCTGTCCCTTGGGAGAAGAGCCCAGCTCCCTCCTCTCTATAACCTCCCTTCAGGTAGTTGTAGAGAGTAATGAGGTCTCCCCTCAACCTCCTCTTCTCCAGGAGAAACACCCCCAGCTCTCTCAGACACTCCTCTTCTTCTCCAGCCCCTTCACCAGCTTCATTGCTCTTCTCTGGACTTGCTCCAGAGCCTCAACATCCTTCTTGTGCTGAGGGGCCCACAACTGACCCCAGGATTCGAGGAGCCGTCTCCCCAGTGCTGAGTCCAGAGGGAGAAGAACCTCCCTGGCCCTGCCATCCCCTGCCTTGTCCCCCCCTAGATTCGGTGGTCGGCGGATGGCGAAGGCCGTGAAGGATTTTCTCTTCGCCCAACGAGTGCAGGCACCTGTGGAGCTGTTTGCCGACTGGCTCCTTGTTGGCCACGTGGATGAGTTTCTCAGCTTCGTCCCTGCACCTGATCGGAAGGTAATGTGTTCCAGGGGCTGGAGGGAAAGTGGGGCGCAGGCTTTATACCCCCAAAATGATCTGGATCATGCAGCCTAAGGGAGTTTGCAGGTGACACCAGGTCCTGCTTGAGGGCAGGAGGCTCTGCAGAGAGATGGGGACAGGGGGGATCCACGGGCTGAGACCAGTGGGATGAGGTTCAGCACAGCCAAGTGCCAGGTCCTGCACATGGGTCACAACAACCCTGAAAAGCACCAGACTTGAGGAGACTGGCTGGGAAGCTGCCTGGAGGAGAAGGACCTGGGGGTGTTGGTGACAGCGACCGAACATGAGGCAGCAGTGTGCCCAGGTGACCAAGAAGGCCAATGGCATCTTGGCTTGGATCAGACCCGGTGTGGCCAGCAGGGCCAGGGAGGTTCTTCTCCCTCTGGACTCAGCACTGGGAAGGTCGCATCTCAAATCCTGGGGTCAGGTCTGGCCCCTCAGCACAAGAAGGACCTGGAGGAGCTGGAGTGCATCTGGAGAAGGGAACGGAGCTGGGAATGGGCTGGAGAACAGGGGTTGTGGGAGCAGCTGAGGGACCTGGGGGGGTTTCTTGTGGAGAAGAGGAGGCTGAAGAGAGACCTCATGGGTCTGTGCAGCTCCTGGAGAGGAGGTTGTGGTGAGGTGGGTGCTGGACTCTCCCAAGTGATGGAGATGGGACGAGAAGAAATGACCTCAAGATGTACCAAGGGAGGTTCAGACTGGATAGTGCGGAATATTCCTTCATGGAAAGGGTTCTCAAGCCCTGGCAGAGGCTGCCCAGGGTGGTTGTGGAGTCTCCAACCTTGGAGGGGTTTGAAAGCCACAGAGATGAGGTGCTCAGAGTTGCTTCAGTGGAGGACAGGGACAGTTGGACTTGATGATCTCCAATTTCTTTTCCACCAAGGGATTCTATGATGCGATGAAATCTTCCCTTTCTCCCTCCGCAGGGTTTTCGGCTGCTCCTGGCCAGCCCCAGCGCCTGCTACCAGCTCCTCAAGGAGAAGCAGGACGAGGGATTTGGTGAGGCGGCAATGTTCCAGGGTAAGGGCCAAGGATGAACCATGAATAACAGAATTAATTAAAAGGCTGCGAGGATTTAATTTCCAGGGCTGGGATGGAGCTCATTGCTGGTGATCCCTGACAATGGGAGAGCTCCTGGCTCAGACCTGGCAGCCTCATCCCAGATGTGTTGGTGGAAGAATCCCTGCCCAGTTATTTGTGTTACAGGACTGGATGGGGTGGCCAAGCCGACGATAAATGAGATTCTGGCTAATGAAGCACTCCGGAAATTCAATAATTATGTCCAGGTGAGGAAAGGGAGCAGAGGGTTCCTCTCCAGGCCACTCTGTACCTCCGTCCCTCTGTCCAGCCCTTCACCCACATGGGAAGCTGCCTGGAGGAGAAGGACCTGGGGGTGTTGGTGACAGTGACTGACCATGAGCCAGCAGTGGCCCAGGTGGCCAAGAAGGCCAATGGCATCTTGGCTTGGATCAGCCGTGGGGTGTTTTCCACAGAAAGGGTGACTGGGCAGTGTCAGAGGCTGCCCAGGGAGGTGTTGAGTTCCCTTCCCTGGAGGTGTTTAAGGTGAGGGTGGACGAGGTGCTGAGGTACATGGGTTAGTGATTGACGGGAATGGTTGGACTCCACGATCCAGTGGGTCTCTTCCAACCTGGTGATTCTGTGATTCTCTCCATCCACCCATCTTTTTATCCCACCCTTCACCTCTCTCTCCCTCTGTCTACCCCTCAATTCATCCATTCCTTCCTCCTTCCCTCTCTCCATCCCTCCCTCCAGGCCTTCATCCCTTCCTCCCTCTGTCCATCCTGCTCTCCATCCACCTGTCCCTCCATCACTCTCTCCCTCCTTCTGCCCTCCAGCTGCTCATGGCTCCATCCGTCCCCCTATCCTTTTGTCCTTCTGTCCCTCTATCTGTGTGCACCCATCCTTTTGCCCTGTTGTCCATCCATCCCTCTGTCCATCCATCCTCCCAGCCATTTCTCCCTCCCTCCACCTCTCCACATCTCCATCTCTCGGTCTCTCTGTCCATCCATCCACTCATCCCTCCCTTTTCTGTCCACCTATCCTTGTCTCTATCTCTTTGTCCCTCTGTCCATGCACCCACCCTTCCTTCCACTCTTTCCTCTCTCCCTCTATCCTTCTGTCCATCCATCTCGCCATGACTGTTGAGGCCTGGAGAAGAGGAGGCTGAGGGGAGACCTCATTGCTCTCTGCAAGTCCCGAGAGGAGGTTGTAGAGAGGAGGGAGCTGGGCTCTTCTCCCAAGAGACAGGGGACAGGAGGAGAGGGAACAGCCTCAAGCTCCACCAGGGGAGGGTCAGGATGGACATTAGGAGAAAGTTTTTCCCAGAAAGGATGATTGGTCAGTGTCAGAGGCTGCTCAGGTTGAGTCCCCTTCCCTGGAGGGGTTTAAGGGATGGGTGGATGAGGTGCTGAGGGACACGATTGATGGGAATGGTTGGCCTCGATGATCCAGTGGGTCTCTTCCAACCTGGTTGTTCTATGATTCTATGAGGCCACCACCAACATCCCTTCCCTCCCACCAGAGCTGCATCAGCTGGAACAGGGACATCCTGAAGCGTGAGCTGGGCTTGGCCGAGCAGGACATCCTTGACATCCCGCAGCTCTTCCGAGGCGACGTGGCCACCGGTGCCGAAGCCTTCTTCCCGGATATGGTAACCCCAGCATCCTCCCGCCCTGCCCCGTTCCCTGGGAATGAATCCAGGCTGGGATTCGCTCTCTCACCACCATCTCTACGCTGCAGGTGAACATGCTGGTGCTGGGCAAGCACCTGGGCATCCCCAAGCCCTTTGGACCACGGGTGGGTGGGCAGTGCTGCCTGGAGGAGCGGGTGCGGGAGCTGCTGGAGCCCCTGGGCCTCACCTGCACCTTCATCGACGACTACTTCTCCTACCACGTCCTCGCTGGTGATGTCCACTGCGGCACCAACGTCCGCCGCAAGCCCTTTGCCTTCAAGTGGTGGCACATGGTGCCCTGAAGTGGCCTCAGCACCTGTGTTTCTCCTCTACCCTGAATTCCTCCCCTTGTCTCTCCAAGTGCCTTCAGCCATCGTCCTGCGTTTGAAATAAAGAAGGGCTGTAGCATTCTCCTGGCCTCCCTCTTGCTGAGTGCACGGTCTGGATCAGAGAATCGCAGCATCGTTGAGGTTGGGATAGCTCTCTGAGCTCATCCAACTCCCAGCCCAACCGCACTGTGCCTGCTAAACACTGTCCTCAAGTGCCACAGCCACTGGGGTTTGAAGCCCTCCAGGAACGGAGAATCCACCACCTACATGGGCAGCCTCTGCCAGGGCTTGAGAACCCTTTCAATGAAAGAATATTCCACACTATCCAATCTGAACCTGCCCTGGTGCATCTTGAGGCCATTCCCTCTCGTCCCATCACTGTCCCTTGGGAGCAGAGCCCAGCACCCACCTCACCACAACCTCCTCTCCAGGAGCTGCACAGAGCCATGAGGTCTCCTCTCAGCCTCCTCTTCTCCACGATAAACATCCACAGATCCCTCAGCCGCTCCCACAACCCCTGTTCTCCAGCCCCTTCCCAGCTCCGTTCCCTTCTCTGGATGCGCTCCAGGTCCTTGGAGTGAGGGGCCAGAACTGACCCCAGGATTAGAGGTGCGGCCTCCCCAGCACCAAGTGCAGGGGACAATCCCTTCCCTGATCCTGCTGGTCACCCCATGGCTGAGAGTTGAGGCTGTTCATCCTGGAGAAGAGAAGGCTCCATGGAGACCTCAGAACATCTTCCAGTGCTGAAAGAGGCTCCAGGAAAGCTGGGGAGGGGCTCTTGGTCAGGAGGTGCAGGGATAGAATCAGGGGAACGGTTTTGAGCTGCAAGAGGGGAGATGGAGATGAGAGTTCAGGCAGAAATGTTTTGCTGTGAGGGTGAGGAGGCCCTGGCCGAGGTTGCCCAGAGCAGGGGTGGCTGCCCCATCCCTGGAGGGGTTCAAGGGCAGGTGGGATGGGGCTTGGAGCCCCTGATCCCATGGGAGGTGTCCCTGCCCATGGCAGAGGTGGGACTGGGTGGGCTTGGAGGTCCCTTCCAACCCAAACCATTCGTTGATTCTCCGATTCCCTACACATTGAAAACCGCCCACGCCTGCCCAAACTCCCGTGTGTGTGGGCATCAAACCAGCCAGAGACACACTGCCCTGTGTTTGCATCTTTCCTGCAGAACAGTGAAGGGAAATATTAAAGAGGAGGATATTGTGGGATGGACGATGCTGGCAGCGGCAGGATGGTGCCCTCTAATGGCTGTGGATTGGAGTTTGGAGACACTGTGCAAGTGTGGTGAGGAGGAAAATCCTGCTCAGGTCTCCAAGAAGTTGGGACTCGGTGATCTCCAAGGTCTTTTCCAACCAAGCGATGCTGGCTTGGATCAGACACGGTGTGGCCAGCAGGGTCAGGGAGGTTCTTCTCCCTCTGGATTCAGCACTGGGGAGACTGTTCCTTGAATCCTGGGGTCAGTTGTGGGTCCTCAGCACAAGAATCATAGAACCATAGAACAACCAGGTTGGAAGAGACCCATCGGATCATAGAGTCCAACCACTCCTATCAAACACTAAACCATGTCCCTCAGCACCTCATCCACCTGTCCCTTAAACACCTCCAGGGAAGGGGAATAAACCAGCTCTCTCATAAGGCCTGTTCTCCAGTCCATTCAGCACTTTCGTTGCTCTTCTCTGGACTTGCTCCAGAGCCTCAACATCCTTCTTGAGGCTCTGGAGTGAGTCCAGAGAAGAGCCACGAAGCTGGTGAAGGGACTGGAGAAGAAGAGGAGCGGCTGAGAGAGCTGGGGGTGTTTATCCTGGAGAAGAGGAGGCTGAGGGGAGACCTCATTGCTCTCTGCAACTCCCTGAGAGGAGGTTGTGGAGAGGAAGGAGCTGGGCTCTTCTGCCAAGGGACAGGGGACAGGACGAGAGGGAATGGCCTAAAGCTCCATCAGGGGAGGGTCAGGATGGACATCAGGAAAAAATATTTCCCAGAAAGGGTGATTGGTCAGTGTCAGAGGCTGCCCAGGGCTGGGGTTGAGTCCCCTTCCCTGGAGGGTTTAAGGGATGAGTGGACAAGGTGCTGAGGGACATGGGTTAGTGTTTGATGGGAATGGTTGGACTTGATGATCCAATGGGTCTCTTCCAACCTGGTTGTTCTATGATTCCATGGAGCAGCCTCCCCTGGCTCCATCCCTTCGATCACACCAATTCCGTTGGATTTAAATGACCTCAGGCCAAGCTGGGGGCACAGAGCGCAGGCAGCGAGGGACGTACACAATGACGTTCTTTATTTAAACATTAACTCCAAGAAATATAAAAAACCCCATGAAGAAGACAAAGGACAGCACTAACCCAGGCCCCCTCGCAGCTACAGGACCAGTTGTTCCCACATCCCTCCGGCTTCGGGATTCATCTCCAACCTCCTCCCTCAGTCGCCCACGGCCGGGACGGGGCAGCCCATGCGGGAGAAGCTTCATCAGGGCTACAAAGATGTTGCTGGTGGGGAGGCTGAACCGAAACAACACTTGTTTTGGGGGGTAAAAGCAGTTTTTTGGTGATTTTTTCCACCCTCTTTCAGTGAGGTTGTGACACCTGCTTGGGCCACCACCCCCCAAAATACCAATATTGCTTAACGAAGCAGAAAATTTGACTTTTCTGCTCAGCTGCTCTGGTTTTTTTTAACTCTAACATACCCCAAAACGAAAAAAAAAAAACTTTTTTTTTTTTTTTTTTTTATATATAAACTGCAAAACTCCCCAACCGGACGTGAACACGGCGATCGCCGCCCTCGAGCAGCCAGTGTGACCCTCTCGGGGCGAGCGGGCTTGGAAAAAAAAAAAAAATGTTACTAATTCATCGTAAGCCCTAAAAAAAAAAAAAAAAAAAAAAAAAGTAAAATTGAAAATAAAACCATAAAAAAATATCACCCTTGGGTTGCGTGGAAGCAGAGCCGGGCTCTGCTCAGAAAGGCACCTCGTTTCTCCAGCACAGTGCACAGCGTCGTAGGAGGGACTTTGGGCTTGATACCAGGCAGGAAGGATTAAAAATAATTAAACGAAATTAAGAAGTCTTAAAAAAAGAAAAAAAAAGGTTTAGGGCTCCCCCTCTTCATCCCTGAGATCTCCCCGGGGTGGGCGAGGGCTGCGACGGTGGGAAGGGAGCCCCAAAATGACGCCAAGGGCTGCATTCGGCCCTTGGGGGACGCGGAATGAGAGCCTGATTCCGATTCCCTCTGGGAAAAGGGATGGGACCCCCGAAAATTCTAGCGCTCAAAGCGAAGTGGGGAAAAGTGTTAAAAAATTGGGATGTTAGGGAAAGAAATGCCAAAAAAAGCGGATGTTAGAGGAAAAGAGGTGGTTTGGAGCTGCTCTCCGGGTCCCCAGTTTAACCCCAAGCCCGTGGCTGGGGGTGTGTGTGGCTTGGGAAAAGGGGAAATGATACAAAAGTGATGTGAGAAATACAAATAAAATAAAAAGAATTAAAAGAGAAACCCCCAAAAAATAAGCCTGGATGTGCCAAAAGATCCTGCTACGGTCGGGAACTCAAAAAATAATAATAATAAAAAAAAAAGCCGTGGTGTGTGTGTAAGGGGGGGAAGTAACAGCCCCCTCGCAGGCTTTGGGACGGGGGGAGCGGCTGGCATGGAAAAGCGGGGTCGGGGGCCTCGGGGGACCCCCTCAGATCGTGCGGGGGTTGTACTCGGGCAGCTTGCGCAGCTTCTCCTTCTCGGCCTCGGTCTCGTCGCGGGCGATCACCAGCGAGTGGGCGTAGCCCATGGCCACCTGCGAGAGAAGAGAAACGGGGAAACTGAGGCACAGGGGCTGCATGTCTCGGGTTTTCCCCTCTGTGATTTCACCCAGAAGTGTGTTTGAGCATCCCATGGGTGTGATGGCTTGTGTACCATGAGGCAGCAGTGGTCCAGGTGGCCAAGAAGGCCAATGGCATCCTGGCTTGGATCACACACGGTGTGACCAGCAGGGCCAGGGAGGTGATTCTCCCTCTGGACTCGGCACTGGTCAGACCACTCCCAAAATCCTGTGTTCAGTTGTGGGCCCCTCAGCACAAGAAGGATGTTGAGGCTCTGGAGAGAGTCCAGAGAAGAGCAACGAAGCTGGAGAAGGGGCTGGAGAAGAAGAGGAGCGTCTGAGAGAGCTGGGGGTGTTTCTCCAGGAGAAGAGGAGGCTGAGGGGAGACCTCATTGCTCTCTGCAACTCTCTGAGAGGAGGCTGTGGAGAGGAGGGAGCTGGGCTCTTCTGCCAAGGGACAATTTGAGAGGGAATGGCCTCAAGCTCCACCAGGGGATGGTCAGGATGGACATCAGGAAAAAGTTTTTCACAGAAAGGGTCATTGGGCATTGGAACAGGCTGCCCAGGGAGGGGGTTGAGTCCCATTCCCTGGAGGGGTTTAAGGGACGGGTAGACGAGGTGCTGAGGGACATGGGTTAGTGATTGACGGGAATGGTTGGACTCAATGATCGGGTGGGTCTCTTCCAATCTGGTTGTTCTATGATTTATTTATTGGGGGGGTGGTGGTGGTGTTGAAACCCTCCATCCAGCACCCCATGGGTGTAATGAGTTGTGCACGGCCTGAGCAACTGCATCCATTAAAGGGACACACACACACACACACATAGAATCATAGAACAAACTTGGGAGAAGAGCCCAGCTCCCTCCTTTCCACAACCTCCTCTCAGGGACTTGCAGAGAGCAATGAGGTCTCTCCTCTTCTCCAGCATAAACACCTCCAGCTCTCTCAGACGCTACTCTTCTTCTCCAGACCCTTCTCCAGCTTCGTTGCTCTTCTCTGGACTCGCTCCAGAGCCTCAACATCCTTCTTGTGCTGAGGGACCCACAACTGACCCTAGGATTTGAGGAGCCGTCTCCCCAGTGCTGAGTACAGAGGGAGAATCACCTCCCTGGCCCTGCTGGCCACACCGTGTCTGATCCAAGCCAAGATGCCATTGGCCTTCTTGGCCACCTGCATCCTTCCTCCACCATCCCCATCAGTGTGATGAGTTGTGTTGGGCCTCAGCCACCTTATTTATTTAAAGGGGGACTGTGAACATCCCCCCTCCATCATCCCATGGGTGTGATGAGTTGTGCACGGCCTCAGCCACTGCATCCATTTAAGGGGGGTCTATGCACTCAACCTCCATCATGCCATGGGTGTGATGAGTTGTGTGTGGCCTCAGCCACTGCACCTATTTAAGGAGAGGGTCTCTGCGCCCTTCTTCCAGCATCCCATGGGTGTGATGAGCTGTGTACAGCCTCAGCCACTCTATTTATTTAAAGCGGGGGGGGGTCCTAGACACCCTCCCTCCATCATCACATCAGTGGTGTGAGTTTTGCCCACCCTCAGCCACCTTATTTTTTAAGAAGGGTTCCAGGCACTCAACCTCCATCATCCCATGGGTGTGATGAGTTGTGTGCGGCCTCAGCCACTGCATCTATTCAAGGCGGGTCTATGCACTCAACCTCCATCATCTCATGGGTGTGACGAGTTGTGTACATCCTCAGATACTCTATTTATTTAAAGGGGGGGGTCTAGACACCCTCCTTCCAGCATCGCATCAGTGGCGTGAGTTTTGCCCACCCTCAGCCACCTTATCTTCCTAGAATGGTTCCAGTCACCCACCCTCGAGCATCCCACGGGTGTGATGAGTTGTGTACAGCCTCAGCCACTGCATCTATTTAAGGAGAGGGTCTATGTGTCCTCCTTCCATCATCCCATGGGTGTGATGAGCTGTGTACAGCCTCAGCCACTGCATCTATTCAAGGCGGGTCTATGCACTCAACCTCCATCATCCCATGGGTGTGATGAGTTGTGCACGGCCTCAGCCACTGCACCTTTTTAAGGAGAGGGTCTCTGCGCCCTTCTTCCAGCATCCCATGGGTGTGATGAGCTGTGTACAGCCTCAGGCACTCTATATATTTAAAGTGGGGGTCTAGACACCCTCCCTCCAGCATCACATCAGTGGTGTGAGTTTTGCACACCCTCAGCTACCTTATCTTTCAAGAAGGGTTCCAGGCACCCACCCTTGAGCATCCCATGGGTGTGATGAGTTGTGCACAGCCTCAGTTATTGCACCTATTTAAGGAGAGGGTCTATGTACCCTCCTTCCAGCATCCCACGGGTGTCATGAGCTGTGTACAGCCTCAGCCACTCTATTTATTTAAAGGGGAGGGGGTCTAGACCCCTTCCCTCCAGCATCACATCAGTGGTGTGAGTTTTGCACACCCTCAGCCACCTTATCTTTCAAGAATGGTTCCAGTCACCCACCCTTGAGCATCCCATGGGTGTGATGAGTTGTGCACAGCATCCATCTAAGGGGGGTCTATGCACTCAAGCTCCATCATCCCATGGGTGTGATGAGTTTTGCACAGCCTCAGTCCCTGCATCTTTTCAAGGGGGGTCCATGCACTCAACCTCCATCATCCCATGGGTGTGATGAGTTGTGCACAGCCCCAGCCACTGCATCCATTCAAGGGGGGTCCATGCACTCAGCCTCCATCATCCCATGGGTTTGATGAGTTGTGTGCGGCCTCAGCCACTTGCACCTATTTAAGGAGAGGGTCTATGTGCCCTCTTTCAGGCATCCCATGG
This sequence comes from Coccyzus lansbergi, assembly GCA_033558105.1. NCBI lineage: Eukaryota > Metazoa > Chordata > Aves > Cuculiformes > Coccyzidae > Coccyzus > Coccyzus lansbergi. The sequence continues at coordinate 230,743 of JAUMJK010000872.1, forward strand.
GTGTGATGAATTGTGCTGGACCTCAGCCATCTCATTTATTAGAAGGCAGGGGGGTCCACACACTCACCCTCGAGCTGTGTGATCAACTGTGTAGAGCCTCAGCCACTCTATTTATTTAAAGGGGAGGGTCCCAGACACCCTCCCTCCAGCATCACATCAGTGGTGTGAGTTTTGCACACCCTCAGCCACCTTATCTTTCTAGAAGGGTTCCAGGCACCCACCCTCGAGCATCCCATGGGTGTGATTAGTTGTGCACAGCCCCAGCTACTGCCTTTATTTAACGGGAAGGGTTCCCACATCCTCCCTCCAGCATCCCATAGGTGTGAGGAGTGGTGTATAACCTCACCCACCTTGTTTATTTAAGGTGGGGGGTTATGCACCCTCCCTCCCGTGGGGTCCCCCCCTCACCTGCTCCGTGTAGATCCCATCCAGGGTCTTCACCTCTTGGGCAGCTGTTGACGATTTGGGTTTGTGGTCCCCGTAGCCCTGCCAAGTGCAACCCATGGAGGGGGAGAAGTGAAGAGGGGGTGTGTGGGAAGCAGCCAGTCCCTCCTGCTAGCGGCTGGAGGGGCAGCTTGGGGTGTCAAGGGGTTGGGGTTCCCCGGCAAACCCTTCTTACCAGTTCCCCAAAGGTAGGAGATGGCCCCCAGCTGATGGTGCTCTCATCCGCCGCCACGATGATGCTGCTCTTCCTGCCATGGGGTGCAAGGCAAGGTGACCCCCACATCCCCTCCAGACTGCCCCACAGGCTGCTGCGCCCCCAAAAACTGGGGATATTCGGGTGGGCTGGGACTTACCCACAGGCCAGGCTGCGGATTTTCCAGCCGCAGAGGTCCTGCACGGCTTTGGGGTACATGGTGGACTCCCGAGAGGTGTTGGTGGCACCCCAAAAAAACAAGCCACCTGCAAGCCCCGACGTTACCCGTCAAATGCCAGCAACCCCCCAAATCATAGAATCATAGAACAACCAGGTTGGAAGGGACCCATCGGATCTTCTAGTCCAACCATTCCTATCAAACACTAAACCAAGTCCCTCAAGACCTCATCCACCCGTCCCTTAAACACCTCCAGGGAAGGTGAATCAACCCCCTCCCTGGGCAGCCTGTTCCAATGCCCAATGACCCTCTGTGTGAAGAACTTCCTCCTAATCTCCAGCCTAAATCTCCCCTGGCGGAGCTTGAGGCCATTCCCTCTTGCCCTGTCCCCTGTCCCTTGGGAGAAGAGCCCAGCTCCCTCCTCTCTACAACCTCCCTCAAATCAACCCAAAATAACGACGCGTTCGCTTTAGAACCCCCTAAAATCCCGACCTGTCTCGCTGACGGCAAAGGAGCAGGTGTAGCCGGCGTAGATCTGCGCCGCCCCCCGGCCCGGGAAGTCGAAGAGCTTGACCAAGCGAGGCACCATCTCGTCCTTCTGCTCGGCGTGGCCCAGCCGCCCGTAGCCCCCAAAGCCCCAGGAGAAAACGCGCTTCTGCGAGTCCAGGACCAGCTGGGGATGGAGAAAATTTCCCCCTGTGCCATCAAGCAGCTGAGACCCAACCAGTTCAGCGCAGGGGAAGCTGCGGCAGCCACGCCGAAAGCACCGATTGTGTCGTGAATGCCAAACGCTGCAAATCTTAAATCGCAGAGTCAGGGAACGGTTTGGCTTGAAATGGGCCTTAAAGCCCAGGTTCAGAGTGCTCAAAGCCTCATTCAGCCTGGCCTTGAACACTGCCAGCAAATCTTTAGCCTTAAATGCATCCTGCAAAACTTAAATTCAAGCTGCAACCATCAGTCCCTAAATGTAGGCTGCAAACCTTCAGCCTTAAATACACCCTGAAGGTATTTATCCATAAACACACATTGTAAATACTTAACCCCATGTGCAGGCTGCAAATCTTCATCCTTAAAGCACCCTGCAAGAATTTATCCTACACGCTGCAAGTATTTATCTTCAATGCAGACTGCAAATCTCTCTATTTATATGCAGAATGCAAGATTTAGAATCATAGAATCACCAGGTTGGAAGAGACCCACCGGATCATCGAGTCCAACCATTCCCATCAATCACTAAACCGTGTCCCTCAGCACCTCATCCACCCGTCCCTTAAACACCTCCAGGGAAGGCAACTCAAGCCCCTCCCTGGGCAGCCTCTGACGCTGACCAATCACCCTTTCCATGAAAAAGTTTTCCCTAATGTCCATCCTGACCCTCCCCTGGTGGAGCTTGAGGCCATTCCCTCTCATCCTGTCCCCTGGGAGAAGAGCCCAGCTCCCTCCTCTCCACAACCTCCTCTCAGGGACTTGCAGAGAGCAATGAGGTCTCCCCTCAGCCTCCTCTTCTCCAGGAGAAACACCCCCAGCTCTCTCAGATGCTCCTCTTCTTCTCCAGCCCCTTCACCAGCTTCGTTGCTCTTCTCTGGACTCACTCCAGAGCCTCAACATCCTTCTTGTGCTGAGGGGCCCACAACTGACCCCAGGACTTGAGGAGCAGTCTCCCCAGTGCTGAGTCCAGAGGGAGAAGAACCTCCCTGGCCCTGCTGGCCACACACACAGACAGACAGACACACAAACTGCAAATATTTAACCTGATAAGCACATTGTAGGTCCTGATCCATAAACACACGCTCCAAGTATTCATTCTTACAAGCATGATGCAAATCTGTCCACAAAACTCTACACTTACACGCAGGTTGCAAATATTCATCCTTATTCACACACCACACATTTCAATTCTTAAATGCCTGCTGTAAAACGTCATCTTTTAATGCAACCACATCATAGACTCACGGGATGGTTTAGGGTGGAACGGACCTCAGAGCCCATCCAGCTCCACCTCTGCCATGGGCAGGGACACCTCCCGCTGGATCAGGGGCTCCAAGCCCCATCCAACCTGCCCTTGAACCCCTCCAGGGATGGGGCAGCCACTGCTTCTCTAGGAAACCTTTTCCAAGGCCTCCTCACCCTCACAGCAAAACATTTCTCCCTAAGATCTCATCTCAATCTCCTCTCTTTCAGCTCAAAACCGTTCCCTTCATTCTATCCCTGCACCTCCTGACGCAGAGCCCCTCCCCAGCTTTCCTGGAGACCCTTTCAGCACTGGAAGCTGTTCTGAGGTCTCCCCACAGCCTTCTCCAGGCTGAACAACCCTAAGACGCTCACCCTTAATGGTAGGATGCAAATCTATCAGGCTGTGGCTTTTCATCAGAGAATCATTAAGAGCTGGAAAAGCCCTCTGAGCTCATCCAGTCCAACCCACTGTGCCTGCTAAACCCTGTCCGCAGGTGCCACAGCCACACGTTTTCTGAACCCCTCCAGGGATGGAGACTCCACCACTGCCCTGGGCAGCCTCTGCCAGGGCTTCACTAGGCAGTCAGCAGAGACATTTTTCCCGCTATCCAATCTGAACCTTCCTTGGCACAACTTGAGGCCATTTCCTCTTGTCCCATCACTGTCATAGAATCATAGAACAACTAGGTTGGAAGAGACCCATCGGATCATCGAGTCCAACCATTCCTATCAAACACTAACCCATGTCCCTCAGCACCTAGTCCACCTGTCCCTTAAACACCTCCAGGGAACGGGACTCAACCCTCTCCCTGGGCAGCCTGTTCCAATGCCCAATGACCCTTTCTGGGAAAAACTTCCTCCTGATGTCCATCCTGACCCTGCCCTGGTGGAGCTTGAGGCCATTCCCTCTCGGCCTGTCCCCTGTCCCTTGGGAGAAGAGCCCAGCTCCCTCCTCTCCACAACCTCCTTTCAGGAACTTGCAGAGAGCAATGAGGTCTCCCCTCAGCCTCCTCTTCTCCAGGAGAAACACCTCCAGCTCTCTCAGTCAATCCTCATAGGGGCTGTTCCCTTGGGAGCAGAGCCCAGCACTCACCTCACCACAACCTCCTCTCCAGGAGCTGCACAGAGCCATGAGGTCTCCCCTCAGCATCCTCTTCTCCACGATAAACCCCCCCAGGTCCCTCAGCTGCTCCCACAACCCCTGTTCTCCAGCCCCTTCCCAGCTCTGTTCCCTTCTCCAGACATGCTCCAGCCCCTCCAGGTCCTTCTTGGAGTGAGGGGTCAGACCTGACCCCAGGATTCGAGGTGTGGCCTCCCCAGCGCGGGAGCCCAGGGTTAGGGTTTAGTGCCCGCTGTGCTCATCCCCCGTACCGTGTGGTTGGCCCCGCAGGCCACGTCCCGCACCACCACGTTGGGGACAGGCAGGATCTGCCCATCTTTGGTCTTCTCGATGAAGATGGCCACACGGCGCGGCACCAGCTCGCAGTCGTACTCTATCCGCTGGGCCCGGGCGATGAATTTTCCATCCGAATTGTGCCCTGCGGACGAGCACCAGGATCAAAACTGGGCATCCCCCACTCCTGCACCCTCCTATTTCCAAGCCAGCCGCACAACTCCCCTCTCCCTTCGCAAACCCCTTTGTATTTGCAGCTCCCGCCGCACTCTTTTTGCTGGGGAAGGACGTTTGGTTGCCCACACGGGGAAACTGAGGCAGGGAACTTCTTCCTCCCTCCCCTAAACCCCGTAACAGCTCAAAAGTTTAGCAAAGCATCCCAGACCAAGGCCGTACCCAGCTGCCCGTACTCGGGGCACCCGAAGGAGTAGAGGTTTCCTTTGCAATCCATGATCATGCTGAACTCGGCCCCACAGGCCAGTTTGGTGATGGGCTGCCCATTGTACATAATCTGCAGGAAGAGCAAAAAAAAAAAGAGTTAAAAAATTAAGAAAATAGGCAAAAAATTTTCATAATTTCCCAGGGGGAACCCTGAAAATCATCCTCAAATCTAGAAGTTTATTTTAAACTGCTATTTCCACTTAATTGGACTGAATCATAGAATCATAGAATCACCAGGTTGGAAGAGACCCATCGGATCATCGAGTCCAACCATTCCTATCAAACACTAACCCATGTCCCTCAGGACCTTGTCCACCTGTGCCTCAAAGAACACAGAACAAGACATTTTCCACAGCCAGTTCCTGATTACACTTACGTTGCCAAAGGTGGTCTTTGTTTACACTAATTCCATTATCACTTATAGCTGCAAATTTAATAAATCCTCAATGCAGAAGATTTCAAAGAGAAAAAGGAGTCGTATTACATAGATTCTGAAGCTTCTGAGGGCTGAGAGTAGTGCATGACTTAGAATGAGTTATAACTTCGTTATTACTTTGAGGAATTTAGGTGTTTAAGGGACGGGTGGATGAGGTCTTGAGGGTCTTGGTTTAGTGTTTGATAGGAATGGTTGGACTAGAAGATCCGACGGGTCCCTTCCAACCTGGTTGTTCTATGATTCTATGATTCTAATTTGCAGAAACTTCTTCCCAATTATTGAACTTTGGCACATACTGGGCTCAACAAAGACCATGACAACATGTCAAAAGACAACCTTTCACTCTGCTGTTGGAGCACGGAGGTAAAGCTGGAATTTATCATTAAGTGCCACACAAATAAAAACTCAAGCTGGTGCACAAGATCCCTGTATTCTGAGGCTGTCAGGTCCAGCTTAGGTCCAGAAAGGCAAGAGGGACAACTACTAATATTTGAAAACTGAAGCGGCATCCTCGATGCTCTTGTATCCTAAAGGAGTTCGTGCTCTGCTAGGGAATTTTTTAATGAGAAAACCCCAAATCTGCGCTTTTTTCACCCCAAAACACGTTGGGAAGCAGAGAAAGGAGCGACACTACCTGTGTAGGGCTGGGCACGGCGTCCGTCTGGTTCCCCAGCCCCAGCTGCCCCATTTTATTCTCCCCGAAGGCAAACACCGAGCCACTTTCTGCAATGAAGAAAACCAAAACATGGGGCAAAAAGGGACTGATTTCAGCCGATTTGCCTCCAAATGCCATGTTTTGCCCCCAGTACCTGTCAGCGCCAGGGTGTGGTTCCGGCCGCAGGCAGCCAGCACGATGGCTTCGCTCCCCAGCACCTCGATGAGCTTCGGGGCTTCCACCCGCTTTGTGTCCCCGTGGCCCAACTGTCCTTTTTCATTGCGACCTGACCCGAAATCATAGAATCATGGAAGGGTTTGGGTTGGAAGGGACCTCAGAGCCCACCCAGTCCCACCCCTGCCATGGGCAGGGACACCTCCCACTGCATCAGGGGCTCCAAGCCCCATCCAACCTGCCCTTGAACCCCTCCAGGGATGGGGCAGCCATCCCTGCTCTGGGCAACCTGGGCCAGGGCCTCCTCACCCTCATCATGAAGAATTTCTTCCCATTGTCTGACCTAAATCTTTCCCCAGCTAATTTAAACCATCCTCCCTCATTCCATCACTCCAGGCCCTTGTAAAAACTGTCCCTAAGGGTCTCTTTAAGGTCTCCTGGGGCCTTCCCAGGGAGGGGGTTAAATCACCTTCCCTGGAGGGGTTTAAGGGACGGGTGGACGAGGTGTGAGGGACATGGGTTAGTGACTGGTGGGAATGGTTGGATTCAATGATCCGATGGGTCTCTTCCAAGCTGGTGATTCTATGATTCTTCTCTTCTCCAGGCTGAACAACCCCAACTCTCTCAGCCTGGCCTCACAGAATCATAGAATCACCAGGATGGCACTGGAGACACGAGGGACATGGAGGGCATGGAGGGCACTAGAGACATGAGGGACATGGAAGGTGTGAGAGACATGGAGGGCATGGAAGGCACTGAGGACATGAGGGACATGGAAGTCACTGGGGACACAAGGGACATGGAAGGTGTGAGGGACATGAGGGACATGGAAGGTATTGGGGACATCAGAGGCATGGAAGGCACTGGGGACATGGAAGGTGTGAGGGACATGAGGGAAGGGGGAAGAGACATGGACCCCCCACCCCAAGGGGTTGGGAGAGAGTTATAGGGGACTCAGGGCTCACAAGAGAGGAGTAGGGGGGGCAGCACCCCCTTCCCTCACAGGGACAGGGACCCTAAAAGCATGGGGAGCAAGTTAATGGGGGGCAAAGAGGGGAGGGATGGGGTGAGGGGGGAGCAGGGGGCAAGGGACCCCCCCGAGGGCAAGTGGAGCAAGTTATTGGAGGGTCTAGGGGGTCCTAGGAGGGGATGGGAGGATAGAAAGGGGGCAAATGGGGGTGGGAAGGGAGGGGGGCAGGGACAGGGACCCCAAAAGCATGGGGAGCAAGTTAAGGGAGGGCAAAGAGGGGAGGGAGGGGGTAAGGGGGCAACAGGGGCAAGGACCCCCCCCCCCCCCCCGGTGCACGTGGAGCAAGTTCTTGGGTGGCAAATGGGGGGGGATGGACGGCAAGGGTGCAAGAAGAGGGGGTGACTAAAGGAGGGGAAGGGAGGATAGAACCGGAGGGGGGGATGGGGGGGGGCGAGGGAAGGGGTCAGAGACATGGACCCCCCACCCCAAGGGGCTGGGAGAAAGTTATAGGGGACTCAGGTCTCACAAGGTGGGGGGGGCAGCACCCCCTTCCCTCACTCTACTGGCCAGTCTCCCTAGGCTGAAGGTTCCCGGCAGTGCCCCCCCGGGGGGGGGGGTTTGGGGGTGCTCACCCCAACTCCAGAGCTTGCCCTCGGCGGTGATGAGGAGGCTGTGAGCGGCGCAGGGGCCTGAGACCACGCTCCGCACCTGAATCCCTGAGAGACACCCGTACCGGTGCGGCCCCCACAGGTTCTGGCCCAGGTTCCGATACGCGACTGCATCCCAAACACCAGAAATGAAAACAAAAATTCACAAAAAATCCAGAAAAAAACCCACAAAAGCCCACAAGAAAATTAATTAATAAAAAAATTCAATCACCTAGAAATGCATGAAACTTAAGCAGAAAAAGAAATTATTGAATATAAAAGCAATTGGTGCACGAACTAGGCCTTGCAGAGAGGGGGTCACACCCCAAATTCTGGCCCAGATGTTGAGATCCAGCTGCAATTCCTCCCCAAATTAATAGAAGGATTTAATCGATCATAAAGGCATTAAAATTAAGCAGAAAAAGAATTAATTTGATTTAAAGGCAAACGAAGCCAACAGCACATCTGTTTAGTGCCCCAAATTCACAGAATTCATAGAATCATAGACTCATAGAATCACAGACTCATAGAGTCATAGAATCACCAATTCCAACCTGTAGCTCCCACTCCTCCCCAAATTCATTAATAAAAGGCGTTAATGAAATAGAAACGCATTAAAATTAAGCAGAAAATTAATTAATTAAGGCATAAAACCCAAGCAGGCTGTGTGCTCGGTTGCAAACTGACCCAGTGCACCCCAGATTCTGGCCCCACGTTATGGTGTATGACTAACTCTGCTTTGTATTAATTAATTAAAATCATTAATTAACTAGAAACGCATTAATATTAAGCAGAGAAATAATTAATTTAATGTAAATGCTTAAAATGCATAAGAATTAAGCAGGTTGCCTCTTCGTCTTTGCAGGAGAGTCAGTGCCCCCCAGATTAAAATATCCAACTCTAACTCCTCCCCACGTTAATTAATGACAGGATTAACTAGAAATAATTAATAAAAGGGATTAATTAAGTAGAAAATCATTCAAAGCAGAAAAATAATTAATATAAAGGCATACGAAGCAAAGAGCGTAGACCCAGTGCACATCGAATTCAGGCCCAGATTATGATATGGAACTGTGAGTCTGCTCCACATTAATTAATTAAAATAATTAATTAAATATTAATGTGCTAAAAGGGAGTGGAGAAGCAACAACTTTAGTATAAAGGCATAAAAAGCAAGCAGCGCGTTGGCTTCGCTTTGCGGGAAACCGAGCGCACCCCCCGATTCCAGCCTAGCTCTGCCCCTAAATGAAAGGAATTAATTAAATGTAAATGAATTTAGAACGAAGACGGGAAAATTAGTGGAAAAGAAACATGAGAAACATGTTTGTTCTGCTTTGCTGGGGACTCGGCACACGCCAGGTTCGGGCTCAGCTCACAGAACGCAACCGGCAACAAACACTCTCCAAAAATATTAATTAATTAAAAATTTGTTAAATATTTATGTGTAAAAAAGAAGTAGAGGAATCTAACTGAAGGGCAAACGTGTAAAAATGGAGCAGCACATCTCGTTGGTGTTGCAGGAGGCCTGGTGCATGCCGGAACATAACGACCTCCCAGAATGTTAAATTAAAAATAAAAATTTAGGTAAAAATGGCTAAAAATAAGCTGTGAAACAACGAAAGAAGATAAAAGCTGACAGGTTCTATCACCTTGCTGCTTAGGCACTTCTTTGCGGCCGATCAGGTCCCAGTTGGTGGCTCCAAAGATGAGGAGCTGCCCCCGGCACTTGGAGCCCTCGAGTTTCTGCAAAGAGCAGGGACATGTTGGTGACTGGGGACATCGGGGACGGGGGCGACACGGGGGGCATGGATGGCACTGGGGACACGAGGGACACAGAGGGTGGGAGGGACATGGAGGCATGGAAGGTATTGGGGACATGAGTGACATGGGGGCGTGAAGGACATGGGGGGCATGAGGGACATGGGGGACATGGAAGGTAGTGGGGACATGAGGGACATGGAAGGTATTGGGGACAACAGAGGCATGGAAGGCACTGGGGACATGAGGGACATGAAAGGTGTGAGGGACATGAAGGGCATGGAAGATACTGAGGACATGAGGGTGTGAAGGACATGAGGTTCATGGATGGCACTGGGGACATGAGGGATACTGAGCGTGTGAGGGACATGGAAGGCATTGGGAACACAAGGGACATAGTGTGAGGGACATGGGGGGCATGGAAGACATTGAGGACATGAGGGACATGGAAGGTGTGAGGGATGTGGGGGCATGGAAGGCACTAGGGACATGGAAGGTGTGAGGGACATGAGGGATGCTGGGGGTGTGAGGCACATGAGGGACATGGGGGAGCATGGAAGGCAGTGGGAACATGAGGGACATGGTGGGTGTGAGAGACATGGAGGGCATGGAAGGCATTGGGGAGCATGAGGGACATCGGAGCATGAAGGACATGGGGGGCATGGAAGGTATTGGGGACATGAGGGACATGGAAGGTTTGAGGGACATGAGGGACATGGAAGGTATTGGGGACATCAGAGGAATGTAAGGCACGGGGGACATGGAAAGTGTGAGGGACATGGAGGGTATGGAAGGCCCTGGGGACATGAGGGACATAGGGGTGTGAGGGACATAAGGGACATGGGGGGCATGGAAGGCATTGAGGACATGAGGGACATGGGGGTGTGAGGGATATGGGGGCATGGATGGCATTAGGGACATGAGGGACATGGAGGGTATGGAGGGCACTGGGGACATGAGGGACATGGAAGGTGTGAGAGATATGGGGGGCATGGATGGCACTGGGGACATGAGGGACATGGAAGATGTGAAGGACATGGAGGGCATTGAGGACATGAGGGACATGGGGGTGTGAAGGACATGGGGGGTATGGATGGCATTGGTGACACGAGGGACATGGAGGGTGTGAGGGATATGGGGGGCATGGATGGCACTGGGGACACAAGGGATATAGAGGGTATGGAGGGTACTGGAAATATGAGGGACATGGAGGGCATGGAAGGTATTGGGGACATGAGGGACATGGAAGTCACTGGGGACACAAGGGATACAGAAGGTGTGAGGGACATGAGGGACACTGAGGGTGTGAGGGACATGGAAGGCATTGGGGACACAATGGACATGGTGTGAGGGACATGGGGGGCATGGAAGACATTGAGGATATGAGGGACATGGGGTGCATGGGGGGTGAGAAGGGCATGAGGGACATGGAAGGCACTGAGCACGTAAGGGACATGTGGCGGCATGGAAGGCAATGGGAACATGAGGGACATGGAAGGTGTGAGGGACATGGAGGGCATGGAAGGCATTGAGGACACGAGGGACATGGGGGCGTGAAGGACATGGGGGGCAAGAGGGACATGGAAGGTATTGGGGACACAAGGGATGTGGGGGTGTGACGGACATGAGGGACATGGGGGCGTGAAGGACACGGGGGGCATGAGGGACATGGGCATGAGAGGCGCAAAGGGTCCAAGGTGGGCACATGGGGGGTTTATGGGGGTGCAGGGAGGGCACACAGGGGGTCTGTGGGGGTGCAAGGAGGGCACATAGGGGGTTTGTGAGGGTGCAGGGTTTATGGGGGTGCAGGGAGGGCACATGGGGGGTCTGTGGGGGTGCAGGAAGGGCACATGGGGGATTTGTGGGGGCACATGGGGGGTTTATGGGAGTGCAGGGTGAGCACAAGGGGGGGCACACGGGGGTTTTATGCGGATGCAGGTGGGGCACATGGGGGATTTGTGGGGGTGCAGGAAGGGCACACGGGGGGTTTATGCGGGTGCAGGGAGGGCACACGGGGGGGTCTGTGGGGGTGCAGGGTGGGCACATGGGAGGGTTTATGGGGGTGCAGGAAAGGCACACAGGGAGTTTATGGGGGTGCAGGGAGGGCACGGGGGGGTTTATGGGGTTGCAGGCTCAGCACACGGGAGGGTTTGTGGGGGTACAGGGTTTATGGGGGTGCAGGGAGGGCACACGGGGGGTCCATGGGGGTACAGGGTAGGCACACGGGAGGGTTTATGGGGGTGCAGGGTTTATGGGGGTGCAGGGTGGGCACATGGGGGGTCTGTGGGGGTGCAGGGTTTATGGGGGTGCAGGACGGCACATGGTGGGGCACATGGGGCGCAGGGTGTGCACACGGGGGGTTTGTGGGGGTGCAGGGTAGGCACATGGGAGGGTTTGTGGGGGTGCAGGGTTTCTGGGTGTGCAGAGTGGGCACATGGAGGGGCACAGGGGGTGCAGGGTGTGCACACAGGGGGTGCAGGGAGGGGTTGTGCTCACGATGCGCTCCTTGCTGTGCTCGGGCTCGCAGATGACGGCGCCGTGTGCCCTGCCTGCCGCCGGTGCCGCTCGGCCGTGCCGCCTGCCGCCGGGGCTGCCCTCCTCCCGGCGTGGCCGCCGCTCCCGGGTGCCCCCCTCGTCCTCGTCACTGCTGCCACCGCTGCTGCCCCCGCGCTCCGCTCTGCGTCGCCGCCGCCGCCGCTGCCCCGGGGCAGACCCGTTCCCCGCGGGGCTCGGAGCGCCCGCCCGCCGCCGAGGCATGGGCTGCGGGCACCGTCAGCCACAGGCAGGGGAATCCCCAACGGGGACACTCCCCGAGGAGGGACCCCCTGAACCCCCTAGGCACCCCCCGAGGAGGGACCCCCAGAACCCCCGGGGATACCCCCCAAGCAGGGACCCCGTAGGCACCCCCCAAACAGGGACCCCCTGAACCCCCAAGGACAACCCCGGAGCAGGGACCCCCTGAAGCCCCAGGGACACCCCCTGAGCAGGGACCCCTTAGGCACCTCCCGAGGAGGGACCTCCAGCAAAAACCAGGGACAATCCCCAAGCAGGGACCCCCCTAGGCACCCCCTGAGTGGGGACCCCCCAAACCCCCAGAGACAGCCCCCGAGCAGGGATCCCCCTAGGCACCCCCCAAGGAGGGACCCCCAGCAACCCCCCGGGGATACCCCCCGAGGAGTGACCCCCAGCAACCCCTGGGGACACCCCCTGAGCGGGGATCCCCCTAGGCACCCCCCGAGCAGGGACCCCCAGAACCCCCGGGAATACCCCCCCCGAGCAGGGACCCCCCTATAGAGAAGAGACCCCCAAGGACATGGGGATAGGACAGGGACCCCCGGGGACCACCCCCGAGCAGGGACTTCCCTATCGAGCAGGGAACCCCAGCACCCCTCAACACCCCCTGAGTGGTAAACGCTCGAGGGGACACCCCCTGTGCAGGGAACCCCTCATCAAGCAGAGACCCCCAAGGACACCCCCAAGCAGGGAACCCCCCATGGAGAAGAGACCCCCAAGGACACAGGGATGGGACTAGGACCCCCAGGGACACCCCGAGCAGGGACCCTCAGGGACACGGGGATGGGATAGGGACCCCCGAGGACACCCCCAAGCAGGGAACCCCTCATCGAGAAGAGACCCTCAAGGACATGGGGATGGGACAGGGACCCCTGGGGTCATCCTGAGCAGGGAACCCCAGGGACAGAGGGATGGCACAGGGACCCCCGAGGACGCCCCCCAAGCAGGGAACCTCCCATCGAGCAGGGTCCCCCAAGAACACAGGGATGGGACAGGGACCCCCAGGGACACCCCAAGCAGGGACCCTCAGGGACATGGGGATGGGACAGGGACCCCCAGGGACACTTTGAGCAGGGACCCTCAGGGACATGGGGGCTGGGGCAGGGTCCCCCAAGAACACAGGGATGGGACAGGGACCCCCAGGGACCACCCCCAAGCAGAGACCCTCAGGGACATGGGGGCTGGGACAGGGACCCCTGGGGACACCCCGAGCAGGGACCCTCAGGGACACAGGGGATGGGGCAGGGACCCCCGGGGACACCCTGAGTCGGGACCTTCAGGGATACGGGGATGGGACAGGGACCCCCGAGGACACCCCCCAGGCAGGGAACCCCATGGGACAGGGACGCCCGGGGACACTCCAAGCAGGGACCCTCCGGGACACTAGGATAAGGCAGAGACCCCCGGGGACCCCCGAGCAGGGACCTCTGGGGACATGGGAATGGGACAGGGACCCCCGAGGAGAAACCCCAAGCAGGGACCCCAAGGGCAGCGTTAGGGGACACGGGGATGGGTTAGGGACGCCCAAGGGACATGGTTAGGGGACACAAGGGATGCGGCACAGACCCCCAGGGACCCCCAGGAGCAGGGACACCCCCTCTCCATACCAAGCAGGGACCTCCAGGACACAGGGGACGGGGACACAGGGGACGGGGCAGGGACCCCCAGGGACACCCTAGGAGCATGGGGAGCAAGTTATGGGGAGGAATGTGAGGTGCAAGAAGAGGGGAGGGAGGGGAAGGGAGGAGAGAAAGTGGGGGGGGTGGGGGGGAGACAAGGAGGGGGACAGGGACCCCCTCCTTCCCCCTGAGGGGCCTGGGAGAAAGCTGGGTGGGGGGGGGTAAGAAGAGGGGTTCAGGGACAGGGGATCTCCCCTCTACAGAAGACTGGAAGAAAATTAGGGGGGAAATGGGGATTGGGGGACCCCTGAATATGGGGAGCATGTTATGTGGGGGGCAAAGAGGGGAGGGAGGGGGGAAGGGGGAGAGCAGGGGGAAAGGGACCCCCCAGGGGGCTTGAGGAGTTAGCTATGGTGGGGATGAGGGGCAGGGATGGGGGAATCCCTGAGGGTGTGGGGAGAACGTTATGGGGGAGCAAATGGGGGGGATGCAAGAAGAGGGGGTGATAAAAGGGGGAAGGGAGGATAGAAAGGGGGACAAATGGGGCACAAGGGGGATACGGGAGGGGGACAGGGACCCCAAAAGCACGGGGAGCAAGTTAAGGGGGAAAGAGGGGAAGGGAGGAGGGGGCAAGGGGGGAGCAGGGGCAAGGGACCCCCTGAGGGCATGTGGAGCAAGTTATGGGGGGTCTAGGGGGGTCTAGAGGGGGAAGGGAGGATAGAAAGGGGGACAAATGGGGGGGGCAAGGGAAGGAGGCAGAGACACG